>CM053598.1:213284368-213322264 GCA_028646575.1 Pseudocheirus occidentalis
CTTCCCCTCTCTTACTCATAAGTAATTTTCTCAAGGCCAGGGTCTCAGACCATGTGAGTAGCTTACCCTCAAGTAAAAATTAAAATCCTCTTGGAGCTTAAGGAATGCTGGAGAGGAGACTGCCCACCAATAGGCAGCCCTACACCCATCTCCCATTTCTCCATGTCCTGTTTCTTAGCAGAGCTTCATAAGATGGGCTACAGAGATATTGATCATGGTGGCAGACAAAAATGATAGCAGAAACAAACAGCCTCCCCTCTCATCTTCCACTGCTTGGTACTTTCTGGAGACAGAACTGAGTTTCAAGCCACTTGTATATCCTTTAACCCCCACCACAAACGGTAAAACTCAAGGCATGTGTACGAGTATAATACAACAGCAGAGACATCTTGCCCTGCACTTCGTTTTAGCCATAATGATGATTATGACAGCATTTATGTAGAATTTAAAGTTTTACAAAGCACTTTACATATGTGTTATCTCATTTGGTTTTCACAGCAGCTTTGTATTGAGTCCTATTATTATTCCCATTTTACATAAGAAGAAAATGAGGCACGGAAGGACAAAATCACTTGAGCAGATTCACATAGCCAGTGAATAGAAACCTAATTCTTTCTGTTTCCTATTCCAAAACTCTATCAATCAAGGTACTTAGATTCCAGTATGATAAAGTGTCAACACTGAAATAGAAATGGATCTCTGCAGATCATATATCAACTTATAAAACCACAATAGAATATTTTCTATGCTGTATTGCTGTATTTTATTTATTTTAAAAACATTTCTCAGTTATGTTATAGTCTGAATCTAGCAGCACTTGAAGGGGAGCTTGTGGCTGTGAATTTGACATCTCTGTTCTACAAGAGATTTTCATGCAAATGATGAATGACAACTTACTGGGTACATTGTAGAGGGAATTCTCATTCGTTTATTAATATGACTATGGTCTCTGAGATCCCTCACAATTCTGAGATATGAGGGTTTTCTGATTCTGTATCTCATACACTTAAAATGATTCTATCACTAACAAACTGCTTAATATTGGACACATTTTACTGCTCTGAATCTTAGTTTCTTGTAAAATGAAGTTACCGTATTACTTCCATATGCTACTCTCTGCCCTATTCTCTGACTGGCTTGAAATATATTCACTTTAGGAAAATCTCCTTTCCCAAAGAAGAAATGCTGGTTCATCAAGAAAAGACAAGTTAAGGAACTATCTAGCAGTGGACAGAGCTAGTCCTGGAAGCTTTTCTAAGTACCATCTAACTCTGCCTTTGATGAGAGGGCTGCTCCATGGCAAAGCTTGCCTTTTGAGTAGCACTCCAAAATACTCTCCCACATACTCTGAAGAAATTGAAAGTGCTCTTCGTTGTCTCTACTGGCATGGTTCTCTCCATGGATAAATGGGGAAAGGAGAGCAAGAAAACATCATTCATTTGACATGTCAGTGTCTCTTTGGAAAAGTCCTAATGAAGGACTCAGAATAATTGACAGATTATGGAAGCCTGGGAGAAACATACTTGACAGGCAGCAGGAGTAGTATTTGAGATGCTGAAATTTGGTGATTGAAGACCATGAAAACCCTTCGCAAGCAATACTATAAAAATTATGCTACCAAGCTATATACATTTATAAATCAATCTGAAATAGCTGCCAAATGTAGCCAACATTAATACTATTTCATTTCCTTCAATGATATGTTTTCTGAATTAAGTAGTATTGATTGTTTAAAATCTAATGGAACTAATTTTTTTATACAGTAGAGGATGTATTCATTTAGAATAGACATCTGCCAAAGAAGTTTGGTTCACTGGAATGGTTAAAGTGAGGGGAGGATGGGAAGGGAGAAAACTTGTGCATGTGAGTGCGCACACACACACACACACACACACACCTAAAGAAAAATAAATGGAAAGGCCTACAATTTCCCCTATTCTTTTCTCTCTAATTCTCCAATACCAGTTCCCCTGAGGAATCCATTAAGTGCTATAAAATTGTACTATTATGAAGAGATCATTAAAATAGAAGCTTCTTGAAGGCAAACAAGAGGACCAACTAAATCAAATCATCCCACGGTCTTCAAAGATAAAAGGTCTTTCAAAATGACAAAGACAAGAAACAGACTAAAGGTGGGAAAGCTACAAAAATAATTCTATAATAAACTCTGTGTCTTAGGTGGCATTGGAGCCAGCATTATCATACCCTAGCATCACTGACCCTAGAATATGCCACGAGGAAGTAGTAACTGTACAATGAAAACTCACAAGGGAAGAACAGCTGACCTAGACCAAAGGTGCACTGAGGTCATCCATGCTGGAAGTGACAGATAGAATAAGGAAGGGACAGAAATGGCCAGCTGTGACTATATCCAAAATTAGGACATCCTGATTAGTTAAATAGTCCACAAGGCTGGTGTAAGAAACCACTGCAGTAGAGAGTACTGCCCCCTTCTTGCAGTAGTAGTGATCTATCAGAGATAACGTCTTTGGGATACCCAACCTGATAGTAGCAGGAGTGAGATCTATGATGCCATCTGTTTGAAGACGGTAAAAAAGATGGAAAATCCAGCAAATTTGATGATGATGAGCATAATGCCAGAACTTCTTGGCAGTAAAATGGGGATGCTGGTCAGAGGCAATGACACAGGAGTGCTCACAATCAATCTATCTATCAATAAACATGTATTAAATGCAACTATCTGCCAAGCTCAGACACTTACTAGCTGTGTGTGCCTGGAAAAGTCATTTAACCTTTGTTTGCCTTAATCCGCTGGAGAAGGAAATGGCCAAATACTCCTATACCCTTGCCAAGGAAATCTCATTGACAGTATTGTCTTGCTATGGTCCATGGGGTCTCAAAGAGTCAGACGGGACTAACGACAACAATGTGTTAAGCACTGTGGTGAGGATATAAAAAGAGATAAAAGACAGTCCCTTCCCTCAAGGGGCTTATAATCTAATAAGGAAGACAACGTGCAAACAAATCTATACAAAGAAAGCTATATACAGGATAAATAGGAAATGAGAGGGAAGGCACTAGAACTGAGAGAAAAAATTTCAGGTAGAAAGTGATATTTTAGTTGAAACTTAAATGAAGTCATGAATGTCAGTATTTGGAATGGAGGAGGGACAGCATTCCAGGCATGGGAACCAAACAAAAAGCCTGGAACCAAGGGATGGAGATTTAGCTTGTGGATGCCAGTGTCACTGGAACAATCTCAAAGAGTAAAGTATAATGACACTAGAAAGGTAGGAGGGGGCTAGGTTGTGAAGAGGTTTGAATGCCAAACTGATTTTGTATTTGATCCTCGAGGCAACATGGAGACATGGGAGTTTATCAAGTAGTGGGAGGAGAGACATGATCAGATCTACACTTTAGGGGAATCATTTTAGTGGCTAAATAGAGGATGGATTGGACTGGAGAGAGACTTAAGGCAGACATACCTATCAGCAGGTTGTTGCAATAATCCAGGCACAAGGTGTTGGGGGCCTTCACTAGAATGAGTAGGAGAAGTATTTGAGAGGTCTCACAAAGGTGAAATTGACAGGCATTGGCAGCAGATTGGATGTTTGGGAGGGGGTGGGGTTAGGGATACTGAGGAGCCCTAGAATAACTCCTAGATTGAAAGATTGCTGAGGGACTGGAAGAATGGTGTTGCTCTCTGAGAGAGAAAAGATGGGGAGAGTGAAGTTCAGGAGGAAAGATCATGAGCTCCATTTTGTGCATGTAACAGTTTAAGGTGTCCACTGGGCATCCAGTTTGAGTTGTTTGAAAGGCATTTGGAGATCTGAGGTTGGAGTTCAGCTGAGAGTTTGGGACAGGAAAGGCAAATTCGAGAATCATCAGCATAAGGAAGAAAGATATGTTCTGCAAGGGTCTTGATGTGGTGCTGTAGTTGCTGATTGAAAAGGCATTGAAATTCCATATACTGAGTAAGCATCAGCCACACTGAATGCAAACCTCTTGCCCTACAGTGGAGGAAGCAGGCCAACATGATATTGGAGGCAAGTTGAAAGCCATATAAGATCATGCATTATTGATCCTTCAAAGACTGACTCCTCAAATAGCACAAGAAGCATCCTTAAGCAGATGTAAATACAATATCTTTAGTTAAGAGAGTCCCATGATCTCACATCCAGCACAATATAGCATTCCACCGCCCATGAATAGCCTCATCACAGACCTGTCTCTAATCTCTGCTGTTCTACTGAGAGTATTCGCTACATTATTCAGTTCAGCACGTCCCTGATATTCCATAAACAATTGTGAGGAGTGGAAGACATCAACAAAAATCCTCTATTGTTCTTGGAACCAAAATAACAAAACTTTAATTGTCCAAACTAGTTTTTTTTCAAACCCAAACCAATCAAATCTATAGCCAGCCAGGTGGCTCATTGGATAGAGCCTAGAAGGAAGTCTGACACTTAACTAGCTATGTGACCCTAGACAGTCTCAGTTTCCTCATCTGTAAAATAGGAATAATTAAAGCACCTACATTCCAGGGAGGTTGTAAGGATACAATGTGATAATATTTGGAAAACGCTTTGCAAATCTCAAAGTGCTATCTAGACAAATACTAGCTTTTAGTATGACAGCCCCTACCTTAGAACCGGCATCAATAAAAATCTTGCCTGTCCTTTTCCTTGTGGTTCTTTCACATATCAGCCATGCAACCCTCATCCTAGTAGTCCGTTGTGGGGACTGGAAGGGATCTCCATTCCTAAGGGCATCCCCCATTAATGTATTAATGACTACCCAGGTCTAGTTGCATGTGTCTCTCTCTTAATGGGCAGAGCAATTCGTGACCCAAACAAAACAATGTTCCTCAAGAGCTAGGTCTTCATAGGCAGGGCTATACTTGGCTAATGGAGAAAACAAAACATTGGGACTAGGACTTGTAGGTCTCAGCCTCTGGCAATGTCACAACTTGTTCAAGAAGGAAGTTAATACCAGAGGACCCTAAGCAAGCATGATTTTGGAAGTAATGTTCCAATTTAACAATGGAAATCTCCTGTACCCTATGCATCTTGCATCACCCAGCTCATAACAAGCAACTCCAGACAGAGGGCAGTGGTGTGGCCTTGCATCACTCGTCCCCTGGCAACTTGAACACAATAAGAGTCTGGTAACTGTTTTTTCAAACCAGGTATATAATGAGTGGAGTCAATGTGGCAGAAGAACAAGAAGTCCAGTGAGCCACTCACTCTATCAGTTTCCCCAAATAGATCTAGAAATTGCACCTGACTGAAATGTGATCAGAAAGTTCAAGATAAAAATTTCAATGAATCATTTTTCAAGCCAAGGTTGGCATGTATAAAATAAGAGAGTAGGACGAGATGACTTCCGTAGTCACTTTCAGTGCTTAATGTATGATCCCTATGACTTGGTTCATATTGATTCTTCAGTTGGATTTTCTTTCAATCCCTAATTGTGTGATGAATATTATTTCCCCATTCAGGAATCTGGGGTATGTAATGGTAATTAATTTAGCAGGTACTCAGTCCTTAGTAACTAAGGGCTAAGTACATCTGTAAAAGAGACAGAGGGTGTGTACTCTGTCTCCTGTTGCTGATGGCAGGAGGGGATTGGCTGAGACACGAAGCCAGTGTGTGTGTGTGTGTGTGTGTGTGTGTGTGTGTGTGTGTGTGTGTGTGTGTGTGTGTGTTAGAAGAATTCCAGGGACAGAGAATCAAAATCAAGAATTTTCCTCCTGGCCAGCTCCTGGTGGGAGAAGAATCGTGGAGACTGAAGCCAGCTGAAAGAGAGAGAGAGAGACAGAGACAGAGACAGAGACAGACACAGAGACACAGAGACAGAGACAGAGAGACAGAGAGACAGACAGATAGACAGAGACAGACAGAGAGAGAGAAACAGAGAGACAGAGAGAGACAGAGACAGGGAAAGAGAGAGACAGAGACAGAGAGACAGAGACAGAGAGACAGAGAGAGACAGAGACAGAGACAGAGGGACAGAGAGAGAGAGAGAGACAGAGACAGAGACAGAGAATGTTTCTCTCCCAGCATCTGGAAGCTGACTGAAAACTGAGTTGGAGTTTTTCTTGAGACCAGAATCTGGTGAAGGCTGAAGTTACTGCCTCCTGGAAGGCTGAGATTCCTTCTGGGTCCTAGGATCAGCTGAAGTGCTGGAGGACTGAAGAAGCATGACTGGGATAAGCCTTTGTTTGTTTGTGACTTGGTGGGTCCTTAAGTTCCTGGATACAGAAGTGATGAAGGGTTTGAGATGTGCTGGACCCTGTGAACTTCAGTGTGTAACAAGAACTCCCTGGAGGACTGGACAAGAACCTGGGAGCTGTCTGCCTCTGAATCCAGGTGACTGTTAGGTAGATTCAGAAGGAAGCTGGGTCCATGGAAGGGGATCCAAAGAATCTGAGAGACCACCCCAAGTCAATATGAAGAAAAGGTCTCTCCTGAGACATAGAATGCCTGATGAAATTGAGGTTTTCTGGACACCAAGGGGTGGAAGGTCTGTGTAATTTTCTAATGATTGTACTTAGTGATTAAGGATACTTAGTAACTGATTAAGTTAACCTATGATTGCCCCATGAATGGAAGATTGATTTTTGTATTGTGAAATGACTGAATGATTAAGTAAGGAGAGTTTCCCCACTTAGGGAAACCAGATGATTATTCTTTTGCTCTTTGTTCTAAATACTGTGGCCGCTGTGGTGAAAACTGTGTGGCCATTCTAATGTTGAGCTGTTGTGAACACTCTATTGTGATTTTCTGTGATAATATGGAATGTTGTGAATAGTATATTGTAATTTGTTGTGAATGTTAGCCTTGATTTGTAATGGAATAAATTGAGTGTTCACTATACTGTATAATCAAAATTTTAAAAGCTGCTCACAGTAGCATTCTTTTGGGAAGCTGCTCATGCATGGAGTTACAGTGTATTAGCAAATAGATACAGAAATATTCTGGCAGGAGAGGAGAAATCCTCCCAAATCAAACAAGGTCTATCTGGATGGCCAGGGAAAGACTAACCTAATGTAGTCTTTTTAGGGAAACTCTGATCAAGGAACCAGAAAGGGCTGATCCTGTTCTCTTCCAGTCCTTGCCCCACTCCCACTTTCTGTTACTCTAAAGGTCTGACTGATGCTTTTGGCGTGAGGAAAAACTGACTCTTCCAAACTGGTTATTTTCAGTAATGAGCCTGCTCTGCCCTAATAAAACTCTGCCTTACTAGCACATCCCCTCCCTTTAGACTTCACCTCCATCCCCTACCATGCCTGAGAACAGGTGAGCCATTTTCTCCTCCCACATCCCCCCCAAAACTTAACCCCTGCACTCCCTTTCCTTCAACTGCCCCCACTCCCAACTACATAATTTATTTTTTGGTAATTCTCTATTACCTTACTTGGAATACAATCTTCTCCTCTTTCCCTTCTAGTTCTTTCCCTTGAAGGCCTAACTTAAGAATTACCTTCTCACTCACTCTCAAAGCAAGCTCTCACTCCTCAAACTTCCCATAGGACTTTGGACCTTTGGTTGGGGGTATAGGGGTCCTCCTTTTTGGAGTTCCTTGTTTGTGTCATAACTATCTTTCTATTTCCAGTACAAGCACAATGAATGATTTGTCCATAGTAGGAACTTAATGAATGTTGAAATTCAATTAGCATATAACATTCTGGGACTCCGTTCTCTCAATTCCCACTAGAGCTCAGAGAGATTGATATGAGTATTGAATGATTTTTAATACCAATCTTCCTTGCCCCAACACACACACACACACACACACACACACACACACACACACACATCCTAGATTCTATGTATCCTATATTTTTTCTGAGCCTGGTTAGCAAGTCTCTGACAGAGAAATCAATCATTAGTCTTCTGTTTCTTATTTAATAGAAGTCTTACCAAAAAAATCTGATTTCTGAAAAGTGAGACTATTTTTTGAAAAAAAACAAAACTGAGGATTTGGATCAAACTCTTTTGGACTCCAGCAATCCCAACATCACCACTATATTATCATGTCTCTCCCTCCCTTTCTCACCTATTTACGTATGTTTATATAGACACAATATTCTCCCAGAATAATCCTTTTAGTCTCATTCTTTCTCTTTCTTTAATTGCTTCTTTCAGCTCCAAACAGGATACATGTTATACTTGATAGAAAAACCAAAGAAACTAAACACTAAAATCTGTTAAGGCAAAGAACACAAGGCAAGCAAAGGTGCATGTATGACAGACAGAATTTATTTTGAATATTTTTAATTTAATTAAGTGCTACATTCCACAGGTACAGTATGAGTCATTATTCCATTTTGGGAGAAAAATTATAATAAAATGCAAGGGCGGGCATGCTGGGAGCTGCACGTAGAAGCAATAGGGGATGAACATAGAGCATTCTGACCATTTGAAACCCAGCAGCTATAACAAGGAGAGGTGAAGTGGGGATGGAGAGGTGAGAAAGGTTAAGGGGGATGGGGGGATGGGGCGGTCTCTCATTACAAAATTATATAAAGGCAATTCACAAAGGTTCTTTTCCTATTTTAGCACTACATTTGAATTATAATCATAGTAAAAGTCTTTTGGACCCCTAAAGTAAATTTGGATTTTCTACCAGGGTAATCACAAATGACAAATCCAATCAATGTCAGAGACCTTCTTTAGGCCACACAAGGGAAGGAGGAGGGAGGGAATTAGCATTAGTGTAGAGCCCACTATGTGCCAGACACTAGGCTAAGTGCTTTCCAAATACATTCTCATTTGAGCCACACAACCACCCTGAGAGGTAGGTATTATTATGATCCATTTTACAGTTTAATACTTACATTTTTAACATTTAGCATTTTACAGTTGAAGAAACTGAGGCAGGGGCTAAATGACTTGCTAAAGATCACACTGCGCTGTGTTCAAAGTCATATCTGAAGTCAGATCTTTTTGCGGGGGTGGGTATTATCTACTTTGCCACCTTGAGGTCTTACTAGTCCTCAGAAAACAGAATTTTCTGTTGCATGATGACCACTGATTAATATCTATATTCCTTGCTTATTTAAGTCTCAGAACATGACACCAATACTAGGTGACTCAATGTGAAGTATCTCCTCTATAATTCTTCATCTTGGAGTAAATTATTGCAAACATGGTGTCCAACAAAGTACCTTTGCCACACCAATGAAGAACTCAGTTGTCTTTTTTTCTGTACTGAAAAAATCCAGGACCAATGAAGAGCACTAGCTAATGTCCATAGCGGGGAAGAACAATGTACCAAATTCACTAATTGGGGATCTTGTTTTATGCTTCTGTTGGGGATTCAGTGGTTTATTCTAAGTAACATGCCCTAGTTTTATTGAAGCTACAGATAGCTTTCGCTAAATGCTAATGTGTTCAAATTGTAGCAGGATATTTGATTTCAAACTTCATTTTATGGCAGAAGACTAGACTTATTTAAAACCTTTTGCTGATGATACTTGCGTTTAAGGATTATGGGATCATAGAGAGTTTCGAGAAACCTGAGAAGACATCTAACCCAATCTATTCACTTTATAAGAATGAAACTGAGACCAAAAGAGATTCAGAAGCTTGCACAAGATCAGACTGGTAGCAAGGGGTAGGGTAGGTTCAGGTCTTCTAGCTCTGAGTGCAGGGCTCTTTCACACTGCACCACAAAAATAAAAAAGGCATTTCTCATTAACGGTAGAAGCAAGAAGGATCTTAATTAAGTTGATTTGTAATTGTTACCCCACTACTGATAATAGCTGGGTCTTGAAAGCAAGATGTCTATTGAAATGTTAAAATCTCTAATTGTACTGACTTCCAAATGAAGATTTAGTTAATTTTTTTACAAAGTGATTAATAGACTTTATTTTTTCATTGTAATCATTGTATCTAAACAGACAAGTTAGTTAATTACAGGAAAATAAAACCTACTTTTAAAATCAATTTCAAAGGGGTTTATCCTGGTACTTAATAAAGGTCAATATTTCTTTGTCCTTTGGTGTCTGCAGCAAAAAGCAGAAACTTTAAAAAGTTTCTTAGAACTTGCTAAACCAAGACAATAGAAACATTACTTGACATATCATTTTGGTCTTGAAGTGATGCTATTCTCAAAGCATTCTGTACTGAGTATATACCCTTTGATTTGATGCTGCTTTTTATAAATTCTTGTCAGACTACTGATGACTTGAGAAAGAAGTGGCAGAAGATGGATTTTAGAAAGGGAGTTCTGAAACTTCTTTTTCCCATGTAAAGAAAGCAGTATTTTTTGAAGTACCCTCAATAGCCATTCTTCAAGTCATTCAATTTCAAACTAAGATCATTCAAATGCTTTCTGAAATATATTCTTATATTAAATGATGCAAAATACTAAGAGTTAACAGGAGGAAAGAGTTGCCTCTGCTACATTCTGATTATATAACTAAAGGAAGGCAAGTTATTTAACCTCTCAGTAGCAATTCTCTTAGTTCTGTTACAAAGAAGTTATCAATCTTTATCTTTAGATGGAATTTCCCTAATATCTGACACCTCCCATTAAAAAAAACAGTAATAACAATTAGTTCTATTACTAACCAGATTCAGGTTAGATGAATGACTGGTTAGTTGACTTTTGCAATTTAGTTGATATGTTGAACCAGTGAAAGTAGTTTCTCAATCAGTTAAGAAGTTTTAGGTACAGGCACTGGGGTGGGGAGATCCATCTTGCCCTCCTGAAAAGTCTGAGGGGTGATGGGGAAGGATATAGGAGAGAGTAGACTGGGGGGAGGGGATATACAGTGGGATCACTGTTTTGGGGTGGGGAGGGGAAGACTGGGAGAAAATTTGTAACTCAAAATCTTGTGGAAGTGAATGATGTAAGCTAAAAATAAACAAAATGTAATTTAAAAAAAGCAAACAAAAAAGAAACTGTAGGTCTTTTTTTCCCTGTTTGGTAAAATATTATTTTTTTGCATTGGTGTCAGTGAGTGCATGAACATCTGTAACATAGATAAAGCATTAGACTTGGAACCAGGAATATCTGCGTTTTGAGTTCTGCCTCAAACACTTGATATTTATATGACCTTGGGCAAATTATCGGACCTTTCTTACTCTATTTCCTCATCTGTAAAATGGCACTTACCTCACAGGGTTATTGAGAGTGTCTAACCACATCATACATGTAAAGCACTCTGTAAACTGTAAAGAGTGAAATGACATCATTTCTAGATGTCATTATTATAAAATAAATGAGAAACAATTTTTTATTTACAGAAGTAAAGGAGGAGAAGCCATGTGATTATACAGGGAAGGTATCAATGGACCATCAAAGCTACTACTCAGTCAGTCAGCTGGCATTTATTAAGTGCCTACTATGAGCCAGGCACTTTACTAGACATTACTGTGGTGAGGTTAGATGTGATTCCGGGTGTCTAGAGTAGGTATTGCACAATATCCCTCCAGGTGGCCTATTCAAATGCTTCCAAAACTACTACTCTCATTGAATCTTTGCTCTTGCTCCCAACACATTCTTGTCTTCTTTTTTTTTTTTTGAGAGGGGAAGGCAGGGCAGTTGAGGTTAAGTGACTTGCCCAAAGTCACGCAGTAAGTCTGACACCAGACTTGAACTCAGGTTCTCCTGACTCCAGGACCTGTGTTCTATTCACTGTGCAACGTAGCTGCCCCCTCCCAACACACACTTGAGGAAGGATATTGCCTTCATTAGATTTGCTTTCAAGACATCATTGACAAACATTATATGAATCCTTGAAGCAACCATGTAAGGAAACCCCTCAAACAAGGCACGCCACCTTCTCAGCAACTTAGAGAGCTGCTTATATCTCTGGGAGGCTAAATGATTGGCCTTGGGTCATAGGGCCAGTATGTCTCTATGACAGGACTTGAACACAAGTCTCCCTGATTTCAAGGTCATTTCTCTATCCACTATTCCACACTGGCTCTCAAGTCTTCAGGTCTCAGAATTCCAGGGAGTCTTCCTTTCAGCTACTAACCAGGACCAACTCTGCTTAGTTCTAAGATCAGCCAAAATTGGTTGCACTCATCTAAGCATTTTTACTGAGCACCTATTGCTTTAAAACATACTTTAAAATTTCCAGTAAAAAAAAAGAGCATTTGTTTCTATTCTGGCAAACTTGTCTATGTTTTCTCTCAGACCTGGACATGTATCTGTGATAGTTTCCAGGGGTGGAGAGCCTGTGGTCTCAAGGCCATTTTTGATCTTCTAGGTCCTCAAGTACAGCCTTTTGGCTTAGTCCAAGATTTACAGAACAACTCCATTTATTAAGGGGATTTGTTCTATAAAGTTTGGATTCAGTCAAAAGGCTGCCCTTTAGGCAAAATCCTTCCTTAAAATTGAGAGAAGAGTAAGTAGATCATAAAATCTTTCAACAAAAAATCCATATAATTTTATAATGAATATCATTTAATCACTATTCTAAATGTAAATTGTAGAGGACCAATGGAGAGATTCATGATGGGTATAGTCAAGCTGTAGCAAATTATCAACATATAAAAGACACTACAGACAAATGACTAGAGGCAGGCTGATGGTGTGACGAATATACTGATAAACTATTCTAAGTGCTTCACTGACAACTACAAAATATTCCATTTAAAACAGGAGGGCCTCTGACGCAATAAGCAGGTGCCTTCCGCAGAGGATTTCCAGAAGGACGCAGAAAACAAGCACGTGGGGGAAGCTACAAATAAGATACCACCTGCTCTCTTAGAGGACAGGACATACCCCACCAGGGAAGTTCCCCACCCACTGAAGTGAGGAATAATGAAAGTTTTACGGGCCACCTCCAATCTCCCATGTTTTCTTTTAGACACAGACCTGCTTTGGTTTTATTTAACCCAACGTAAAATCTTTTCAGATTTCTTCACTTTCCTTCATCCCTTTCAGGAAAACAGGGAATAACAAGGAAAGAATTAAAGCCAGAATAATAGTTTAAAATTTGGTACCAGGGCGGCTAGGTGGTGCAATGAATATAGCACCCACCCCAGAGTCAGGAGGACCTGAGTTCAAATCCAGCCTCAGACACTTAATACAAAGACTAGTCATGTGACCTTGGGCAAGTCACTTAGCCCCAACTGCCCTATCTTCTCCCTCCTCCAAAAAAAAAAAAAAAGCAAAAAAAGAATTTGGTACCAGAATTCCTGGATGAAAGAATAGCAAGAAGACACTTAGCATTTGGTGTTCTTATCTGAAGATCATCAGACTTCTTCTTTATAAAAATGCAATTACATTTACCTAGTTACTTGTTCATATGTGTGTACATGTGTATGTCATGTGTTAGCACCACACAGTGGATGGAGTACTGGGCTTGAATTTAGGAGAAACTGGGTTCTTATTCCATCTCTGACATTTACTAACTGAGCAACTCTAGGAAAATCACAATTTCTTTGTGTCTTTGATAATCTCTTAGAATTCATCTCCTGTAGCATCACCAAAGGGTTACAATCTATATTACTTTAGGGAATTCTCCCACTCTAATGAAATATGGTCGGGAAAAGCCTAAATTATCCATGTGTCCAATTAGATAGAAAAACATAGAAGCAGAAAAAATGTTGTCACATGTTGTTGGTTTCTTCATTTACATGCAATTCTAGGTTACTCTAGACCAATGGTTCTCAATCTGTGGGTCGCATCCCCTTTGGGGGTTGAACAACCCTTTCACAGGGATCACAGGGGTGGCCTAAGACCATTGGAAAACACATATTTCTGATGGTCCTAGGAACCAAGACACCACTCCTCTATCCGTCTCCAGGAGAGTCTGTCCACATACAAGTATTAAAGGGTCACGGCATTAGGAAGTTTGAGAACTGCTAATCTAGACAAAGATGAAAATATTCAAATATACATCAGTATGGTTCATTTAATTCCACAGTTTCCTGGGAGGTTGCTCACAATATAAGTAGAAATGTATGCAAGAGGGGTGGCAGTGAATAGAGTACCAGCCCTGGAGTCAGGAGTACCTGAGTTCAAATCCAACCTCAGACACTTAACACAAAAAATTAGCCATGTGACCTTGGGCAAGTCACTTAACCCCAACTGCCCTCCAAAAAGCAAAAAAAAAAAAAAAAAAAAGAAATGTATGCGAGAGAAAAGGTATCAGGCTGCCTACTGAACTGAAGTTCCCCTGAGCCACTGTGCTGACCTCATTGTTGTATGTATGTGAAACCTGGACAGTCTACCAGCGCCATGCCAGGAAACTGAATCACTTAGATTTGAGTTGTCTTAGAAAGATTCTGAAGATAACCTAGCAAGATAAGGTACCGGACACTGAGATCCTCTCTTGAGTTGAATTGCCAAGCATTCAAACTCTACTGCAGAGAACACAATTCTGATAGGCTGTCCACATTGTTTTAATGCCAAACGCATATTTGCCTAAAAGACTATTTTACAGAAAAATTTCACAAGGCAGGTACTCTCGTGTTGGGCAGAAGAAGCAACACAAGGGTATTCTCAAGGTCTTTCTGAAGAACTTTGGTATCAATTATGAGACACGGGAGACACTGGCACAGAATTGTCCAGCATGGCCCATATCAAAACCTACATGAAAGAAGGTGTTTTGCCATATGAGCAAAGCAGAATTGTGGTAGCTCAAAAGAAACATGAGATGCACAAACTTAGATACATCTTCCAAATGGTCATACAGATTATTTGTGCCAGACCTATGGCAGAGCCTTCTGAGCTCAGATTGGTATAATCAGTCACAGATGGACGCACTCCACATTGAGCCCATCATTGTGATGTCATTTTGGTTAGCTCTAGGCATGAAGGACAAACAAGAAGTTATATTCCCTTGGATTTACAGCAGGTCACCTCTAATTTACAAAAAATAAAATAAAATAAAAAGATTCATACTGACCCAAAATGAAATTGTTTTCCTAGTATTTTGTGTAATTCCTTCCTCTACCCCTGCAATTTTGAAGGATAAATTACAAGATTTTCTTTTCTTATTATAATATAATTCCCAACCCTGATAAGTTGTGGTAAATAGCAAGTGTCCTGAAACTCTCAATTCCTGCCTAAATTGGGGCTTACAATCTTATGGTGAGATTCCTAGTGAGTTTATTTCTGGAAATGTTTAATCATTTACATTACCAAGGGAGCTGCCAATTAGTCTGCCAATTAGTCTGTTGGGGGTAAGGAGGTAACATGGAGATAGATTTGTACTTCACAAGTGTTTATTTGTGGTGGCATTCTGAAGTTTCTTTATAGTTTCATACTATCTATTTAAAGCAGATTGATGGAAAGGAGCTTTGAGAAAAACAAAATCTAAATCTACCTATGTGTTATGGAAATATAGCTTAATTATTAGGATATTAAAGAGTCCCAAGCTTTCATCCATAGGCAAAATAAAATTAAATCCTATTACATTTACATGGTTATCAGTGACCTTTACATTCTGATTAGCTCTGCTTAATCACAACAATTCTTTCCCTAGGGTACTGCTATCACCGGTAGCCCAAAACTGACACATGGGGGAGGGGAGAGAAATTCTACTTCTAACAATATAGGCTTCTCAGCAAACAAGGCAATAGGGGATAGGAACTGGATCTGTGATTTCATTGATTATTGAGTCCCAGAAAAGGGAATTCTCTCTACAAATTCAAATCAGCATCTTTTGGTAATTTATGGTCTTAAAAAATTGCCATGAACAATGAGAGGTTAAGACAATTACCCAGCACCACTCAGCCTTCATGTGTGGGAAGGTCTTCCTAGTTCTAAAGCCGGATCTCTATCCATTACACTACACCACCTCTCTTCTAATTCCTTATGTAATTACCACTCCCTCCCCCACAAGGAATCAACTTCTTAGGGCAACAAGTAGCATTCAACCACCCAACATTAAGCATCAACAAGTCTGTTGATACCCTTAAATGCACAGAGCTCAGCCTGTGTTTACTCCACTTCAACAGGCATAGGTAACTTGGTGAACCCCCTTCATAATGTTGATCAAGGGGTTGTAATTTTCCCCATTAGTGAGTAATTTCCAACAAATACAGGTCACAAATTTGCACAGATGAAGTCAGAATGATGTGAAATAATTGGCCCTTCCCCAATCACCCACCTTCTCCCTGACCTGTTCAGTATCAAAATGCCAGAAATTGGGAAGCCAAGGGAAAGGAGATCATTTCTATTACTGTTTTCAGGCTCTTTTTTTAGCCTTTTCCAAAGTTGTTAGCAATCATTCTAGCTCCGTAACTGATGACCTTCTGAGTATAATTCTCATAATTATTCCAAAAATATTCTGCAAGTTAATTTTTTTGTCACTTTTGTCACCTTTGAAAAATAATTAGAAACTCAAAAATTCTTATATGGAGGGTTATGCATATCATGCATTTCAATAATTCAACATTTATTCATTTTTTTCAAGTCGGTCAACATGCATTTATTAACAATTGCATTGATTAATATGTTTATTAAATGCAGACTGACTGACCAGTATCATCATTCATCTGCTTAAAACCTGCAGAGGCTTTCTGTTGTCTATTTAGTAAAAAAAAAAAAAAAATTTAAACCTTCTTTCTGTTGCGTTCAAGATACTCTACAATCCACTTTTATGATAATTAGTTAGCATTTATATAGAACTTTACAGATTGAGCAGAGCTTTACATATACTCTTATGTTTTATCCTCATTACAGTGTATCCTCACAAAAACCTTTACGAGAGAGGTGCTATTATAATTCCCACTTTACATATGAGGAAACTGAGGCTGAGAGGGGTAGAATGATTAGCCCAGAGTCACATAGCTAGAAAAAGCAGGATTCCAATTCGAGTCTTCCTGACTCCAAGTCCCAGAACTCTATCCACTGTGTCTCCTAGCTGACCCTTTGCATCCTGAAGCAACCTATTCCATTTTGGGATTGTCCATTGAACCAGTTGTCAAAAATGTTTTCCTTATATTAGCTAGAATCTGCCTCTTTGCCACTAGCATTCATTGTTCCTACTTCTGTCCTCTGGGACCAAGCAAAAAAAGTCTAATCCATCTTCATCAGGTCCCATCTAAATCTCTTCCATGGGCTAAATGTACCTAGTTCCTTTACACATCTCTCGTTTAATATCATTTCTAGACCTCCTACTCTATGTCTTCTTGTTTGTCAGTGTCTCTCTTAAATTATGCTACAAACTGTTGGACATCATTCTTCACAGGTGTTATGATCAGTACAGACTATATAGTGGGACTATTACCTCCCTTGATCCTCTTGATGACATTGCATTAATGCAGCCTAAGATGACACCAGGTTTTTCAGAAGCTCATAATGAGCAATTCCTAGGTCTTTCACCATGAACTATTGTTAAGCTAAGTCTTTTCCCTATTCTGCAATGGTGCTAGGGATTTCTTTAATCACTTTCCTACTTTCTCAAAAAACTCTAGGGGCTTCCTTTTACCTCTAGGATGGAAGATTTAAACCTCTTCACAATCTGGCCCCTTCCTATCTTTCTAGTCCACACACACTCCACAATACAGCCATATGGTCTACTTGCCATTTTATACAATCTGTGTGCCTTCTCCCACCTTTGTTCTTGCTCTACCCCATGCTTAAAATGTATTCCCTTCAACCTCTTAAAACCCCTGGTTTCCTTCAAGGCAACTCAAATGCCACCAGAATGACTTTCCCAATGTCCCCAGTGCCACATGAAATTTTTCCTAATCCTGTAAGCTGCTAATGTACATAAGGTCTCTCTCGTTCAGATGTAAAGTCCTTGAAGGCAAGCACTGTTTCACATTTGTCTTTGTATCCAGTGCTTAGCCCAAAGCCTGGAATAAAGTAGGTGCTTAATAAATGCTTGGTGATTGATTTATCAACTGCTGAAATACAGATCTACTTCTATTTCAACATCTCCTGATTTACTGGTCTAATAACTTTTTCCAAAAAGAAAATGCTCATTTGACAAGAATTATTTTTCATGAACCCTTGACAGCTCCTGTTAATCACCTTTTTCTTTTTTATTACACACACACACACACACACACACACATCTATTTAATAAAATTATTACTATTACTTTTTTCAGGAATCGATATTAAGCTCATGGGTCTTCTAAGTTAGCCTTCTTCCTCTTTTGCAAATTGGGATGTTTTCCCATCTCCATTCTTCTGGTACCTACACCATTCTCAATGATTTCTCAAAGACGATGACAGTGATTCTGCAATCATATCTGCAAGTTCTTTCAGTCCCCTGAAAGTCATTTCTGCCTGGAGATTTGAATTCATTCAAAACTGGTTAAGTCCTCAGTTATCTTGGACTTCAAATTTGTCTTGATATTTGCTTTTCCCTTTCCTATTTGAAGACCATCTTCCTCAACAGAGAAAATGGAATCCAAATAGTAGTTTCATTTTTTATCATCAAATTCCCATACCTGAATCACTCACATTCTTTCTAGCTACATCTACCCTCATTCCCCTGACATCTTTACCTAATTTCCATTAATCCTTAGGCCACTAAGCTTGACATCTGAAAAACATGTCTATCTTTTCTTTTCATATACCAACCTAGAAGGGGAAATTTTGTGCCATGAACAAATAGGATGAAAACCAACGTAACCACGAACTAAGAAGATCTAGCAGGACTGATTCTCAAAAAGGGTGATATATATTCTTTTCTCATACAAGTCTTCTCTTTTGTTTTGGATTCTGATGTTTTTTCCTTCATTCATTTTCATTCACTAAAATTCCAAATGTCTAGTGTGTGATTGGTAAGTCTTAAATCCTAAAGTATTATTATAAATTGCTTTATTACACCCTATAAAGGACTTTATTTTTCACCATTTCCCAAGTGCTATGCAAAGCACTGATGCCAGTGGTGATTCAGAACAAGAATCATCAAAATGAGCCAGCCCTAGTTCATTTCTTAATACCAAACTAAATCTTCCTGTTGCCATTGAATGGCAAAATTTTGAGTTTTGTTCTCTTAAGGTATGCAATGATATATAAAGTGATCCTAATATCATTTCTCCATAACATTTATATGCTATAATCCAATCTCACTCCCATGTCAAAAAAATATTTGTTGTAAATATATTGACATTTCCTTTCCCTCCCTTACTCACCTAATACACGAGCAGCCTAAGGGTGACCAGGTTGCTCATACCCTTTGCATGAATTGAGAGTCACCAACTACTCTGCTTCTAGTAAGATGGAGGACCACAGTGTCTTACCATCTGCTGTGCCGCTCCATCCTTGAGACCAAAAGGCCCTGCCATCTGACCTGCTGATCCAAGGCTCCTTAAGGAACCCTGGGCCTTGCCATAGCACCCACAGCTGTACCCTTAGGACTTCAGGGCCTTTCCATCCTCCCTTCTCCTAGACTCTCTTACGTGCATCGTCTCTCACAATGATACTTTGAGCTCTGTGAGAACATAGACTATCTTGCTTTTCTATTTATATCCCCAGCACTGAGCACAGTGCTTGGAACATAGTAGGTAAGTAGTTTTCCCATTTGTTTGAATGGTTAGCAATAGTGCACACTAGCTCTTGAGCCCTCGCATTATTAAACCCTCAGAGCTTCAGGATGCCCCCCATTTATCTGTACAAGACTGATCGCCCCCTGTAACTTGTTTTAATGAACAATGTACTTTCACAAGCTAGTTGTTAGTCAAGGTGTACCTGTATTAACAGTCACAGAATTAATATACTATAAATAAGACAGAGCTGGATCTTTCTTTCTGATCACCTAACTAACCAAAGTAGAACAATGGTTTTCTTGATAAACCTCCTGCCATTATTAAAATGACTCAAATGGCTATATTAGCTATGCTATGACCTAGGTCATTCACAGTATACAGATGTCCTAAGAACCAAAAAAGATTCTAAATCCCTAATATTTGAATAGCCGATGGCACTGAGGTTGACACCTGAGAAAAACCATGTCCATCTTTTTCTTTGTCTTCTGGCATTTAAACAGTCACAAGCCCCTGACTATAGAGTCTGATTTTTTGCATAAGTTAAAGATCATCCACATTCAGTCTTCTACAAACTGATAAGGAAAAAGGAGGTTACCTCTCAAAAGAGGTTTAAATTCTTACTGTTCTGTAGGTCCTGGTGTTTATAAGTTTAGTTTATTAATCATGGTCTAGCTAAGGCATCAGTTTACTAACAGGTTATGGCACTAATGATTGTTAACATCAGAGCAAATGATGCTGAGATCCATACCTCATTTGTGAAGAAAATATATTGTTGCCTCTAACCCTCATAGAAATTTGTGACCATATGAGTGCTCTGGGATCTGAGGAATATATCCCGAAAACTGCTTAAACCCTAACAAACCCTATGACAGGTAAAAATTTGCCTCCATACACAAATATTTAAAACAATCGCCTATAGCAGGTAATGGCTCTTGAAGAGATTGTGGTTTCTATTCAAGGCTTCTATTAAACCTGACTTGATTTTACCAATTCCCTAATCACTACCTTATGTTTGCTTACTCTTATCTATAGTGTCGCCTAGTACTCAAGTCTATCTAATGCTACACATCTACTCATTTCTCTGGGCAAAAATAATTGAAAATGTCTATATCGTTATCCTTGTTTATGTCATTAGTATTTAGCAAGAAATTCACCTGAGTCTCTTAACACCTGAGCCAGCTATAAGTAAAGAATGGATTTAAGAAGAAAAATGGCCTTCTGCTTTCCCAGAGAAGATATGTAGGCTTGACATGATGGATGGAGAATGGAAGGAGAAAAAATCATTTGTGTGGCAGGTAAAGAAAAAGGGGAAAAGAGGGGGGAAGGAAATTTTCATTTTAAAGAACTATAAAGTGAGATTGACTTTAAAGAAGTTGATAGAATAGAATTCTGTTTTTTAAGGATGATGCAGAAAGGTCGCTACCTTCTCAGTGGTGGTCAGAAGAATACAGGCCTGGAAAGTCAATACCTCCAAGTTCTTATAGTGACACTGCCACCAATTCACTCTAGGACCTTGAGTAAGTCAGTTAATTTCTGCCTCAGGTTTCTCTTCTGTGATAATAATATTTGCCCAGAAAGGTTTTGAAGATTCAGTAAGACAATAGGTGTGAAAGCACTGTAAAAAGTACAGAACTCTAGGTATGTCACTATTCTTACTTCTCTGCCCTGCGACTCAGCTTTCATCAGTCATCGGTCCCAGATTTCCAGTTACAAAAGAAAAGATCAGCAAATGATGCCCCAAGGTAGTTTGAGAAATCCAAGTGATATTCAAAGAGTTATGGATCTGGCTATCGAACCAATTTTGATAGTCTTTTTTTTAATGAAGCCCAACTTGACACCTACCACCATAATAACTTATTTCTTTGACAATAAAGAGGTACAGAAATGAAAAAGCAAAACTTTCAGCAATTCAGTTCAACTTTCACCCATATACACAATCAAATAGTAGCTCAAAACACTGAGGCAAAGATCATAACCTCTTCTTTCTCTTGTCATCTGACAAAACCGAATTATGTCCTCAAATAAGTTGATGGATTTTCATGAAGAAAGTCTAAGATTCTGTTGATATGTTTGTTAAAATATATTGTGCTGCTACAGAAAGCATTCAGTACATTTAGACGGTGAATCAATTTGCTCTATTACTGTTCCTCTGTGATTCTACTTGCCAAGAAAATGAACTAAAAGGAGCATGAAAGAACAGAACGGGAAGCCTGAGGCTCATAATGCAACATATCCATAATTCCATATGTAATCATGCTGTACTGACAAATCTCCTCAATGAAAAAGATTTGATTCATTCCAAATTACAGCTACATTTAATGGCATTTGATTACTCCAACGTAAGAAGATGGATAGAGATCATTACAGGTGATTGCTTATTAAGATTTCTATTCCAAAATTCAGCACGCCTGAGTTACAGTAACAGTTAAGATTTGTGCAGTTAATCTAAAACAAGAAAAAGACACTGATAAAAAAACAAAATTGTATCCTATCCATTCCTACTGTATAATAGGCACACTGCATATTTATGAGACACAGTGGATGGAAGTGGAAATTCACGACCACATAAAAACAAACCTCATCACATATTACATTTAGGACACAGCATGCCCTTTTTTGCCCATTGAAAAGAAAAATCACTCACTATCCAGTGGACAGAGGGCTAGAGGGCCTGATAGTAGGAATGCAGCACAATGTCCTCTTTTGCCCAAAAGTAAAAATGAAATAATAATATCATTAGATATCACAATAGAACCGTCGTTGAATTCAAAATTCATCTTCAGAACTGTCAGCTAGAAGCATCACTCGGTCTTGCATACTGTTAAATTCTCTCTGCTGGAGAAAGGAAAAAGAAAAATATTAAATTCTTTGTGCCAAAAAGGAAAGATTCCTGAACCAATTTCAAAGAAGAACAAATAGCAACAGCTAATTCAAAGCCCTGGTATATTTCAACAGTATCCTAGCTTCATTAGGTACCATTTCCTTTATAGAGTGAACTGGACCGCCAAAGAGTATGTAGAAACTGAATCTATTTCTTTATCATTTCCATACCTTCCTTTTATGCCTTTTGAATCCATTTCGCCTCCGGCGATTCATAATCTTGATGCTGTACAGTGCTCCCAGGATGAATAGCGCTCCAGCTATCCCAACCCCCACAGGCACCAGCATTCCTGACATGTATCCTGCCTGCACAAAAGGAGACAAGCATTGGAATAGTAAACAGACCACCACTCTAGATTTCTCCCTACTGCTGGATCGTGGCATATTTTTATAGGTTTTCAATTCTCCTATTTGCCGTGTTATGGAATAGAATGCGACTGGTACAAAGTCAGTGAGTCAAGTGTATGAGTCGTCAGGGAAAGACTTCACTATTTTGGGATCCTTCAAAAACTTGGAAGAATGTACTGAAATAACTCGTTCAGATTGAATGACACCTCCAACCACTTGGATAAGCACATTTGTCAACATTCGTTTGGGGTGATAGAAATATAACTGGTATTAAAGATGGATGAAGAGAGTTTCCAAAAATGGTACTACTATTAAAAGGATAGGAATTTGAAATCTCTGATGGGGTCAAACTTGGACATACTTAGACTTGCTCTCTAACATATTCAGTCTCTTTGAGGTTAAATGAGGGCATAGATTTTAGTGTTGGGGTTCTTTAAATCTAAGATTAATTTATACAACAAAAAAGGAAAGAAAAAAGAGAGGGAATGGAAAAGGCAGGGACTTGCAAATAAATAAAATAGAGGAAGGTTCTGAAAACCACAGGAAAGAAAATTTCCAGCAAAAGGAGAAAAAATGAATTTAAGAAAGGAAAGAAACAGACAGACAGGAAAGAGTAAAATTGGTACATTAGCTCATGGGTGAAACAAAGTAGTTGTCCAGAAGCTAACTCAGGGGAAGTAAGTGGACAGCACCATAAAGGAGGAAGATAGAAATCAGCACAACAACCCTCTTCTTTGTAAGCTCCTTGATAGGAAGGAATGTTTCAAAGGGTCATAATCATAGACTTGGAGCCAAAAAGGACCTTTGGGGGAGATTTAGTTCAACTTTCTCATTTTAGAGATGAGGAAATTTTGGTCAGAAGATTAGTCATTCACCCAAAAATAATTAATATAGTAAATAACATTCCAGATTTGAAGCTAGATCCTCTAAGTTCAAATCTAGTCCTTGTTCCTTTGTATCAGACTTTTTCCACTGTATGTCTGCATGTGTATGTGTGTGTTTGTATATCTTTGTATGTTCAGTGCCTAATAGTGCCTGGCATACAGTGGGTAGTGAATAAATGCTAGCTAATTGATTAAATAATTTAATATTAGCCCTTTCACCCCTTCTTGGGTAACCTAGAAGTATTAGGTTTATTATAACATGTGACATCAAAATACCAACTTGGCAATGCAACCTCAAAATTTCTCAATAATTTGGCTCAATATACCTAATTCCAAGAATTAGACTCAAGCTGTTCCCAAATACTCTGTCTGTAGACTATTACCATAATAATGAAGGTAAGGCAATTGATTAAGAAATGGGGCAGAAAGGCTGTTATTAGTCATTCTAAAAGTGTTACTTTCAGCATGTCCCAGCATGTCCTAGGTGCTTAATAAATGCTTATTAATTGACTGACTCTGGCAAAGACAAGATCTTCTCTGCTCCTCTAAAGTTGTCTGTTCTGCATATTAAAGCAGAATTAATGTAATTCCAGGCTGACATTTCAAAACCAGCCAGTATGTTGCAGAACAGGCACGAAGGGAGAATGAGCCAGGTAAAAGTGTTCAATGGAAGTGTCTAACTGGATGGAACCACTGGGCATCCCTGTATTCCCTAGAGTAGTAAGTGTGCCTGAAAGGCATTTTCTGGAATGTGTTGTACAATGAAGTGTTAAAGATCTTAACACATAAGACCTGGAAGTGTAACGGGTAAGTCCTTGAAAACATTTTAGGCACTATTCCTTATATTCTCAAATGTACTTGTGCATGAAATCAGGACACCATGGCTGGAGTTTTTTGTGATTTTTTTGTGGATATACACACACCCTTTCCCCCAAATTTTCCCCCTCCCAACCAAACTTCTTCACAAAGACAAATATACACAATGAAATAGACTGCATTTGGGAAAGGGAGCTCATTTGGGAAAAAAACTATCATTAGACAATATAAAGCAAGTCCATTTGATTGCTTGACCTTTTCCTGATTCTTAAAATTCCTAATTAATCACTAGGGAAGTTCTGAAAATAAAATGGGAAAGAAAAATTAGTTAACAAAGAAATGTCAAAATAATCCAGCCATAATCCTTTCCCATCTCTAGAGGTTCCCTGCTGAAAACCCAAATGTTAGGAAAGGACAACATATTCTAAATCTGCAATGTATTTCTCTTCTGCATATCTTTATTCTATTTTCTTGAGTTAGGGTTGAGGACAAGAATTTTGCCTTTCATTTGAGAATGAAAGTATCCTCCACTTACTAAATATTTTCTCCTAAGGAAAAAACTCATCCAGTGATTTTCCAAAAGAGTGTAAAATGGTTTATAAAAACTCTGAACTTTATAAGAGTTTTTCTGTCCCTGATAAAGAGGTTTTTTGTTTTAGTTTGGTTTGATTTTGGTTTGGTTTGGTTTTCCATAAATGAGAAGAAAGACAGTAGTAAATTAAAAAGATATGGATAGAATATATTAATGAGATAACATGGAAATAAATATGCATTGTGATATAATCTACACTTTAGAAGTAATGTCCAAGATTTTGCAAGTCCACATGCAAAAAGAACAACTTTTTCCCTCCTGGATGGATTACCAAGAGCCTGAAACCAATAAAAAGCTGGTCAAGAAAATAAATACTCCAGAATGTGCTGCTGTCATGTAATATCTACTTTACATGTTTAAGTTATTTTTGTTCTCAAGGCTTTAAATCAAACAGGACCTCACAGAAGCTCATATTTTATGTCATTTTGGAATGAAATAATAGAGAAAGGGGAAGGAAATGTGTTCTTCATTAGCACAGGGCAGTGAATAAATATTCTGTATCTTTTTTCTTTTTTTTAACCTTTACAAAGAATGTCTGATGACACCTTTTGTGTTTTAGAAATCACAAATTATAAAATAAGAAGTAAAGTAACACAGCTTCTTCAAACATAACATAGCTAGCATCTATCTGAACATTTGAAGGTTTACAAGACATGATATTCACTTTCTCCTTAGAGCAGTCTGTGGAGGGATGTGTTATCATTATCCCAATTTTACAGACAAGGAAATCAAGGCAATAAAAGTTAAATATATCATGCATTTAGTGTCTTGGGTCACATTTGAACTCAGATCTTCCTGACTCGAAGTCTAATGTTCTACCTAGGTATTTATCATTCTTAAGCAAAAAAAAAAAACAAAAAAAAAAACCTTTTTAGTATTGCCTGTGATTTTTTTTTCTTTTATTCAACTTATTTTGTTAATGTTATAAATTGTGCTGAGCAGCTCTGTCCTTTTGGAACTACATAGTATATGACTGGTTTTAATCTGTGCAGGAAAGAAACAGTGACCTCTAAGCAAGCTGTCAGGACAATAATAGCATTCACATAACAATTTATGGCTTACAGAGCCCTTTACAGGTGCTGTCTCGTTTGAACAGGAAAGGAAGAGGAAAAACTTTTATTTGAAAAGAAAAAATTCCGAGTATACTTCTAAGCCTAAACTCTGGAACTGCTTAAGAAAATGACTTCATTATTCTGAATATCTATAGTCTTGGCTTTTGGTTCCTCAGTTTTTGTCTAGTTTCACTTTTGAAAAGCAACTCAGACCATCAGTCAAATCTGAGGTGCCTGATGCTAGTCCCAAGGAAAGCTACTGGAGAAGCTGGTTCCTCTGAGACACTAAGATGGAAAGACTTGGAGAAGGGCAGTCTGGAAGATTGGTAGTTATGAGATCTAGGAATGTGAACCAGCAGAGTATGTTAAAGACTGAGGACTAGGATGGAGCAACCAGTTTCATTAAACTTCATAATGGCATTAAAGGCAAGAATGAGAAAGGGATGAAGATCAAGATGATTTCCCTAGTGACTTGTCTTTTAGTTCTTCCGAGGGTCTTTTTGCCAATCTGTGATGACTATTTCTTTATGTCTACATTCTTCCCTAACAGCAATCTTGATCCACCTGATCCTTCAGTCAGATGTATTCTTTAGAGACAGAGCTGCAATGATGGTGTCTCTGTGATCCTTTGATGGATTTCCTAATGCCCAGAAGAACCAAGAACAACTCGACATTAAGTGAGAACTTTGAGGGGAGATGGGAAAGTCTTTGATGAAAAATTTTGCTATACTACTGGCTATGATTATACTGAATTGCCTAATAGACCCAATGAAGTGTGGTTGATCAAGAAAAATGGCCACTAATCCTCTCCTGTCCCCATTAAAGTATATGAACCAAGGAAAATTCTGCTGCTTTAAGCAAAAGTTCCACTTAATGTAGACATCAATATTTCTATTAAGCAATTTGCAAGTATCTTTTTTATAAGAATCCTATAACCTGATAAGTTTTCTAATGTGCCTTTTCTTTTTGGGTTGGATTTTTTTTTTGCTTTTTGGAGGGCAATCAGGGGTTAAGTGACTTGCCCAAGGTCACACAGCTAATAAGTGTTAAGTGTCTGAGGCCCAATTTGAACTCAGGTACTCCTGACTCCAGGGCTGGTGCTCTATTCACTGCTCCATCTAGCAGCCCCTTAAGGTACCTCTTCCAATGCCTGACTCTTCTTTGTCTTGCTACATGGATAGGCTGGCAAGTCATAATTTCCTGCCAAAAAAAATTTTTGAACTGATTAAAGTAATAGTCTTTCTCTTTTTCCACCAAGAATCAGAGGAAATGTGTATACATGGATCTTACTTCTATTTCCCTTAAATTAATGTTGTTCTCCTATCTTTGTTTCTGTGAATAGAACATGATTCCTTCTTCCACTAATAAAATTCTTAAATGATTTACTCTCTATGGACAATGCCAAGCTATCAGTTCTGGAATTTCAAATTTCTCAGGGGATAGCATTGTATCAGGATCTCCAATTCTTCATAATTCCAAGGTTAACCAATTCATTATAGCATATAACCTTACATTTAAGACATAATATAGTTGAAATATTTTTATTTGGGGATTAAAAAATAACAGAAAATAATACTGTTGGTAATATATCATGTTCTCAACTTTGGGGCTTCTCTTTATTTTTTTCTATCTACTAATGCCATATGTTTTGTTGATATCTCAAAATATACAATTAAAATAGTCCAGTTCTGCTTTTAATATTCAAGAGAATAATACATTCTAATTCCAGCAGCATAGATTTATAAAATCTGAACAAAATAAAGATACTTTACTAAAACTGGATGCTAGTTCTTGGGTTGAGGGGGGATAGAGTCAGAGGAGAATCTGTGTACATGTGCATGTGTATTTTTAAAAAGGTCATTCTACCATGAATATGCCTGACCTGACAGCTTGAAAAGCTATCAGAATCACCCGATGAGCTGTGAGAATTTGAAGTAAATCCTTTAATGTTATAGAGGGGGAAGATTTCTCTTGTAGCTAAAATCCCAGTTAACTGTGGACTGAAGGAACATGATGAAATCTGCCACAAGCTACGGCAATTAATCCAAGACAATAGAGATGAGTAATTACAGTTTGAAATTGGGAAATAATTAAAAACAACAAACTTGAAGAGAGAGAATAAATCGGGAGGAATAAAAACACTTGAACCTGGAAGGAAAGTGATTTATCTCTAAGCATTTTAACGTGGGAGTTAGACATAAAGCAAGGAAGGAAAACACATTTTTTGGTAGCTCGGCTATGTTAAGTAGGGTCTTTTTATTCCAATGGGAGAATCAACTGTATCCAGTGGCAAGGCCCATTGTTATGTTTTCAATCAGGCAATGACTAAAAATCAAGACTTGATTTATTGTTTTGTTGATTAGCTAGATTTAAGAAAGTATAAGTAATATAGACTGAATTTTAAAGTGTGTCCACACTTTCTTTTTCTTTTGGGGGGAGCCCAGTAATTACACATTCACTGGCACATCCTTATATGCTCTACAAACATTGTTTGAACTTAGCAGTAGGAGCTTTGAGGATGAAGACACAGAGGGACTGTTGGCTAATTGCAATAATGGTAACTGGCATTTATATTTGCAAAGTGCCTTACATCCATTATCTTATTTGAGTTTCCCCTTATCAATGTCTATATTCACGAGACGTCTCACTCGGGATTTCCCAGAGGCTCTGATTCTTCTTTGCAAATCTCCACTCTTGAGATTTACCTCTTATTCAGGACCACGGACTGGGATCTGTATTCTTGTCTTTCCAAAGCCTAAGTTCTCCATGCACACCCTCTTTTGATGCCTCATACTAAAGGTCCTATATTTGGAACCAATATGCCACGTGCAAGAGAGAGAAAGACTATATTTTAAGACAGATACCATATCTATCTATCTATTGGAAATATTCATTCATTTAATGGTATGGGACTTTGCCTTTCTGTGGATGAATAGTACTAGTATTTGCAAAGTTAATTAATCAATCAACAAGCATTTGTTAAACATTCACTATGTGCTGGGCACTTTGCTAAGGACAGGAGACATGAAAATAAAAATGAATCAGTCTGTGTCCTCAAGTAGCTAACATTCTATGAGGAGAAACAAGAAGTAGATGTATGAGTATACAAAATGAAGATAAGACAATTTTGAAAAGGAGGGTTCTTGATCGGAGAGATCAAGAAAGGTTTCATGTACAGGTAGTGTATGAACTGAGCTTTGAAGCATCCCAAGTGTTTGACAAGGAAAAACAGAAAGAAAATGCGTTTCCTCTTGACCTTTGATCTATGAAAACTGGACATTCATAACCAAAATAATGAATTAAAGCCACAACATTATGGGGGACTATTATTAGAAAATTCCACACTATATCCAAAAGAAGAAAATCTATTTCATACCTTGTCTTTTAGTTTTTCCATCCAACTTCTCACTGGAAAAAAAGAGAATTAAATTTGAGTAGTCAGCATTGCACTAAAATTTTCTTGGTATTATGAGAACAAAGTATGGGAAAGAATCAATAATATTAACATGATGCGAATGTCTCATTTTATTTTCTTATTTATTAAAAGATGCAGAAAATTGTTTCAAAAAGAACCCTTATTAATACCAGATAAAAAGTTAAATTCTGTTTTGTTCTCTGAGTGGATTTTACTATTGTATATATATCATAAGTAGGTGCATCATTGGTGGGCAGATGAGGCAGTTCGTAAAAAAAAAGTTGCTTTTCTCAGCTGATATTAATTCTGTCTAATTATCTCTCTTCCTCCTCACCATATCTCAAGAGTGAAATGAGCAGTGCAAACCAATGACTTCAGTGGGAGGAACTCTACAGTTAGGCCCATACTACAAAGTATGTATGGAGTAAAGTAAAGAAGATTGTTGTTTTCTAGGACCCAGTGCTTCTCCATTCATGGAACTCAAAGAGACTGACAAAAAATTATTATTGTGGTGGTGGTGGTTTCTCTGAAATTATTTGTAATCTGCTTAGGTGTTACCTTGTTTTGCAATTACATAAAATTATGAAAAATGAGAGCAATACTACAGTAATCTTCCCTTGAATTTCAGAAAGTGATTTATTTTAATTTATACCAGTCACTAGCTTTCAGCAGCTGATAAAATTCCTGAAGAAACATGTCTTCTTCCCCACCTCAAAAAAACCAGTTTTAGTGAAAACTAGAGTTATTCATTTCTGTAAACGAACAGGGAGAAATGCCTAGTAAGGTTAAAAGTAGCAAGTCTACAATATATCCCTTAAAAAAAAAATGAAACATTTACCATATGGTGACAATGTAAGAATAACCACAACATTTACTCACTAGAACATGAAATGAATAATCCAAATAGAAAAATCTACCCATAAATACGGGTCACACTCTCTCATCAATGGACCTCTGTGCACGTGTGTGTGTCCCTATATCTGCAGGGGTGAGTGGATCTATACTTAGCACCGAGGCACCTAATTAGAAAAAACCTACGTACCCGGACCAAGTAGTAGTTGGGGATCGCTCTTGATGTGATTTTGATTCCATTCCTTTGTAGTTTTGTAAAGTTTTATTGATGTGTTTTGTTTTTATGTAACAAATAGCTCCAAACTGCCCCCACTTGAGCGGTCTCATAACAGACTGAAGGAGTTAAGAAAAGCTAACAATTTAGTGACCTCATCTGAGAGCAAATGCAGAATTCCACATCTTTGATGCACGACCCCAACCTCTTATTTCTTTTATTGTTTTTTAATTAACAAAAAATATATTGTCTTCCTCTCCCTATCCTCCATCTCAATGGGGGGAAAAGAGAAAAGAAAAAAAATCCTCATAGGGATCAACAGATGGATGGATGGATGGATAGATAGATAGATAGATGATAGATTGATAGACAGATAGATATGCATATATATGCATATATACATATAGTCAAGCAAAACAAATTCCCCCAATGACTACATACAAATACACATACACATGCACACACACACACACACACACATCTCATTTTACACGTTAAATCTGTCACCCTCTATGAGGAGGTGGATAGCAGGATTCATCATCAGTCTTCTGGAGTCACTTCATTCATGGTCACTGTATTGATCATTGTTCTTAAAGCTTTTAAAATTGCTTATTTTTACAGAGTTCCTATTATCATATAAATTATGTTCCTGGTTCTTCTCATGTCATTCTTTATCAGCTTGTAAAAATCTTCAAAATGGTTCACTTTTATAATCTTGATGTTATAGTATAAATTGTTCTTTTGGCTCTACTTATTTCATTCTACATGGCAGCTAGGTATAGAGAGTGCCAGAATTGGCATCAGGACTCATCTTCCTGAGTTTAAATCCACACACAGACAAATAATTTCTAGCTGTATAACCCTGGGTGAGTCACTTAACCCTATTTGCCTCAGTTACCCCATCTGTAAAATGAGCTGGAGAAAGAAATGACAAACCACTCCAGTATCTTTGCCAAGAAAACCACAAATGGGGTCACAGAGAGTCAGATACAACTGAAAGACTCAACAAGAACTTCACTCTACATCCATCCATGTCACTTTGAAATTCTCTTATTTCCTCATCTCTTACAGTACAATAGTACTCTGTCACATTTACATCCCCCAACTTTTTCAGATATTCCTCAATTGACGAGTATCATTTTAATTTCCAGTTTTTTGCCCTCACAAAAAGACCTGCTATAAATGTTTCTGCACATGTAAAACCTCTTCCTATTTCTTTGATCTCTTTGAAATATAAGCCCAGCAGTGATACACCAGGGTCAAAGAGTATGTTAATTTTTGTGTATACTTCCAAATTGTGTTTCAGAATGATTTTAACCATTCACAGGACCACCAATAAATAATCCATCAATGTGCCTGTTTTCCCACAGTCTCTCCAATACTTAATACTTTTCTTTTTGTCATCTTTAACAATCTGATGGGTATGAGGTAGAGCCTCAGAATTCCTTTAATTTTAATTTTTCAAATTTGAAGCATTTTTAATATAGTTATAGACTGCCTAAGTTTCTTCCCTTGATATCTGTTCACATCCTTATACAATCTATCAATTGGGGAATGTCTCTCATTCTTATAAAATTGAATTTGTTCCTTACATATTGTGAAAATGAGATTTTTATCAGAGAAATGTCTTTAAAATATTTTTTACAATTGTTTTCTTTTAATCTTAGCTTTATTGGATTTGTTGTTCAAAACTTTTTTAATTTTATGTAGCCAAAATTTGCCATTTTATCTTCTGCAATTCTCCCTATACCTTGTGTGACAATGAACTTTTCTCATATCCATAAGTCTGATACAAGTTATTTTTCCACATTTTTCTAATTTGTTGTTCTCCAAGAAATACATTATAATATGACCTTTTATATCTAGGCCAAGTTTCCATTTAGAATTTGCACTAGGAAAAGGTATGAGATGTTGGTCTAAAATTAATGAATTCTAAGCTGCTGTCTGATTTTCCAAGCAGTTTTTTTTTTCCAATGATAAGAGTCTTTATCTCAATAGGCCTTTATATTTATCAAATATTAGGGTTCCAGATACATTTGTTTCTGTATACTGTGTACCTAATCTATTCACTTATCAATCTCTTTATTTTTTATAGTGCTTTGAGAATTACTGCTTTGGGCACAGTTCCAAATTGTTCTCCAGAATAGTTGGAGCAGGTCACAACTCTACTAACAGTGTATTACTGTACCTATTCTCTATGTCCCTTCAAATATTTGTCATTTTTCTTTTCTGTCATCTTATCCAATCCGGTAAGAATGAGGTGGTACCTCAGAGTTGTTTTAATGTACATTTTTCTAATTATTAGTGATTTAGAGCGCTTTTATATGACTACGGTTAGCTTTGATTTCTTCTTCTGAAAACTGCCTGTTCATATCCTTTAACTATTCATCAACTGGGGAATGGCTCTTATTTTCATAAATTTGGCTCAGTTCCCCATATATTTAAGGAATGATACATTTATCAGAGAAACTCACTAATAAGAGATCTTTTTCCCTGTTTCCTGATTTCATTCTAATTTTGGTTCCATCAGTTTGTTTGTGTAAAACCTTCTTAATTTAACAGAATCAAAACTATCCATTTTGCCTCGTGTGATCTCCTGTGTTCATGAATTCTTCCCTTATCCATAGATCTGAGAGATAACTCTTTCAATATTCCTCAATTTGCTTATGAAATAGCTCTTTATATATAAAACATGTACCCACTTTGAGGTTATCTTGACGTGAGATGCTAGGCTACACCTAGCTTCCACCAGATTACTTTTCAGTTCTCCTAGCAGTTTTTGTCAAATGACAAGTTCTTGCCCCAATAGTTGGGCTCTTTGTGTTTATCAAAAACTCGGTTAGTGAAGTCATTTAATCTTCATTTTGTTTACCTACTCTAGTCCATTAATCAACCACTCTATTTCTTATCCAGTATCAGACTGTTTCGATGATTCTACTTTGTGTTACAGTTTAAGATCTATATCTGCTAGGCCCCTTTCATTCCCATTTCATTATTTCATTTGCAATTATTGATCTTTTTTGCCTCTATATGATTTCATTGTTATTTTTCCTAGTTCCATAAATTAATCCTTTGGTATTACATTGAATAAGTAAATTAATTTAGGTAGCTTTGTCATTTTATTTTATTGATACATCCTACCCAAAGTCCATTGATATTTTTCCTTTTATTTGTATCTGTATTTTTTTCCTTTTCTTTCTTTTGCTTTTTGGAGAGGGCAATTGGGGTTAAGTGACTTGCCCAAGGTCACACAGCTAGTTTTGTGCTAAATTTGAACTCAGGTCCTCCTGACTCCAGGGTCAGTGCTCTCTTCACTGTACCACCTATATTTATATTTCTGTAAACAGTGGTTCATAGTTTCATTTATATGGTTCTTAATATATCTTAATAGACAGAGTCCCAAGTACTTCATACTTTTTGTAGTCATTTTAATTGGAATTATTTGTTCCAACTCTTCCTGCTGAGATTTATTGGTATTATATATAAATGTTAATGATTTGAATAATGAATTTATTTTATAGCCTGCATGTTTACTAAAGTTATTGCTTCAATGAATTTTATTTGACTCATTTAGGGTTCTTTAAGTACACAATCATATCATCTGCAAGTAGTAATAATTTTGTTTCTTCTTAATCTTTGTTTATTTTCTCAGTTTTTTTTCTTTTCTTATTGCTACAGCCTGCATTTCTAGTACTATATCAAACAGAAGTAGTAACAATGGATACCCCCTTGTTTCATCCCTAATTTTACTGAAAAGGCTTCTAACTTATCTCTATTGCATAAAATGATAGCTTTAGATTTTTCATATATATTTTAAAACTCATGTATTCCTATGTCTTCTAATGTTTTAATAGAAATGTATATTACATTTTGTCACATGCTTTTATTCCTGAATCTGGTTAATATGGTTAAGTTTATACTTTTCCTAATATTAAACCAACACTGAATTCCTCCCTCATATAAATCCAACCAGGTCATAGCATATAATCTTCAGAATATGTTGTTTCAGCCTCTTTGCTAGTAAGTGATTTAAAATTTTTACACAAATGTGCATTTGGGGTATTGGTTTGTAATTTTCTTTTCTTTTTAGACTCTCTCTGGATTATGTATCAAGACCATATTTGCATCATAAAAGGAATATAGTAGAATCTCTTCTTTTCCTATTTTTATTAGCAGTTTACATAGTATCAGAATTGTCTTTGAATATCTGATAGAATTCACTTGCGAATCTGTCCACTACAGAATTCATTTCCTTTGAAAGTTCATTTGTGACTTGTTTGATTTCTTCCTCACAAATCAGACTGTTTAAATTTTCTGCTGGTTGTTCTGTTAATCTAGACACATTATATTTTTATAATATTTATTTATAACTTATAATGTATTTTTATTTATATAATACATTTATATTTGATTTATATAACATAATTTATTTGTAAATTTATTTATAATTTATTTTACTAAGTTGTCAGTTTCATTGGCATAAAATTGGGCAAAATAGCTCCTAGTAATATTTTCATACTAATCACTGATTTGCACTTCCTCTTTCTTCTTTTTAATCAAACTAGCTAACAAAATCTGTTTTATTGAGTTGTTGGGCTTGTTCTTTTCCCCAAAAAAAATAAAGCCCCTGGTTTTGTTTATTAATTCAGTTTTTAAAAATTTTATTAATTTCTTATCTGGTTTCTAAAATGTCTATGCTGGTGTTTAATTGAGGTTTCTAAATGTTGGTTTTCTAGTATTTTTAGTTGTATCCTCAATTCATTGACTTTTCTCTTTTTTGTGAATAAAAATGTTTAGAGACACAAATTTTTCCCTAAGGACTGCTTTGGTTGCATCTCCCGAATTTGGGTGTGTTGTCTCATTGTTGATATCATCTTTAATGAAATTATCTGTTACAATTATTCATTACTCTTGTTTCTTGGTTTTTGTTCATTCTGATCTTTGCTCTAAAAAGTAGATGGCCTGACTTTTACACAGACAGTTAACTCAGGAAAAATTTTCGCATCAATAATAAGTCTTTTCCTGTACATGAAAACATAATTTCATCCATTCTTTATAATGCTATTTGATGTTTTCTATGTCTAATGTCTATTAGTTCTTTTTAAGATAAAGTGTTGAAAATAGAGGTGTGAGGCTATGTATTATTAGAAGTCTTGTGACCTCTCTCCCTTCTTATCCCTAAATCATGCTTTCCCATATATTTCTGCCCATCCTCAACTTTTCCCATTTTTAAACTGGAGTCACGAAGTATCACTAAAACCATATGTTGATTTTATTTGGAAGGTTTTATAAAGTGCTTCAAAAAACTTCCCTACTACTCAGTCCTTATCAATTGATGATAGTTTATGAGCTGCAATCATTTTTGTGGTGGTCTTTTCACAAACACTTGGCATTAGCACAAAATGAGATAAGCAAACTTGAAATAATGTCTCCTGTTGCTTCTGGGTGTACAATGAAACCGCTCCGCCAATGCCTTTCTTTGTTTCTCCAAGGAATACCTGTGACCCAGGATTCCATTTAGCTACAAATTCCTTCATTCTTCCCCTTCTTTTACAATTAGTCTCCTATCCATACGTCAAAGTCATTTAAGATTCCTTTTTAGGAGAAACAAGAAAGCAACCCTATTCAATGTCCCTCTAATATGAAACATCAGGTGAGACACAAAACAAACATACATGTGCTCACCAAAGGCATTCACAACTAAGCCTGAGGACAATGTGGAATCCAGGTCAAAGAGGGATTCCCTTTAGCTGGTGAGGTCTTCCAGATACATCCTTGCAGATGACACAGTATTGATTGAATCATGCTATAGAAAATTGCAGAAGCTCCTGGAAGAGGTCTGTAACCACTCAAAGGAATTTGACCTGGCCACCCAAACATGAAAGAGCAAGCAGATAAAGAATTTCTATTGCTCACATTTTGTTACGCATTTAAATATCTAAACTTGTACAAACTTGTTCCAGATGATTGTGTAATACAATGCTGGATTTGGAATTGAAAAGGAAGAGCAAAGCAGGCTCCATTGCTTTGGAGATATTGTAAATTTCTTTTGTTTAATCTATGCTTCCCATGAATGCAAAAACCTAACTTTTCAATACCAACATTTTACTGGTGTTGCTCCTCAGCAACAACAAGTGGAACACTGTTAGCTATGAAGAATTCAAGATGAATGTCACGCGAAGGGCAATGGAGATTCTTAATGGAGGTGAACAAGCTGTAATATATAAGCAATGAAGAGGAAGGGGTACAAGGGATGTTATCAGAGAATTTTATGATGAGAAAGAGCAGTCTGGTCACATGGCCAGAGTGAAGAAAGAGAAGTGTGCTGCTCAAGTGAACCACTGGCACCCTCACAAGTGTCCAAAGAAAGCAAGGAGGGCCTCCAATGCATTAGGAGGATTCTGCTAGGTGAACATCTTTGGAGAACATAAACAAGAACCTCATAGGATAGATAAGCATGGGTGAGTTACCATCTAAATCCTTGGAGGGAACATGAATCGATGAGATCACAAATTCGTCTGAGTATTACATACATCTCATGGGCCTCTAACGACCCCATAAAGCAGAGTACATGTGTTATTCCCATTTTACAAACAAAGAAACTGAGGCTCAAAGGACCTAAATGACTTGCCCAAGGTCACACATAAGATGACTCAAAGTTCAGTCCCCTTTTCTCTACTCTCCATTTCTTACAGGAACTGTTTTATACATTTTTACATATGCATAAATCTACATGAATGAGACACAGAGGAACAAAAGCATCCCTGACCTCAAACAGATTAAAACACTGGAGGAGACCCAGAGAGCAGCTATCAAACATAGTAAACAGAAAATAGGAGTCCAAGAAAACAGACCAAAAAAATCGGCTTCTCTCTTAACATAGTTTAATTATGTTTAACATAATTCAACTTAATACAGTTATACATACACATGTGCATATACATATGTGTGTATATATGTGCTATATATGATTATGTCATATATTTTATATATGTATACATATGACAAAACTATTAAACAATGGGCAATCCTCCATATGAAACTCCACTATTTGGTTTCTCAGTGCTTTTAGGCCCTACTTTACCTTTTCCCCACTGCCAGGCCTTCCTAGACCCCATCTAGGGTACCTGGGAGGCCTCAGATACAACTGGTACCCAGCAAGACCCCACTTTCCCTCCTCTCAGCTGACCCCTGTGTGGAGCAGCCACTCCAATACATCCCAAGGAATCCTGGGCATTACAACCGGACTGGTAGCTATGCCCTCTAAGACTCAAAGACCTCTAGGCCTTTACATCTGCCCTACAGCTGACCTCCCCTACATGCTTTGCCTTTCCTAATTAGACAACGACTTCTTTCAGAGCAAAAACTATCTTCTTTTTTCTATTCATTTCCACAGAGCTTAGAACAGCATTTGGCACACGTCTAAAAAATGCTTTTCATTTATGCAAAAGTTATGTTT
>CM053598.1:213322764-213336936 GCA_028646575.1 Pseudocheirus occidentalis
CTGGATGAGAGCCTGGCAGCTGTCTGCTTCTGAATCCAGGTGACTGTTTGGTGGATTCAGGAGGGAGCTGGGACCATGGAAGGGGATCCAGGGAATCAGAGAGACTACGCAGAGTCAAGATGAAGAAAAGGCCCCACCTTGGACGAAACTGAGGTTTGGTGGAAACAAGGAGTGGAGGGTTTGTGTGATTTTCTAATGACTGTACTAGTGATTAATGATATTTAGTAATTGTGAATTTAGTTTGGTGCCTGATTAAGTTAATGGTTGCCCCATGAGTGCAAGTTTGATTATTGTATAGTGACTGATTAAGTTAATGGTTGCCCCATGAGTGGAAGATTGATATATTGTGAGTTGATTGGAATGATTAAGTGAGAAGGGTTTCCCCCTAAGGGAAACAAGGTGATTATTCTTTTATTCCTTGTTCTAAATATTGTGGCCACTGTAGTGAAATTTGTGTGGCATTCTAATGTTAAGTTGTTATGGACACCATATTGTGACTTTGTGTGATAAGATGTAATGTTGTCACATATTGTGAATGTTTGCCTTGATTTGTAATGGAATAAACAGAGTGTTCACTATTACTGTATAATCCAAACCTTAAAAGCTGTTCACAGTAGCATTCTTTTGGGAATCTGCTGGTGCATGGTGTTACACTAGCAAAGTCTGACCTGTTAGAAGTCAGACTTACCAGTAGCATCATGAACAAAAAAAATCCTTATGGATTATCTATTGTTTGCTGTGCTAAATGTTGAGTACAAGATGTTGTCTTTGACTTCAGGTGACTTGTAATTGGGTTGAGAAGATATTACAATAGTGTACATACTTCAGTGTGTCAAAAGATATAGAACTTCATCTCTAATAAATACTCAAAGAACAACTCATAGAATGTTAAGTTGAAAGGAAACTTAAGAGGTTACTTAGTCCAAATTCTCATTTTACTCCTTCTACCAATGCAGATGGCACCTTGGTGGATGGTTTTCATTAACTCAATGGCTCTGAACATCAAAAACCTGGTGTTTAAACTTTTGGGAACAAATCTGTACACATTTAACCAATTATCCTCAGAAAGCAGATAATCTGTTATTTGGGATGCTTTCAAATCTTTTTGAGATTGGTATAAGACTTATTAGAGTTTGTCTTCTGATCATTATTCCTATCTTGTGAAGCTCACAAGGTTGTGACTTGGTCTGTTCCGTCTCAAATGCCCATTCTGGCTAAGATCAAGAAAGAAGAAACTCAACAGAGAAGAATCAGTTGGCCATGTGTCATGGCTCATGTGACTCTTCAAGAACCCCAGGTGCCCTCCTCACCAGAATGACTGATCAGAAGATTTTAGTGGAAGATGGGTAAATAAACTGGTAAGTGTCTGCCAGGAGCCATATGCTAAATGCCAAATTAATGGTATTAGAGATAGCGCCTAGGAGTTCAAGGGAGAGAGCAATCAGTATAAAAATAGTGAAATGTTTCACAAATATACATACTATGCTTATACAATCATATACTGTTCTACCCTATATCAATTCAATTTTAGAAATAGCTAAGTCTTGGAGACCTAGCCCCCAGTTTAGTCCCCAGGGCTTGGCTACATGTTCTTCTACCTTTATGGTTCTGAGGGAACCCCTGAGGGATTGTGCAGTTCTCATGCTCTTGTTCACAAGCCCCCCATAGATTGCAATTCTCTCAGATTTCTCGAATATAATCTAATAATTGCTTGTTGTCTTCTATATTAATTTATCTGTTGAACTCTCCTCAATATCAATTAGCCTAGTGACATCGCTTAGCTTTTACAAAGATATATTTTCTGACCTAACATACAAAAACTTGAAACTGAGAGTACACTCCCCTTTACCACCATGCTCCCTGGGGAGAATGGACTCAAAGTAGCCGCTACTAAACATTTCCTCACCAAATTCATTCCTTGTGTTGCATAGTTGAGGGACAAATGAATTGCTCTTTTTTTGTAGGACATAGTGACTTATCTGTTTGATTGCTTCACTGCTGGGTTGCGTCAACCAGGTAGTTGCCTTGGCTGCTTCAGCTTCTGGCCAACTCTGCAATGAACTATACAGTTTCTGGTCCTCCTGTGGCTCTTTTTTGAAACTCACAAGGTTGTGACTCAGTCCATTCCATTTCAAATACCCATTCACCCAAGATCAGGAAAGAAGGAACATGACAGAGACAGAAGAAGCAAAGCATCCTCCCAACTGGAAACATGTCAGAGAAGAGAGAGAGAGAGAGAGAGAGAGAGAGAGAGAGAGAGAGAGAGAGAGAGAGAGAGAGAGAGAGAGAGAGTGCTTGTTTTTCATACATTTTGTACATAATTTAGTTCCATCTCAGTAACCAGTTAAAGGGCTTTTCATTACCACACAATAGGCCAACACAAAACAGTCACTAAATACTTTGTGCAAACCCTGAATCAAAGAGGGCTCCTCCATCATATGCCGGAACACAGACTTACCAAGTTTCCATATGGAAATGTATGTAGCAGTAAGAGAACTTTTTGCTCTAAGGACTGGGACCACCTTGACCCGATACCCATTATGTCAGTTTCTATTATTTGTTGCTATTGGAGGTGGCTCTAACATCACCGTTTTCTTAGTTCAAGTTCAATGTTGGGGTGAAATGAGGCACTCACAAGTCATTGAAGAGTTAACAAAAAGAGGTTTACTTTGCTCTTACCCAGTCAGAATACACAATAAGAACACAGTGGCACTCCGATTCTCTGGCTGTAGCCCCCTTGTGTCCATCTCTGTGATAAGCAGTGTAGGATATGGCCAAAGGCATGGCGACTTGAGTGGTCTTCAGCAGTCCATAAAGTGTGAGGGACCCGGAATCCACATGCCTGGAGTATTTTACACTCTTAGGTGACTAGTGATCTGCATCAGCAAGCCAGGGCTAATCAGGTTCCCCGGAACAACTCTGTCTCCTTTTGTGCAAAGCTTATCCTTGCTGAAGGAGGGAAGGAATTGGGGCTTGAGGCTCCCCCATGTTGTAAGCTGAGGTAGGGAAGAGGGGGAAGAATCTGGGTCGGGGAACACTGGTAAATATTAGTCCTATCACAATGACCAGGATACCGTTAACAGGAGGATCAGCATGGAGTAAAGAAAGCTCACTATATTCAGAGTTAGGAGACCTGGCTAAAAATCCTGACTGTTACTTACTATATTCTTAACCAGGTCGCTCTCAGACTTAATTTCCTCAAAAGTGAGATGATAATAACAATACTTACTACCTAGCTCATAGAGCTGTGAGGACAAATCTTTGTAATCACATTATGCTCATGCTCTCCTGTCACACACCACCCCTTACCTGCACTGTTGGAAAGCATAACCATTGGTCTGTTTTCAATATTTTCTTTGTTTCTTTCTTCTCTCCTTAAAGCTTCCAAAACAATCCTCCTAAAACATGTCTAACCACGTTACTCCATTCTCAAAAAATCTTTTGTTATCTCCCAATTGTCTGTAGAATGACATATGAACTCCTCACACAAGGATTTAAAGTATTTCACCAGAAGACCTGTCTCTCTGAACTTATGTGATTGCATAAAGCTCTGAATCTGAAGTTAAGAAGACTCCAGTTCAAAGATGACTAACTGTGTGGATAAGTCACTTAATGAACAAGTCATTGCCTCGTCTCCCTCAGCTTTCTCCTCTTTAAAATAGGAATGAAAAATGGCATCTGTCACTCAGGGTTGTTGTGATGAGAAAAGGAGACATCTTTAAAGCACTTTGAAAATCTTAAGGCAATATATAATCACTGGTTTTTATTATTTTATTCTATGTGATGTTTCAGCCAAACAAGTTCCCTGGTCCTAATCTGCTTGCCTTTGCATGGCAAAGAATGATGATGATGATGATGATTATTCTTAATTAGAATGCATAGCTTGGCCTTGGTGTCTTAGAATGCTTAGTTTTCTTCAAGTCCCCACCCATGCTGCCTCCTTTGTGAAGCCTTTCCTGATTCTCTTCATGCTTAGTCCTCTCTTCCTGCTTTAATTTATTAGTACCTCTTGTTTCCCCCCTCCCCCCAGCCTCCAATCTGCTTCTTGAGGTCTAGGAAGGTATGATTTTTATTAATATCTCCAGGGTCTTGCTAGGTGCCTTGAACACAGTGACCACTCAGTGGATATAGTAAGATCCAACACAATTTGACCAATACTTTTAAAACACTTATTTTTTCCTTATATTAATGGAATCACAGGGCTAGTCTTTACTAAAATATTACCAACATCAGGTAGTAACTGCAGCCTGAACTCTGTAGGCTAGCAGAGCTCCCTTAATTGTAATAACTGCCTGGAAACCTATGTGGCTTTCTAGGATGCATTCCCAGGGGTGGTCGGGATAAAATTGATTACTGTAATTTGGTTCAATGAAGCTTTTATCCTGATCAAGCCGATGATGCTGGGAGTTTCTCCTCCAGGCTACCATTTTTGCAGGGTCTCTACAGGGTTTCCCACTGCTGTTAGAAATATGAGCTTATCTCCATTCAATAAAAGCTTTCCCCTTTTCTTTAAAGAAAAAAATTCACAGAGAGTTAAAGTAAGGGGTTTAAACAGAATTTATCATGTCCTAGGCAAAGGCATAGCAATCTTATTTCAGATGAAGCAATGGAAAATACAGATGTGGTTAAAAGAGATTAGCAAGGAAATTACATTTTGCTTAAAGACACTATAGATAATAGAATAAGACCAGTCCTTAATATGAGTACATAAATGGCATAGTATCTAGGTATCGAAGTACAAATTAACCACATTTCCATGAGAAATACACAGCAATATTGTAATATGGACCTCAATGCGCCCATTAAGAACTTGTCAATTCTAACAAAAAAAGATACATGAAAGAGAAATTAAAGACCTGAATAGGATTTTAGAACAGAAGAGATGATAAATTTCTAGCAATTATTCAATGTGAATAGAAAGAGATATCCATATTTCTCAGCTAAGAACAGCACCTTTACAAAAACTGACCATGTGCTAGGGCAGAAAGACCTCATAAACAGATGTAGAAAAGCATAAGTGTTAAATATAGCTTTTATTAAATAGAATCTAATTAAAATTTTAATTATTAAAAGGCATTTGAGAAAAGGATTCAGAATTAAATGGAAACTAAATGATTTAATTCTAAAGAATTTGTGGGTCAAAGAACAAATCAAACAAAATAAAAAACAATAAATAACTTAAAAAATGAAAACAATGAGTCAACATACCAAAACTTTAGAGATACAGCTAAAGCACTCCTTAGGGGAAAACTTATTTCCTCTGCAAAAAGAGAAAAAGAACAGATTAATGAAGTGGGCATACAGATCAATGAAATGGGGGCCTGGCCAATGGGAGACTTATCCTCTGAGTGAAAGTAACATGATTTGCCTGCTGCCAGTGAAGAGACTGGGGATTTGGGAAATGTGGGCTAATGTATTACACAAGGGACCTTCTCTCTGATTCAGAGCACGTGCATATGTTTTGATTATTTCTGATCCTTTTGCCATGTGAAGACTAGTCAACCATTCTTGAAAGCAATTTGGAATTATACCCCTAAATCATTGAACTGTGCAAGCTCTTTGACCAAGCTATGTGATCAGTAGGGGTTTACCCTAAAGAAGGAAAAGGAAAAAGATCCATGTGCACAAAAAGTATTTATGTATCAATTTTTGACGCAGTAAAGAACTGTAAACAAAATGGGCACCTGTCATTTGGGAAATTACTAAATAAATTATAGTGTATGAATGTAGTGGAGTGAACAGGCTTACTTGTCATTCTGATACAGAAATGAAGTGAGACACCGTTAGGATGTTCCGCAGTTAACAAAAGTAGGATTATTTATCCGTAGGGTACAAGGACTACTCAATAAGGAAATGGCCCTGAACTCAGGTAGACACATCCCTCTGATCTCCATCTTATCTCTGAGTCTGCTCAGGAGGACAGAATGTGGTGACCACGTCTCTAAGCTACTTCTATTATCAGTTGAGAACAAACCCCGAAACCTAAAAAAAGTTCTTAGAAAGAATTCTATTGTTTATTCAGCAGATGAGAGAGATGGAAAAAAAGATGTTGGCTCCCTCTCCTCTCATCTCTGTGAGGTTTACATTATATAGAATTCAAACAAGGGCTTAAGGACAAGTGACTGATTGATTAATACACAACTGTTAGGCAGTTTCCAGCAAAGGACAGCCTCCAGAGAGACATTGTTTGAAATGTTTATCAACAGGTAAATATAAACTTTCAATAAAATTGAGGCAAAGCCACAAACAAGCTATCGGAAAAAGTAAAGCACAAACTTTTTAGGTGGATATAAGACCTGGATCCACCCCAAATAAAATCTGGGTAGGAATACAAGCATTTCTTGCTGCCAGTATTCCTATATTCTATGTAAATTTTGATTGTGTAATTAATGTCTTTACCCTATAAAAATCCATCTTGCTTTCTCTGAACTTGCAATCTCAATAAATGCCTGTACTTGGATTAGGGATGGTCTGACTGAATTCTCTGAGAAGGTTCCACCACAACACATCATGAAACCCCAACAGTTTTTGGGTGGGCAGAGCCCCCACAACAATAATAAATATGCCAGATCATATTCAAGCTTGAGCCTGAAAGTCCTGATTTGACTAATCATACGTTTGATCGGACAAGACTCTTTCAATTCTATTTGTCCTTGGCTAGAGGTCAGAGGTATTTTTTTTTGAAACTAGTTAATTAATACATTAGAACTCCATACATTAAAGGGTTATTCTGACAGGCCTATGGTCTAATGGGTAGGAAACCTTCCTATCTAAAAGGTAACTAGCAGAATGGAGAAACGGAGTCAGAAGAAAAGTCCTGTAATTTGCCCTTACACAAAGCTGCTATTCTCAGCTTTCCCAAAAGTTCATATCCATGTGGAACTGATATAACATTTAGAAGCAGCGGGCACCACTTCTTGTGGGCAGACATTGGCATCTTCTCTTACAAGATAGCTTGTTGACTCAGCAGCAAAAACACTTTACCTTCTCACTCCCCATTCAAATGGAGATCAAATCAAATTTACAGTCCCAAGAGATTCTACCTCACACAGCAAGTTCTGATGCTTACAACTTAAAGCACAGTTAAGTTATTCTCAAGGTGACATTAACACCAGCAAATCTGCAGTCGTAGCAGAATACATGACAGTGGTGGAAAACATCCATCTTTTTTTTTTTTTACCTATTACACTCATAAAAATCTTCTAAAAGCTTTCAGCTCTGTCCCTCGTTTGTCATACTCCAATGCAAACAGCAATGACACAAAATAATAATTACAAAAAACCCCAATCACATTATGGGATTTTACCCAGAATAGGAATTTCAGAGTTACAGAGAAGCAACAGAGGCTTACTCAGACCTAGAAAGGTATTTGGTAAGCTTAGGAAAAATATCTCTGAGGCTTGAGGAAAAAGTCTTTTAAAATGGCATATGTGATCCAAGGTTGCAAATTTTGATGTTTAGCAGTAATGCTGCTGCCCTAGGGTCCCTGGAGACATCTTTTTCTGTGGACATTCAAAAGGGGGTCCTTTAACACTTTCCATCATTTAAATCACATAACTTTCTTGCATGCTTGCCTCTTGAGTGAGGCTTTCCTGACCCTTACCCAGGAGAACTGGATTCCTATTCTTGGCTTGTTAGTTTTGTAATGTTTCAGCCTGCTCCATATAACTCAGGGACATGGCTTTCACTATGTTGAAAGGTGAAGCTTCTATTTCCACGCTCTAGGTTCAGCCTCATCCACAGATAAGACATCCTTTTTTGGTAGAAAGAATCTTGCAGACTTTGATAAACTGATGCAATGTAAAGTGAGCAGAACAAGGAGAACATTGGACACAGTAACAACAATAGTGTTTGATGGTCTACTGTGAATAGCTTAGTTATTCTCAGCAATACAATGATCCAAGGCAGTTCTGGAAGACTTATGATGAAAGGCACTATCCATCTCCAGAGAAAGACCTGAATGAAGATCAAAGATGCTTTTTCTTTACTTTCTTTATTTTTCTTCTTTCTTTGTGTGTTTTCTTTCACAGAGTGACTTATATGGAAATGTGTTTTGCATGACTACACATGTATAACATGTCACATTGCTTTCTTCTCAATGAGGAGGGAGGGAGAGAATTTGGAACTCAAAATCTGTAAAAAGAATGTTAAATAACTTTACATGTAATTAGGAAAAATGAAATATTAAATTAAAAAAAGAATCTTGTATCAGTCTCCTTTATAGAAAAAGTTTCAAATTATGACCTAAATCTCAGTCTTTTTTCCCCCTGATTTACCTCCTTTTAAACTGCAGATTTCTTGAAGAACTTCTCCTCAAATGGAGATTTTCAAGCCATCCCACCGTCCTCTGGGGGGATTTTATCAGCAGTTTTTTGATGGACCAAATCCTGAACTCTGCCTCCTAATGTCCCTGGCTTCCTGCAAATCTCAGCTAAAATCTCATCTTTTACAGGAAGACTTTCTCAAACACACAGGCTTACCTCTGTTCATTATTACATTAATAATAATGATTATTTATCCGGTGTATAGCTTGTTTTGTATATGCTTGTTTGCATGTTCTCTGTTCTATTAGACTGGAAATTCCTTGAGGGGGAAGACTGTTTTTGCCTCCTTTTGTATCCTCAGCACTTGGCATACTGCCAGATGCTTAATAAACATGAATTGACTGTATTTTTTGGTCTTGTTGTGCTATAAACTGTTCTATAGCCCTCCCACATTTTTGCAATTTTTCATAATTTTGTAATATCCTTAGTTTTGTACTTAGGTTGAACTCCAAATATGGACTTACAGTTGTGGCAGGAGTGGTTCTTATCTTATGGAGTCCTGTTGTCTTTCTAAGGATCAACAAGATTGTCTTCAAGTTTTGGTGGTTACAGAGGTCCAGGGGGTATAAAAACTCCTTCTATTTGAAGTTAGCACCCTAGAGGTTTTAGCAGAATTCCTAACAGCATTCCTAGTTGCAATGGAGAATGTTGGGATAGAGGGAAGCAGTATTTTGTCTGAATTTAATTATGAGTTGTACAATTTTTAATCTTACCAGAAGTAAAGTTGTTTTTTTTTAATGGCATTTATAATCTACAAGTGCTTTATTACATTCTAATTTTAAGCCTCAATTCCTGGCCTGAGTTAGATTTGGCCCCAAACACCAATATGATTCATACTGTTTCCATATTTTCAAGATTCATTCAGAATGACAACATGCAAACAAGAAACAACAAGGAGGTAAAGCAGACGGGTGACGCGTCACAATGATTTAACAAAACAATGCTCAAGTGACAAGAAGCAAACATGCAATTTGGCAACAATGTGATGGGAACAGCATTTCATTTGTACAACAGCTATCAATATTAAATAACACTCAGTGGTACCATCATTAGTACTGAACGGCCGACTTTTCTATCTGTAGTCAACAAAGGAATACAGGGATTGAGTACAATAGAGATAAAGGAAGCAAAAAGAAACCAAAGCAAAAGAAAAACAAAAAGAGAAACAAGATAAAAAGGAGTATTAAAATTCAGTGGCTGTTCAGTCATTTCAGTTATGTCTGACTCCATTTAGGGTTTTCTTGGCAAAGATACTGGAGCGGTTTGCGATTTCCTTCCCAGCTAATTGTACAGATGAGGAAACCGAGGCAAACCGGGGTATGCAACTTGCCCAGGGTCACGTTACTAGACTCACCTCTGAAAACAAATGATCAAAGAGTTTCAGAGGTTGTGAAGCAGCTGTGAACTCTAAAAATACCAAAGAGCTCCCACAGGTCATAACAGCCACGGTTAACTCTGAAAAATAAAATAAAACAAAGAGCTAAAATTGCACATAAGCTAAAAGCTTTCTTTATTCTGTTGGAGGAGGAAGACCAGACACATGTGCTGGGATTTTCTTTGATCCTGAGGGGACCTGTTTTAGTGTGGTCAAATCTCTATACAAATACTCGTGGTTAAGTGGTGAGTCATAGCCCTGACACTGAGGGGTAATAACAATGAGATAAGTTTGATTCGTAGCAGGACTTCATGATGGGAACATAGCTACTGCAGCTGCTTGTCTGAACTCAGGGGCCACCTGGTGCTGGTGTGAAACAACTCAGTTATGGGATTTTGCTGTGGCTGAGTTCATCAAGAGGATAAGAGCAAAGGATTGTTATCCCAAACTCAGGACACAACCCGCTGGATGGGCCTAAGCTCTGGAAAATAGGATATCTCCTAGTAGTAAAAAGAGTCTGAAGTGGGATTTGAATTCAGGAAGATGAGTCTCCCTGACTTTAGGACTGGTGCTCTATCTCCTGGGCCACCAACCTGCCCTAAAATTCAGTTAGGAAGAAAAGTATCTAATAATTTTTGCATCAAAAATGCAAAATCCCTCAACTATTCTTCCCTAAAATAGCAAGAAAAGTTGAATTAAATTATTTTCAAATTAAAATTAAAGGAAAAAGTAAACAAGAAAACATTAAAAAATTAAATGAGCATTTCTCTAATGTTTGTAGCAGTAGTCATGGAAAATTCTGCTAAAAAGGTAGGAAAGAGGAAATAAAATGGTACTGAAATCTTGAACTAGACAAAGAATTTTTTAAACTAAAAAAAATCCTGAGAAGGGCTCCCATTTCTATGGGTGGTCTTTGTGTAACAGAGTGATGATAAGCAAGACCCTCCCATGAGTCACTTCCTCTTACTGTCTCTACCCTTGCCTTTTCCGTGGGCACTGCCACCTCTCTGGGGCATCGCTTCATGGCTCCATGATTGTAACAGCCTGCTGGTGGGTCTGCCTGCCTCAAACCTCTTTCCACCTTCCAGTTCATCCTCCATTCGGTCACTGAAGTAATTTTCCTAAAGTGAAGGTCTAATCATATCATCCTCTTACTTCCCAAAACTGCAGGGGTTTCCTATTTCTTCCAGGAGCAAATTCAAAATGCTCCCTTTGACATTCAGATCCCTCGGTAATCTAACCCCTTCCTACTTTTCCAGCCTTCTTACTTTACTCCTTAACATGTACTTTTTTTGATCTAGTGATACCGGCTTCCTGGTTTGTTCCAGGAACAAGACATTCAATCTCTCTGCTCCAGGAGCTTTCTCTGGCTGTTCCCTATGCCTGGAATACTCTCATCTAGTTGCTCTGATGACTAACCTCCCTGGCTTCCTGTAAGTACCAATTAAAAACCTACCTTTTACAGAAAGCCTTCTCCAACCGCTCTTAATTCTAGTGCCTTACCCCTGTTAATTATTTACTATTTATTCTGCATAGAGCTTGCTTTGCATATATTTGTTTGCAGGTTGTCTCCCCTATTAGACTGTAAGCTCCTTGAAGGCAGGGACTACCTTTTACATCTTTTTATTTCTGACAGGGGTCAGAAATGTGGAGGGAGAATCCCCCAGGGATGCAGGGATCCTGAGACCAGAGTTCTCAGGGCAAGGTTGCCTGAAATGAATTCATGAACTCAAGCATTCTTTAAGTCAAGGTGGCAAAGATTTATTGTTACACTATAGAACAAGCAAGAGTTCTTAGGGAACCTGCAACCTTAAAGGGTTACAGTTACAGTTTATGAAAGATAAACAAGAGTAAAACATGTGCCAAATATGCTAACTAGGTGAGTTAGGGTGGGACTGGGGAGTGGTTAAGGAGTGGCCAGTTCTTATAGGAACATGCACTTTTAACATGTACTGCATAGGTCTTTTACCCAGAGTTCAATGGGAATTAACCCAAGGTGGGGCTGCAGGGAGGTGTGGTTTTCGGCTTGAAATGTCACTAATTCAACTAACCATCAGTGCTGACTGAGAAATATCCAGGCCTCCCCCATCAATGTCTTGTTAGACAAGATAAACTTAAGGGAGAACACATTTAACTAAGTCTAGGATACATATGATAGATTAGTGAGTAGTAAACATCTTTATGACCCAGTTCAGAGCCAGTTCAGCCAGCACACAGCTGGTTCAAACTACCAAGTTCTCTAAGTGCGGCTGGCTACTGTATTAGGACCAGAGATAAGTATTCTGCTAGGGCATGCTGCCCTGGAGCTGGAGAGAAAGTGCCTGAGACACTGTTTGGAGACTAGGGAGATTAGAGGCTAGGGAGGGATGTGATTTTGGAACTTTCCTACCTTTTTAGTAGAATTGTCCGTAACTACTGCTACAAACATTAGTGAAACGCTCATTTAATTTAAAAAAATTTTTTTGTTTAAATTTTCCTTTAATTTTCTGTTTGAAAATAATTCAGTTCAACTTTTTTTTGCTATTTTAGGGAAGAATAGTTGAGGGATTTTATATTTTTGATGCAACAATTATTAGATACTTTTGTTTCTAACTGAATTTTAGGGCAGCTTGGTGGCCCAGGAGATAGAACGCCAGTCCTAAAGTCAGGGAGACTTATCTTCCTGAATTTAAGTACAGGCACCCAAGCTTACCATCACTTCCTCAGTGTTTAGCATGCGGCGTGGAACAAAATAGGGACTTAATAAGTGATTATTGATTGATCTTTACAGTTAGTATCTCAGATATCTAATTTAGAGGATACACAGAAAAAGTCTTTCCCCTCTCCTATGTTTGGAATGCACTTCCTGTTCACCTACCTCTCATAGGATCCCTATCTTTCTTAAACATATAACTTAAGCACCACTTTCTACATGAAGCCTTTCCTGATACACCCAGCTATTAGTGTTTTCCTTCCATAACTGTGTTGTATTTAACTACTATATGATTCTGTACATACTTACATAGAAAGAATTAAAAGTTCCATCAGCCTCACTTGTCAGTTACCACTCCGTCTGCTGCATGACTAATTCCCATATTTAATTTTATTATCCCAAGCTCCAACTATTAATTAATAAACCTTACTCTTAATTAATAACATTTCAACTTCTTTCTAATTAACTATTAAATATTATTTGTTAAATAAATATTGTAATATTTTTTATAATTAGTGGACATACCATTAGTTGATAAATTAAATCCATAACAAAGCAAAGACCTAATCACTTCCAATATCATGCTGAGGAGAAAAATCACAGCAAGAGTCACCTTAATCCTGAGTATGACAGCAAACAGCTTCTACTCACTTCTGTAATCACAGTCTTACCATTCAACTCATTTCAGACACTTAAGAATCTTTTTTATATTTCTCTTCAAGGTGAGACAAATTCTCCCAAGAAATAAGTTATATCTGTGCTTTTTCTGTGCTTTCTCTTTATCCATCACAGGAAACAATCTTTCCAGAATACAATATATGCTGCCAAATGCCTCAAAGACTTTTCATAGACTTTTCTTTATAATATTTCTGCTTACCATGATGATTAAGATGAATCATACTAGAAAGACATTTCTACTTACATTATTTATCACCCTCTTTTCAGTTTAGCTTGTATATTATCCTACAGTAAACATGAATACACACACTCTTCTTGACTGCCTAGAGAGAAGAATCTCATAGCAAGACAGTTAACAACCATCGCTTCCAACTGTTTTTCCACAACCCTCCATTTGACTCTTAAAAAATATAGTAATAGTATCTATGGCAGGTGTGTGTGTGTGTGTGTGTGTGTGTGTGTGTGTGTGTGTGATGGACTACCTTGGCACTCTGGTGAAGACTATGGACTCCTCAAAATATTGTTTGCAACCTACAATCCTTGAAAGAAATTGACTTTGAAAAAAGACTTGGAAAAAAAAGACTTGAAAAATCCTTGGAAGCTTGAAAGAAATGCTAATTTTTAATGAGAAGTTAGTGAAAATAAAGTACGTTTTTCCTCCCATCTAAGTTCATGGACTCCCTGAAATCTACACATGGACATTGGACCGTAGACCCTAGTTGAATATAGTCTTCGTGGAAGAACTTAGTGAATCAAGTGTTGAACTTCTTATAGAAATCATGTCTTCTCCACTAAAATGCTTCATCAGAGTAGGGATTGTTTCATATCTTATATTTATATACCCAGCAGGGTATTTGGTATATAGTAGAAACTTACTAAATGCTTGTTTATTAATTGACCCAAAGCATGTCAGTGGGGTGGCTAGGTGGCACAGTGAGTAGAGCACTGGCCCTGGAGTCAGGAGGACCTGAGTTCAAATACGGCCTCAGACACTTAACACTTACTAGATTTGTGACCTTGGACAAGTCACTTAACTCCAATTGCCCTGCCTTCCCATCTCACTCCCCAATCCCCCCCCCCCAAATTGTCAGTCAAGGCAATGC
>CM053598.1:213337036-213377028 GCA_028646575.1 Pseudocheirus occidentalis
AGAGAAACATCAGAATGTACAGCTGCTAAATATTCATTGTTGGTTTTTATTCAATTACTGTGTGGCTCTACTTACTCAACTTAATAACCTGAGGTGTAAAGGCCATATTTATATTTTTCCTTTGTAGAAATGTTTTTCAATCTGCCAACCAGTTGATTATGCCATATAGGGAAGAGCTCTTATACGTTTTATGCCAAATTATTTATTCAAAGGAGTTACTGAAATTAACGATGTGGTCAAGTAAATTTATTGCAGAATTTTAAAAAGAGCCTGTCTTTGGGTACTTATTCTAAACTGCCTATTAGGGTATATCTCTGCTCTTAATAAAAAATGTTGGGGCAGCAGGGTGGTGCACTGAATAGAGCACTGGCCCTGGAGTCAGGAGGACCTGAGTTTGAATTTGACCTCAGACACTTAACACACTAACTGTGTGTTCTTGGGCAACTCAACCCCAATTTCTCTGCTTTCTCCCCTCAGAAAAAAATTAGAAACAAACAACCCAGCAAATTTTATATTAGGTAACATTAACGATCAATAATTGTTCAATCATTTTAGTTGAGCTTGACTATTCATGATACCATTTGGAGTTTTCTTGGCAAAGAAACTTGAGTGGCTTGCCATTTCTTTTTTCAGCTTGTTTTACAGATGAGGAAACTGAGGCAAACAGGGTTTAGTGACTTGCCCAGGACCCCATAGCTAGTAAATATCTGAGGTCAGATTTGAACTCAGGAAGATGAGTCTTGCTGACTACAGGTTTGGCACTCTATCCACTGTGCCCCTTGATAATAGATAATATTATCTACTAATGTTAATTGATAAATACAGTATTCAGGCACTTGCTGCTATTGCCTTTCTTCTGTGTGATAGCCAAGAATAGAACTAGCTAACAATACATCCTTTATGATGATGCTGGTACGATGGGGATTAGAGTCAGGTATACCTTATTGTGGCATGGAGCATATTCTGAGTTTTCAAAGTCTATGTCATCAGAGTAAATATTTGGAATATGAGCCCAGATTGTCCCTGGGGGAGCAGTCTATCTAAGCTCAGCAAGACTCCTCCACAAAGGTTGGGATGAATTTTTTTCAGTCAAAGCAACTTCTGAAAACTAGCTGCTATGGCACGGAGGGGCCCAGATCCATGTTGGTGGTAGGGATGTCCTCACCATTGATATCATATATTTGGTAACCTGGGGGGAGTGCCAAAACTAAAACTCCTATTGTAGGTTGCTCAGATTATCCTGGGATTTTATTGCCATGTGTTGTTTACAGGCCCATGATTAATCTATGATCTAAGTTCATTTATTCCTCTGTTTACATATTTATTTGTATGTTTCCTTCATCCTTTTCCTAATATTTCTAATTTAAAATTCAGCAGAAAGAAACCGAATATATAAGTCATATCCTAGCACCTTTTACAGAAAACATCATTAATCATATATAGGACAAGAGATTTACATCTAAAAGGGACTTTAGAGGTCATCTAGTCCATCACTGTCTTATTTTACAGATGAGGAAAATGAGTTTGCTCATGGTTCAGCATCTGGTGCAATGCATCAGCCTGAGAGTTCAAATAAATAACTTGCTTAATAATAATAAAACAATTCTTATATTTCCAAATAAAATCAGCTTCCAAGAAAGTTAAAAAGCAAGAAGACAAAAGCAGATAAGAGCCATAGGCAATGAAGCTAAAAGCAATGAGCTAAGACATTCTCTGGGATTGTAAGAACTTGCTAGAGTCTTAGAGTTGACTTTATAACCTCTTTGCTCAAAGGGTCCATCCACATCAGGGCTCCGGAATCTATCTGCCTGAGGTGGGAGGAGGCAATGTTAAGTCAACCTATTCCAGCTCTGCTCCATCACTTTTTTGATCACAAAGGTCCTGCTTGATGGTGTGGGAGGATGAAGGGTTCATTCTTGTCTCCCCAATTCCATCAGCATCCTTGCTCACAACAGACCCAGAAAGGCTAAATGCTTTGTCCAACATTGTACAAATGGCAGACTAGGTTTGAATAGGTCTTCCCCCTCTAGCGGTAACAGACTTTCCACTGCACCATTTTGCTCGAATTTCAATGCAGCAAAAGATTAATATCCCTAATTGCCCATCTTTATATAAGAAATTTGTGTCCTCTCTTTTGAAACAAAATATTTCTTTTTCATCTGTATTGTTAGTTTATATTGATCTGGAGATAAATGTAACAGTTCAAGGTTAAGGTCATGAAAATAAAGCAATATCACAAGTTTATTTTGTGTGTTATCCCAGATGTGACTAAGAAGCTTAATCACTGCATGTATATAATAGCTTGCTGGATTCTTCCTATTTGTCCAGCTCACCCATAGACTAATCTATACCTTAAACCTTGGGAACAAATAATATTCCTTGTTGTTGCTGAGTCATTTTTTTCAGTCATGTCTGGCTCTTTGGGACCCTATGTGGGGTTTTCTTGGCAGATATTAGTTTACCATTTCCTTCTCCAGCTTATTTGACACATGAGGAAACTAAGGCAAACAGGGTTAAGTGACTTGCCCAGGGTCACACAGTTAGTGTCTGAGGCCAGATTTGAACTCAGGATTTCCTGACTCTGGGCTTAGCATCCATTGAGCCACCTAGCTGCCCACTCAAATTAATTCCTAGCTGAGCACAAGGAACAGAAATCATCCTATAATAGTTACTTATCAGCTCAGCATTGACTTGGTCTTGCTATTGGTTCCATTCCAATTTTAGCATAACTAAGTTCTTGCCTTCCACCTCTAGTCTCCTGTGACTGAATCCCTTTTATTAGTGGTTCCTTAGTAACTTTTTCTTTCCTATGTCGTTATTTCTCAGTGTCTGGCATCCTGCATTGTCTCCCAGGATTCCAAGTAACTGGATGTCTGTTTTGGGGGATTTACTTCCAAGTTATTATTAGGAAACACCTCTGCTTTCAATAACAAGTATTAATGTCCTGCAGATGAGTAGCCAAAGCAGTGTCCACATATTTGACACTATTGGTCTTTTCAGTCTTCTGTATGACCAATAATGCCATTTACCAACCGTACACCTTTTGTAATTCTGCTGTCCCAGACACTGATTTCCCCGTCCCTGAATTTCCATATCTTGTTGATAAGAATCCCCAATATCCATTTCATGACCTCATTGATTATGAAGAAGCTTTAGCAATCACTTTCTCCTCTCTTAGTCATGTGTGTCACAGGGGAGCTGGTATACAAGAAGATTAGTTTCTGGGGAATTAGGATGCTTAAGTCAGAGCAGGAGCAGGACAAGATTGACTTGATACTAGACTGTTGGGCAACTGATGACTCCTTAAAGTCTCTGGTTGAAGTTCAAGATTGGTTCTAGATTCCCAGGCAGGGATAAGTAAAGAGGTAGGAGTTAATTAGGCTCAAATGCAGAACCTATAGGGACAGGAGGAGATTTGACACTTTTATCTTGAGTTTTGTTTGGACCTTTTGTCAATGGTATTTATGTCCTCTCTATCAATTCCTCCATTGTCTGATTTCTCTGTTTTGGGGCTACTTTTCAATTTGTCTTCAGAAGCAGTTCTTCCTATGTGGGATCTGGACAACCCAAATCCTTGTCTTTGTCCCATGTTCTTGGTCTTTGCCCAAACCTAAGTCTGTCTGGACTTCTGGTTCATCCTTTCACTGCCAAAGTCCCAGCTCTGAAAAAAAGGAATAGAGGAAAATTCAAGATTTTTGTCCTAGAAGCGGTGTTAGGGACCATCTAGTACAATTTCCTCATTTTATGTCTATAAATATTATAGGAGTAGAAAGTGCTAATACAAGTGAGAATGTCAGCTGCTTCCTCTTGGCTGAACCATCTTCTCTTGAATAGTTCTGTTCTTTCTCAGCTCTTCCCTTCAGACATGACTTTCTCATGAGGCACTGCTGTTAGCTCCTACCCTAGTAGGGAAATGTTTTGAAAAATGCCTGGAAGATACACTAGAAAGAAGTCCCTGAGGTGACCGACTGCCTCAGAAAGACTCATTCTAGCTCCCTCCCCAACTCCCACTAACCAGATTTCCTGGCTCCTTCATCAACTGAATTCATTTGTTTGTTCCATGCTTTGGGGAAATTATAAAAATATGAATCAATAATTCTCTTTGATCAGCTCAAATCCCTAATTGGAAAGGTCACGACAATGAGAAAGAAAATCTGCCTCTCTTGCACTGGTAAACATACATAGATACATGCAAACACACACGTATAGACATGTATGTATTTCTACACATGCATACATATATGTATAGACATGCATACATATCCACACACATGTATATATGTATACACATATGCATATCTACACACTTATATCCATGTATACATGCCTGCATGTACATCTACACAAGGTATATATGTATTTTACATATATGCATGTCTACACACATGTATATACAACTACACAATGCATATATGCATGTCTGTATATCTACACACACCCATATATGTATGTACATGTAGGTATATCCACACACATATGCATGTATATGTATATGCACACATGCATATCTACACACATGTGTATGTATACATATACATATAAATAAAGCTTAACATTTCCTACTTCCCTTCTGAAAATGCTTTGCTCCCTATAAGTTTTTCTTCATCTTCACTTGAGCCCTGAAACACATAGATTATTAATACAGTGGCCACATTTTAATTTTATTAATTAATTTAATTTAAAAATAATACATTTAAAATTTTAAATTTAATTTTAATTTTTTGTGCTGGTTTCAAAGCAGAAAGTAAAATAAACTCTTCAGAAACCAGGATTAGGAAAAGCCATTTCTTTCAGTCTCTTAGACTCTCTCTCTTTCAACCTCTCTTCCTTCTTCCCTCTCTTCTCCTCTCTTTTTTACTTATATGAACACACACACATATACAACACACACACGCACACACACGCAGAACTGAGGTAAACAATGGGAAAGTGTCTATTCACAACTTCAATTCACAGCGGCATGAATACCTCTAGCCACACTATATTTGTTCTACGTGGCTTCTGAATAGCTCAGCTATGGTTCTTGTCTGGATATCCCAGCATTCCCTGTCTTGGCAATTTGCTTGCATGGGCAATGTCAGCTTGCCTCCTCCCTGGGCCACTTCTGCTGCCATGCTTGATTGAGTCATGGTACAGTGGCCACAGTGTCTGTCTTCCCCCTGTGTTCCAGCCTGTGAGGTCATCTCTTTTCTTTTCCTTGCCTTTATTCTGTATCATGGGTCTCAGTCCTCTTCATTCTCCTCTCACAGGGCTACTCTTTCTCTTAACCTTTCCTCAGGAATGAGAGCAGTGAAGTCTTTCAAGATCTCAGTTAATAAACTTTGGGAATTTTTTGTTTTGCAGAGGATGTAAGACTCCCGTAATGTTCAGTTACATGCAAATGAGGAAATCCCATCCCTATCAAAAGGATTAAAGGTAAAGTGACCCAGGTGGGATCTAAACCCAGGCCTTCCCAAATACATGTCCGGGAGACAAGAAGGGAGCGTAGAAAGGAGGGATAGAATTTGAAATTCAAAACTTAAAAAAAACCCAAATGTTAAAAATCAGGCATGTAATTGGAAAAAAATAAAATATTTAAAAATTCATAGAATGATGGGAAATATGAGGAAACTCTGGAAAGAAATCAGGAAAAAATAAGGGAATATTTTTTAAGATTTCAGAGCAACAAATCATAGGATAATGTTGTGAGATGAAAAAAAATTTGAAGGAGGAAAAAAAAGTAAGTTCATTTGAAATATCATTTCCCATTAGCACTCTTTGATGAGCAGGGAAAACAAATCACCAGTCATAACGAAACCGGCAATTCTCTAAGACTATGCATCACAAATGAGTTGCTACACACACACACACACACACACACACACACACACGGCTCTACTAGGGAGACAAGTTGCTGAATTGGCAACTTGACATACTAAAAGGGGAAATATCTGTGAGTGGTTAACATTTGATGAGCATAGAGTAAAGCGGGAGCATTTATAAGTTTAATACCTTCACACCTTAGCCCACAGATAAAACAGAAAAGCAGCCTTAGTTTGGGGCAACCTATAGACAGCTGCTCACAAAAACTTTGGCAGAAGAAATAGAAGCAAATGTTCAGATATTTTTAGGTGAATATCCACACCCATAGCCACGGTCTAATTCCTTTCTCAAATTTGTTTGCCTTGGAGCTTACATAATGTTAGCAACTCTAGGGTAAAAAGATGTTGCTACCTGAACTGAGCACCCCATTCTGCTTAACAATGACGGTCTGTTGGCCTAATTTGTCTCTTGGGTGTCTTTAGCCTAAATCTACCTCCTACAGGAGCTATCAAAAAATTCTGGGCGTTCTTGGCCATCTTCTTGAAAACTTGAGCAGATCATGTAAAGTAAAATAATAGTAACTTACATTTGAGTGGCACTTCCAAGTTTTCACATATGTTTTATTTGATCACCACAATGATCTTGGGAATTAGGCTGGGAAGATAACTCCATTTTACAAACAAACAGACTGACTCATTGTAAGATTGGAGAAAAGTGTCGTTCACTTTCAGGGAATCGCCGATAATTTCTATGCAGTCAGTCAACAATCATCGGGCATTTATGATGTGTTAGGTATGTGAAGACCTGGGGAGACGGGAAAGGGAATAAAAAAACCAAAACATGGTCCCTGACCTTAAAGAGCTCATATTCTAACGGGGAGACTGCAAGTAACAATGAATACGTAAGACATGTACAGTATAAATGGAATGTAATCACAGAGGAAAGACCGCTAGCATTGTGTGTGCATGTGCATGTGCGTGTGAGTGTGCGTGTGTGAGAGTGTGTGTTTTGTGGGAGAAGGAAACCAAGAAAGATTTCTTACAGAAGAGGGGATTGAGCTGAGTCCTGAAGAAAGCCAGGGGAAACCTGGAGGTGGAAATGAGGAAAGAAGGCCTTCTAGGCACGGGGGACATCCGTTAAAAAGGCATAGAGTTAGGAGATAGAGTGTGTGAGAGGAGTAGTGAGTGGTCCAATGTCACTGGATTGTAGAGTCTAAGGTGACTGGAAAGGTAGAAAGGGTCCAGATTACAAAGCTCTTTGAGCGCCAAAATGTGCGTTTTATATTTGATCCTGGAGTGATAGTTTAATGGAGTTTAATGAGAAAGGAGAGTGGTGCGGTCAGACCTGCCCCTTTTTATTGCCGGCAATAGGGTGAAGAACTTTATCACCTCAACTCCACAAGTTACTTAGTAGTTTTGCTAACATGAGCATTCTGAAATGAATTGAAAGGATACAGGCTAAAGATTAAGGATATAATAAAAGGTAAAAGGAATTCACTAACTTCAAGTCAGGTAGGAGATTAGAATCAAGGAGTCTGAATCCGGCAAAAGGAAAAAATAGTTCAAAAGACAGACTTAAAAATGCCTAAGGTCTTCTCTAGCTAACTGGCTTGTCCAGGCTGGCTGGGGTGGGGTATGCATCACAAAAGAGCTGAAGAGGAGATGCTGCTTCTACAAAGGAGCAGTAGGAGAGACGCCCAGCAGAGAGCTGCAGAAATGAGCATATCTAGTAGCAGGGAAGGTATCCAACAGAAAGAAGACCAGTTCAGCGGAGAAAGCAGCTCATTCACTAGTGACATCACCAGAAGATACTGGGGGCTTTGAGGAGTTGGAAGCATGCATTTCCCCAGACACTATCCCCATCTATCATGCCACATATGTTTTTTTGAGTGTGTTCTCCCACATAGCTGGCATGAAAATCTGTGGAAAGTATACCCACATTGCGTGGGAGAAACCCTTATTATCCTGCTATGTGTTGCTTTACTAAATGTCCAACTCCCCCTCCCCCCCAGCCTCCCCTTTTAACTAATGAGTCCTTTGGTTGACTGGTAAAAGAAACGTATCAGTAAAGGCTTTTGAACTATGGTTTTGAATGAACATTGACTCATAACCTCAGTTAGTCTTAAAACTAAGATAGAATTCAGGGCCTCCCAATATTTTCATTTTGCTTGCCTTATGTTAGAAGTACTTTCAAAATATAATTGTGAAATTCCTCTTTGGAGACTTGTTCTCCTGAAATCATTAATACTTTTGCTACTTCAAGTCCCTTTTCCATTCTGGTGTTTTATGTAAGCTATTTTAATCTCTTGGCTTTGTGGTAGTCCCTGGGTCCTGACTAGCTCATCAGTATTTTCGTTGGTTTCAGAGTTATTACCTGCTAACCTGAAATTTTGAGAAAAGGAGATGAATGGGCTAGGTGATATGTAGATCCATGTTTTTTATTCCCTTAAAGTTACCCAGATACATATATGTATGGAGCCAGACTAAGATCTGACTGCCCGAACAAAAGAATGAGAAGGCTTAAATATATTTTAAAATAATCCTAACTCAGGATCAAATTTATAATTACAAAAAAGGAATTTTTAAAAATAAGATAAGATAATTTTTTTAATAAGATAAGAGAATTGACAAGAATTGTCAACCTGTGGGTCTCGACCCCCTTGGGAGTCAAACGACCCTTTCACAGGGGTCACAGGGGTTGCCTAAGACCATTAGAAAACAGGAACTGAGGCACTGCTCCTCTATCGGTCTCCAGGCAGGTCTGCCCACATGCAGATATGCCCGCTTACAAGTATTAAATGGTTGTGGCTTTAGAAAGGTTGAGAACCACTGACCTAGAACATCTGTGTTTTCTTTACCATCGACATGTTATAACATAAGATAAGAAAATGTTCCATCATTTAAGATAGTATCTTGGGTTAAGGGTTTCATCCTTGACAGAAGAAAGAATGCTCTTGTGTTAGCCCCATCTGGGGCTAATGTTGATGTAGTAAGGAGTATTCTTACAAAGCAACTGTAGGGTCCAGGCTCTTTTTCTGGTTGATTAGTTCAGACTCTGGCCCTTACTGAGGTTATTAAATTGATATTAAATGATTGTCAAAACCAACATCTCCAAAATGATATATTTGAAATCATCTTAACACATGATATCCAGAAACAGTCGGGCACTCTGCTTAGAGCTGCTGTCAGAATGAGGCAATGAACTCCTGAGTGGCTGCTTTCTTGAGGTAATCTATGGTGGAAGAGCAACGACCAAATTGTTTTCCATTCTGCTGTTTTCATCATTTTTCTGATGAAAGTCCTGTGACAAGGTGTGTTGATTGGATCCTAAAGGACTTAGGAAGTCAATCAATCACATGTACCTTTGGGATTGCTGAAGACCCATAGGGAAAAGCTGAAGCACCCAAACACACACACTGGCATATACAGAGACACACACGTGTGTCATATAAAGCAACACGGTTGAGTTCCTGGCTGAGCTCTTGTCTTCATTGCCATTCACTTGGATTCATGTGCTCTCAGATGATGATCTTGCTGTTTCCTTTTCTCCTTTGCAAATGAAAGTTTTCCCTTGAAGGATGGTTTATATGTTTACCCTGGATCATCCCCCCCCTTTTTTTTTGCTGGATTTGTTTTAATGCCAGTGTCTTGCTGAAGATTTTCTCATGTCCCTATGTTTTAGATTTGCCATCTATCATGCTGACAACTTAATAGAATTTTGTGGCTGGCAGATGGTGCTAGGATGTCCTTTTCCACATTGTGCTAAGGGCCTTTAACCCTATCAGGGAGTCTTTTGACACATCCTCTATATACCACATAGGCAAAGTGGAAGGCCAGGAGGCGAAGCTAAAGTTGCATATCTATCATCTTATTTCCATTCTTCCAGCATCCCTGTCTCCATTCATATGGTTTGTCTTTCCATTAAAGCATAACACAGCCTTTTTACACCTTTGAAGATGACCCCTAAATTTTTATGACTAAAAAAATCCTACTCTGGTGGCCGACCCTCTGTGGGCAAGCATCTTTTTACCGGGTAAGACACAAGACCGTTTGTTAAGGAAATATTACAAGTCTTTCTAGCTTCCTTGTCTTTGCCAGCAACTTGTATTTCAGCAGCATAGACTTTAAGAACCCATGCTTACCACCACATATGGAGCTGATTAGAGATATAGCTAGCATCAGTGAAGATCCATTATCTTAATGGCTTGTTTGTTTGTTTGCATTCTGTCTAATAGGAAGAAAGAAAGCTAAATGTGGAGTCCTGGGACCTAGTTATGAACACAGCTTATGATCTGTATGAACTTTGGGCAAATCACTCCCCCTTCCTGGGCCTCAGCACTATCATGTATGATATGATATGGAAGAGCTGAATGAGAACATTCCTTTGAACTGTAAATCTATGATCCTACGATTCTACCAGGATATATGACTCTGTAGCAGCTTCTCACAGAATTAATTTCCTACAAGGAATGGTGTCCGTAGCAGGTGCCCATGTTTGTCATCAGTGCGACTCTTAAATGCATGCTGTGAAGACTCATTCTTTATTAATCAAGAAGTTATTGCAGCTAGGTGGTGCAGTGGATAGAACACCAGGCCTGGAGTCAGGAAGACTCATCTTCCTGAGTTCAAATCTGGCCTCAGATGCTTATTAGCTGGGTGACCCTGGGCAAGTCACTTAACCCTGTCTGCCTCAGTTTCCTCATCTGTAAAATGAGTTGGAGAAGAAAATGGGAACCCACTCCAGTATCTTTTCCAAGATAATCCCAAATGGATAATGAAGAATCAGGCACAACTAAAATGGCTAAACAATAATTGAAAGTTGTTGTAGTTTGAATGATGAGGGAAAATAAGTCTGAGATGACCCCATACCTTCCATCCTTAGAGGCAGGACGGTGCTGAGTGCGAGACTTGACTCAGGAGCCTGGGCTCAAATCCTGCCTCTGACACTTACTGGTTGGGAGTCCATGAGTAGGTCAGAGCTTCTAAGGGCATCAATTTCCTCTTCTGCAAAATGGCATAAAATCCACCATAAACCTGTGAAATGGGCTAATCTGGTGCAGTATTTCTTTCTGATAAGTGAAACTTTGGCAAACTAAAGATAGGAAATAGAACTGTTTAAAGGCCCAGGGACAAGTGAATATGATGAACTTTAAAAAAAATGAAATTTAATTTACTTTGAAGCCAAACCAAATAAAAGCCTGAGCCATTATCTCCTGAGGAAACATTTCATTTAGGGAAGACTTTAATCTGAGAACTTGCTTTTGAACTGTGATTGGCTTGAACCCGGCATACTCATATAAGGTCCTGCTTTGATGTTATGGGAATCTGAAGATCTTTCCTGCTCCTGGGCTCTTTGATATACTTAAGTGGCTCTGAGAACCTTCCCTAATTTGAAAGTATACTCTGTTCCCTAATGGGCTGAATGTGGTCACATGGGGCCTGTGGCAGGAGGCTTGTTCTTCAGGAATGCCCAGGCCTTATTACTTTGTGACTGGGCAGTGGGTCAAGAGGGTTGTGACATTCTCTGATCCAGGAAAAAGCTATATATTCCCTGATGTGAGGTTTTGCTTTGGGGCTCACTCTGGGAAGAGTTGTGTGATTTGGCCGGATGAGACTCTGGGAAGCCATTGAGCCCCCGGCTTTGAAAACCCAGATTTTGGTGCTTTCCTCTCTGGTAACTGACTAGGTATGGATGTGGTAGTTGGACGGCTGAAAGCCCATCTGCTGATCTGTGTCTTTGTCTGTTTGTAACTTCTGTTTGTATTCTCTGAAGTTCAGGGTACTGACTTTTCCCCCTGAACTAGGTAAATGATATATGTTTGATTGATTAACGTAAGATTTTTTTTTAACCCATTTCAAGTTGCTTTCCTTTAGAAAAGCAGATCTAAGAACCTGTGCTAGTAGCCATCCTGGCCATGCTAGGGTGCTTGCTGACACATTTGACATGCTGGCGTGGATCTGGTAGTGTTGGGCTCCAACCTGGAGGTGGCTGTTTAAGCTTAAAATATCATTTATTCTTGGAGGAGTGGAGATATTATCAAATTACATAATAACAAGTTGCAGAGATTGAAATTCCCAAGTTTTGCTGAACTTGGCCCAACTGCCAGATTGCCAGTGACCTCATGGGAGAGAGTGGAGCAAATGATGACTAATTATGCTGTCTTTGTGAGGTATCAAAGAGGGCATGATGTGGGGAGAGAAATAAGTGATGCCTCTGACAAAGGACTAAAATTTACTGTGAGATGCCCTTTAGTCATTTGGGCATATAGAGTCTGAGCCAATTTACTCAATTACTCTGTAGTTCTGCCTCTCAAGCATGGCCGTCGTCTGAATAATTATAAAAAGAGGAGCCATTTTAAGTTTTTTTTTTTCATTCATTGAGAACAAATAGTTCCACATACAAATCAATCACTCAATCAGCAAATGCTTACTAAAAACTTACTATGTGGAAGCCATTGCGTTAAGCACATGGATACAAAGAAAAAGAGAAAAACAGCCTCTGCTTTCAAGGACTTACCTCTTAATGAGGGAGACAATAGGTACATGAAAAGGTAGATACAAGATATATGTGGAACGTATGTAAAGTAATACCAGAGATCAAAGCCCCTGCCTTTTACAACAGCTGATGTTTAAGTTGAGTCTAGAAGGCAGCCAGGAGTTCTAGGAGGCATATTGTAAGAAGGGCGAACACTCCAGCTTCGGGTCTAGCCAATGGAAATGCAGGTAGCTGGGAGATGGAGTACGCTTCAAGAAGAACAGCAAATAGTCCTTTATGGATGGAGTGGAAAGTGTGTGGAGACGAGTAAAGTGGAAAATATTAGAAAAGGTAGGAAGAGATCGGGTTATGAAGAGACTTAAATGCCAAGCAAACAATGTTATATTTGACCCTAGAGGCAATGGGGAGCTTATTTAGCAGAGGACTGATATGGTCTCATCTATGTTTTAGGAAAATCATCTTGGGAACTGTGTGGAAGACAGAATGGAGAGGGCAGAGATTTGAGGCAGGGATACCAAAAAGGAGGCTGTTGTAAAAGTCCAGGTGAGAGGTAAGGATGGTCCTTTTATGACTCCCCAGTCAACTCACTATCCTCCCACAAAGGCTTTTCCAAACCTTTTCACCTGTCCTTAAGCCTTCCATAACTCTCTTTTCTCTACCCTCTCAGTTGAGAGCCTTGTGTGATATTTCACTGAAAAAATCCAGGCCATTCACTAGGAGCTCCCATTTACGTTTTTCTCCTCATCTTACATCACTTAGATACCTCCTGCAACCATTTTCTCCTTTACTGCTCTCTCACTTGAAAAGGTAGCCCTTCTCCTTGCTAAGGCAGCCTCATCCACAGGTAAAACTGATCTCGTTCTATCCTATCTCCTCCAGCAAATTGCCCTCTCTTTTATCCACAGTCTTTCACTTAGTCCCATTCTCTTCCTGTCTACTGGCTTGGCTGCTTTCCTATTGCCTATAAACACGCGTATGCATCCACCTTTCTAAAACCAAAAATCCCTCATTTGTTCCTTTTATACTAGCTATCATCTCCATCTAATTCCTTGAGAAGGCCATCTATAATCAATGACTTCACTTCCTTTCCTCTCATCCTCTTCTTAAATCCTATAAACTAACTTCCAACTTCATTATTCAACAGCAGTTTCTCTCTCCAAAGTTACCAATGACCTCCTAATTGAGAAATCTGATGACCCTTAAGCCTTAACCCTTATCTTGCTTGACCTTTCTGCAGTCTTTCACACTGTCCATCTCTCTCTTCTCCTTGTTTTATGCCACAGTTCTCTCCTGGTTCTTCTCCTATTTATTTGACCACATTGTCTCAGCGTTCTCTGCTGGGTCTTCATCCAGGTCATGTCCACTAACTACGGGTATCCCCCAGGGCTCTCTTTTTTCTTCTTCTTTACTATTTTACTTGCTGATTTCATCACCTCTAATGGATTTAATCATCATTTCTATGCTGATTATTCTCAAAACAACTTAATCAGCCTTAACCTCTTTCTTGACTTCCAGGTTTGGCATCTCCAATTGCCTTTTTTTTTATTAATTCATTAATTTATTTTTTGGTTCAAGTTTTATTCAAGAGCATATACAAAGTGTTTCCAGACCCAAAAGGGTTTAATCCTCCTTCTCTTCATCCTTTTCCTACCGGTTGACCTGGAAGTACCATAATTCGTAACTCTCCTTGCTATTGGCCACCACTAGGAGCCAATCTCAAAGATTTTTCTTTAAGTATTTCTTTGTCATGGGGCTGCTAGGTGGCGCAGTATAGAGCACCAGCCCTGGAGTCAGGGGGACCTGAGTTCAAATTCAGCCTCAGATACGTAACGCTTACTAGCCATGTGACCTAGGGCAAGTCACAACCCCATTTGCCCTTCCTTTCCCCCTCCAAAAGAAAAGCAAAAAAAAAAGTATTTATTTTTCAGGCACTTCAAATACCTTTTAGAAAATGTCACCTCCAATGTCCCTGTGATCTTGCTCTTGCTTCTCTCAGTGATCGTGATTCTGCACTGGGGTTGCCAGCCTTTCCATTCACTTTGGTTTGTTCTTGTAAACACTACTTGTAGTTAGCTGCAGCACCAATCCCATCTTCCACAGAATGGGTACAATCCAGGGTAAATTTAAAGAGTTGCTTCTTTTTTTTGCTTCCCTTCATCACAGATTTCTCCATGGGTTCCATGGTGATTGAGGAGCCAGAAAGGGTCCAATCGTCTCTTAGACATCTTGAATTGGATGTGTCATAGATATCTTAATTTAACATGTCTATAATGGAACTTATTATCTTTCCCCCCAAAGAGATCAAGACCAGATAGGTCGATTTAGGAATCATCTTCATAGAGATGATAAGTAATTTATTTTTCCCCCAGCAGTTAGGGATTCAGTAGCACTGGGATAGAGGTAAGAAAAACGGTGGAGAAGCCAATCTTGGCAGAGCATTAGTAGATGGAGAGACGCCTTCTGAGTCTGGCGGCTGATTATAGCCCAAGGTTGTCCTTTAAGATCCTTTCTCACGGCAGGTGTTGCTGTTGTGTCCAGTGGGGCCTTGGAAAGTCTGCCTGTCTTAAGAAGAGCTAGTGAGTTTGGGAGTCCAGACTAGTGGCCAAAGCTGGCATAAGCATGAAGCGAATATGAAAGGGGCTAGAGCTGTTGTGGCCCCGGTTAGGTCTCTGAAAGTCTACTCAGAAGTCATAAGGTAGAAGTCTATTAAACAACATGGAAAGTAACATCCCTTACTCAAGAGAAAAGTGGAAATAGGGGCAAATAGGTGGCACAGTGAATAGTCACTTAACCCTAATTGTCTCACCTTCCACCCTCCAAAAAGACTGATAATAGTGATAGAATTCAGAGACAGAGACAACCCAAACTACAGAATGCACACAGATTTTTCTATGTGACAAAAATAGTTCTTGCAGGATGTTCACTACAACCAAATTCTGAATGGAGAATTATTACTGAAAGCAATTCCAAGAATGACTTTGCCTTTTGTTCTTATGTGGAGATGTCTGAACATACAATGGGCAGCTAGGCAGTGCAGTGATGGGCCTGGAATCAGGAAGACTTGGGTTCAAATCCAGACTCAGATACTTAGTAGCTGTGTGACCCTGGGCAAGTCACTTAACCCTCTTTGCCTTGGTTTCTTTATCTGTAAAATGAGCTGGAAAAAAATGGCAAACTGCTCTAGCGTCTCCGCCAAGAAAATCCTCAAAGGGACCCCAAAGAGTTGAACATGATTGAAAATTACTAAATAACAACAAAACTGAACATACAAATTATGTCCTTGGAAGGCAAAGGGTAAACAGAAATAAAGATTTGGAAGGAAATGGAGTTAACATTTTAGAGAGAATCAGAATGCATCCAGCTGGCTTTGATTGCAGTAATGCTTAACCTTTTCTTGGCTCAAAATTGATTTTATTCACTCCCAGGTGACGGTTTAAAACCTTAGAATCTGACATTGAATCCAAGATCCTGACTGATAAGAGGGTTTTGCTTGCCAGTTATTCAATTAATGTAAGCTTCTTGAAAGGTTATTGTTTTGGCAAGGTTGGCATTTTTAGTCCTTAATGTATTCTATTTCAGAAAGCCTTATTTACTAAATGACTATGGCTGTAAGTTCCAAGTATGAATAATGATCCATAATCAGTCAGATTCTTCCCGCGAGTAAATTACTATCTGTAATCTGAAAGGCCTTTCAGAAGTATTTTGGTGATTTCAATCATTAGACAAAATAATATTTCAAGTATCAAAAGTGACTTCAGGACTAGGAGAGCTGCCCAACATTGGAGTATAGCTTAAAAGCTATAGTTAAATAGTTACCTACTTTAACAAGAATTTAAAAAAAGATTTGGAAATAAATGGAAGAATTGTAAAAAAAAATCAAAATTCATCAGAACTCATTAGAGGCAGTTAAGTGACTTGGACCTGGGTCTGGAAGACTTGAGTTCATATCCATCCCCAGACATTTGCTAGATGGATGGCCCTGGGCAAGTCTATGTGTCTGAGTCTTCTTACCTGTACAATGGAGATGATACAACCCTGGGGTTGTAGTGAAGATCAAGTGAATTAATATTTGTAAAATGATTTGCAAACCCTTATAAAGCACTATGAAAATGCTAACTCTTTTCTCCCAGATGACCTGGAGCAGTTAAGGTATAATTCTACACAGGGGGTAGGTCTCTCAATTTCCCCTATTAATTCCATCATATAGTTTATGGCCACAGAACACCCAAACAAAAATGGAAAAAATCAGGCAAACTATTATCAGTAAGACCTTGGTTATTTCTCTTATAACCAGAACATCCACTATCTTAAAAAGTTGAATTTTTTGGAGAGTTTAGTGTTTATTCCTTTAAGCATCCATTAAAAAAATCAATTAATTTGTATGGAAACAGTTAAAAAATGTGTTGAACACTTACATGCCTCCTTCAACAAAGAATGCTGACTATAATTTAACCTTTCCATGAGGATTCAGGGTCATCATTATGATTGTGAAATGTTATGCTGAGATAACATGTGATGTCTTTCAGAACCTGCTGAGGTATCTAAGGCCATCTGTTGCTAAAGCACATACCCTTAGCTTTCTGGGTTTTGGGCAGGGTCTGTTCTTTTCTTCTAAATCTCTTCTCTTGTAGAGAAAGGGGTAGAGCCAAGATGGTGGAGAAAAAGCAGAGACATCCCTGAGCATTCCCAAATTTCCCTCCAAACAACTTTAAAAATGCTACAAAACAAATTCTGGAGTTACAGAAGCCACAAGAGGATGGGATGAAACAATTGTCCAGCCCAAGACAATTTGGAAGGGCAGGAAATGTCTGTCACAGCATGGTGAGAGTGAAGCGCACTCCAGTGCAGGCTGTGCCAGCCAGCTCAGGTTGCATCCCAGCAAACCAGCAGTCTTGGGGGTGACTAAATGAATGGAGGCAGAGACTGCTTCTGGAGCTGTAATGATAATGGGAATTTGAATATCTTCTATGTTCTGTGTATTGGCAAGCAAACAGGTACTTAACACCTTGTTTCAAGTTCATGATTGTGTCAGTTATTAAGATCCAGAAGTTGTGAATCCCACAGTGTGAGGAAGTTGCTGATGTAATAGGGAGGGGAAGAACAGGGAGGAGGTTGCCATATATAAGGAAAAGCCCAAGCTATAGAGCCGGAACAGCTGGGAGTGACTAGTGTGGAGGCTAAGCTGCTAGTGCTGGAGAGAGAGAAGAACTTCTTCTGAGAGCTGCTTAGAACTTCAGTGAACTGAGAAGAACTGAGAAAATAAGAAGAGAGGAGAACTGGGAGGAAGCATGACTGGTGCCAGTAGTTTGTCTGTTTTGATGTTACTTTGTCAGATTCATCTGTTGATAGAGGACATTGCTTTTGTTACAGAAGCCTGGGGACTTCACTGATGGTTCAGAAGCCCTGAAAGAGTATTTTCTTGTTGTATATTTATAGAAATCCTGGGTCTTTCTGATGTTTTCAGAGGTTCTGGGACTATCCTGATGATTTGTGTTGATTCCTCAGACCTTGTTGTTGGGTCTATGTTGATTTCACAGGCAGGAAGTGGATTGATGAGGATGCTCACAATGTGTATTAATGTTATTGCGGCTTTGTTAAACTCTGTCTTGCCAGAAACAGAAACTGTGATGGACTTGAGGCGGACCAGACACTGTGAGCTTCAATATGGAAGACTTACCCTGGAAGCTAAGAGCCTGCATAGAGTCAAGATGAAAAGACCTCTTCTTGCATATTTAATGCAAACTAAGAAGATCATGATTTACTGTGACCTATGGGTAGAGCACTTTGACCTTTATATTTAGATGATTGAGTTAAGGACTTTTCTAGTTAAGAAGAAAAAAGACTTTTTGATTGAAGAGATTAAGACAATGTGAATTACGGACTTACTAAATGATTGAGATGCTAGATGACTGGGTTGCTAAATGAATCTACTTTGCTTAAAACTATGTGACCATTTGGTGAAAACTATGTGGCCATTTTAGTGACGAGTTGTTATGCCATAACATTGTGAATGATGTACTTTGATTTTCTATGAATGTTTTGTCTTAGTTTGTTACTGAATAAATAGAAACTTCACTGTACTGTATAATCAAAACCTTGAAGTTGTTCACAACAGCAGCCCTCTGGAAAGCTGCTAATGCTTGGCTTTACAGGAGCTCTCTGACCATAGATGGTAAGAAGATTTATAATGAAGAGATTACAGGGGGTCCTTTTTCTGGCACTGGCTGCAGGATCCTGTTACATTGCCTATATTTGGATCTGGGTCACAGTCCTAGAGTAAGGAAGGGTGCTAACATACCAGATTTTATAGCTGTCCTCAGGGAAGTGGGAACTTTTGTCTATGTTCCAAGGCAAAAAAAGTGCTTGTGGTTACTCACAGACCACATCATAGGCCAGGAGAGTAGTAAACACACCTTTTCTTAGGTCATACCACCTTAGAAAAACTGAAAGCTTATAGACAACTTGCAACTAGTTCTGAAAGCAGGTGCACAAAAAAATCTTGAAGCTTGGGACAGCCCATCCTCCAGTCTGAGAGCAGAGTCCAACTTTAATATAAAAAGTCAAGAAATTTACTGCAAAAATAAGCAAACAACAATAGCAACAAAGGATCCTGACCATAGAAAGTTACTATGTTGACAGGAAAGATCAAAACACAAACTCAGAAGAAGATAACAAAGTCAAAATTGCTGCATGAAAAGCCACAAAGAGAAATGTGAATTGATCTCAGGCCGAAAAAGAATCCTGGAAGAACTCAAAAGGGAAATTATAAAATCAAATAACAGAGGTAGTGGAAAAGTTTGGTAAAGAAATGAGTGATGCCAAAAAAAATCATAAAAAAGAGTCAACGGTTTGGTAAAAGAAGCACAAAAAATACTGAAGAAAATAACACTTTAAAAAGTAAAAGAGTCTGAATGATAAAAGAGGAACAAGAATCAAATGAAGAGAAGAATGCATTAAATGGCAGAATTATCCAAATATAAAAAGATTACAAAAATTCACTGAAAAGAGGAACTCCTTAAGAAATATAATTGGCCAGATGGAAAAGGTGTTACAAAAGCTTGATGAAGAAAATAATTCCTTAAAAATTAGAATTGGGCAAATGGAAGCTAAACACTCCATGAGACATCAAGAAGCAATAAAACAAAATTAAAAGAATGAAAAAAATAGAAGAAAATGTGGAATATTTCTTTGGAAAGACAACTGACTTGGAAAATAGATAGAAGAGAGATACTTTAAAAATGATTGCACTACTTGAAAACCATGATCAAAAAAAGAGCTTAGAAATTATCTTGCAAGCAATTATCAAGGAAAACTGCTTAGATGTCTCAGAATGAGAGAATAATAGAAATTGAAAGAATTCACCAGGGCGACTAAGTGGTGCAGTGAACAGAGCACCAGTCAAGAGACTGGTGTCAGGAGAACCTGGGTTCAAATCTGGCCTCAGACACTTAACAACACACACACACACACACACACACACACACACACACACACACTAGCCATGTGACCTTGGGCAAATCACTTAAACCCAACTGCCCTTCCAAAAAATAGGCAAAAAAAAAGAATTCACCAATCACTTCCTGAAAGAATATCCAAAATGAGAACTTTCAGGAATATTAGAGTCAAATTCCAGAACTCCTGGGTTAAGGAGAACAATTGGCAAAAAGCCAGAAAGAAAGCATTCAAATATCATGGAGCCATAGTCAAGATAACATGAAATTTAGCAGTTTCTACATTAAAGGACTGGAAGACTTGGGAATATGATATTCCAGAGGATAAAGGAACTGGAATTACAACCAATAATCAACCACCCAGCTAAACGGAGTATAATTCTTCAGGGGAAAAATGGATATTCAATGAGAAAGTGAATTTTCTAGCTTTCCTAATGAAAAGACCAGAGCTGACTAGAAGATTTGCCCTTCAAAATAAACAGATTCAAGAGAAGCATAAAAAAGTAAACTGGAAGGAGAAATCATAAGGGATTCAATATGGTTAAACTGTTTACATTCCATGATACTTGTAACTTCTAAGAATTTTTTCATTATTAAAGCAGTTAGAAGTAATATCCATAGACAGAAGAGATGGATGTGAATTGAATATGATGGGATGATCACCTAAAAGAAATGAAATGAAGGAATGGAAAAAAGGGATGCACTGAGAGAAGGGGAAAGGGAAAAGTAGAATGGGGTAAATCACATAAAAGAGGTGTGAAGGCTTTTTACAATGGAGGAGAATATGGAGGAATGTTTGAGCCTTACTCTCATTGGAACTGGCTCAAAGAGGGAACAACATACACACTCAGTTGTGCATAGACTCTCTCTCACCTTAAGGGAAACCAGGAAAGGGAGAGGAAAACAGAAGGTGGAGGGGAAGCTGGATTGGAGGAGACAGTAGTCAGAAGCAAAACACTTTTGGGGGTGAACAGGGTGAAAGGAGAGAGAGAGAGAGAGAGAGAGTAGGAAAAACAGGGAAAATAGTATGGTTAATTATAACTGTGAAAAAAATTTTACAGCAATTTTTCTGATAAAGGTCTCATTTCTTAAACATATAGAGAACTGTGTGAAACTTATAAAAATAAGAGCTATTCCTCAATTGAATAATGGTCAAAGGATACGAACAGGCTGTTTCCAGACAAACAAATCAAAGTGATCTATAGCCATATGACAAAATACTCTAAATCACTATTAATTAGAGAAGTGCAAATTAAAAGAACTCTGAGGTATCACTTCACACCTATCAGATTGGCTAATGTGGCAGAAAACCAAAATGACAGATGTTGTGGGGTATATGGGAAAACTGAATTTGCTTATTCAGCATGCTTCAAACCAGAGTTTGGAACAATGGATCTTGGGCAGACTATGGAGGTCTCTATGCAACCAGCAAATCAGAAAAATTACAGAGGATGGCCCCCAACAACATCCCCAAGTTCAATTTTCTTCTGATTGGGCAAAGAAATTATGTTTTTCTGATTGCTTTTTTGTTGATAGATTCCTGAGAATGCTTAACATATTTTGCATTTTCTGTGGGATGAAGACTGTCCCATATGTGATACCCAGATGGTACATTGAATGCCTGTGCAGAATTTGGGATCCTGCCACCCATGTTTGGAACACCTAGGAATGAGCCATAGCTATTTGATTTTGGAGACTTTCCTGGATTAATTCAGGTGGTGACAATGGGCAAGCCAAAGGAAGAGAAATTTTATGATCAAGACCCTGGGATAAGATCCAGGAGTAGGAAAGGACACTTGCTCCATGGATTGCACTTTTAAATAAAATGCACAAGGTGTAACCTCTGGATTTGGGGAGAGGCAATAGTATAAACATATAAAGAAAACTGAATTAAGGGATGGAAGACCCAGGTTTGAAAGCTGACGACATTCTGATTGCAAGTCACTGAATCTACATGAAAATAATGCTAACTTTTATATTGAGCTTTAAGATTTGCAAAGCACTTTACTTATGTTACCTCTTTTGATTCTTGCAACAATCTTATGAGGTAAGAGCATATTATTATTCACATTTAAATAACTTGCACAAGTTCAGAAAGCTAATAAGTATCTGAGTCAGGATTTGAACTAAGATTTTCCTGACATTCAAGTTGAGAAAAACATCCAATAAACTGCCCAGCTGCTCTGAAACAATAGTTAGTATTTGTTTTGTCTGTGACTGTTATGTAAAAAACTCTTTTCCTTCTCCAAATTCCTCTCAACAACAGCAACAGAAGTTGGTTGTTGAGTTTAAACGTGTATGTATGAATGCAATCAGATCAATTTCCATGTGCCTCAGTGCATTGAGATGGTTTCATTTCCCCCCCCCCCCTTTTCATCCTCAGTGCTTGGTGCAGGGGATGTTTAATAGTTGTTGATTGATTGAACACTGGTACCCCTAAATCCTGAGAAGTCAATATGCCTCCTAATACATAAATTATCCAGGGAAAGATTTCACTGGTAAGATCCAGATGAATAAGTAGAAAGTAGATCTGCATTTTAAGTAATTCTCCAAAAGAAAAGATGTATCCAATACCTCTAGTGAGGGAGAAATTTTTTCTTACTTGACTTCTGGAAATCAAGATTTATTTTCATATTACTGAAGGTTTTGTTCTTACTACCATAATACTAATTAAAATAATGGTAGCTAGCAGCATAGCTTTTATGGTTGGCTATAGGAGAATAGATAAATGTCTATCAGGAAAGTAGTAATTTTTTAATACACGGTGAAATTTTACTAATTTGAACTAACAGGAGAAAGGCTAATTTGAATACATGAAAAGTCTGATTTTTAAAGCATTTTAAAAGAAATACAATCTTATTACTTTTAAGTACATGCAAGAGCTTTAAACCTGTAATCAATTGTTGCCTAGTAAATTTCCTGCTTAAATAAACAAATAAAAATGGTTTGAAATGAGCATACCAAAGTACCCTTTCAGTTTACACTAAAGTTACATTATTTGTATATAAATGCATCCTATTAAGTTGCTTACTTGGAAGAAGTCCATTTTTAAAAGAAAGCAAGCAGTCCAACTGGAATTTTGTTACACTATAGGCTTGCTAAAATTTTTTCCTTCTATTAATATTTAGAAATCCTTGAGGTTGTTGTAATGGGAATGGGAATTTGAAGATTTTTCCTACCCCTTGTTAGACCTAGGGGGGAGTCTGAGGACCTCCCCTGCTGTGAAGATAAACTCTGCCCCCTGATAGGCTGAATGAAGTCGTATGGAACCTGTGGTGGGAGGAGTTTGCTGAGGAGAAGCAGAGCCCACAGAGAAGCTAGTAGAGAGCGAGTCTGGCAGTTGGAGACAGTTGGGGACAGAGGAGCTTAGGCAAGGAGATAGAGGGTTTTGTGAGTAAATATTGATCTTGCATTGCTTTGTGGGAAGACTAAAGGATGGCATGGCTCTCAGCATTATTATGGCTTCTAAATATCTCTGGTTCTTTGGCTTACTGGTTTTGGGATCTGGTTTTCTGGTGTCTAAATAAATTCTTCAGCTTTATTCTTTATTTGGAGAGTTTGGCATATTTTGTGATTGAACATCCTACTGTACTTATAGTCATGGTCTCTATCATGATCTTGGCTGCTGTAAATATTGCATTAGAGGTACTGTTGTCCATTGCCAAAATTATCATATATTCTGAAATAGTGAACTCAAATCAATGAGATTCTGTATTAATCCAATTTCACAGGAAAATTATTTCTACTACGAATTTAATTGCAGGTGTCGTGGATACTCAGTAGGTTGGAATTTGTATGTACAGACATGTATGTACTACTTACAGCTTATCTGAGTTTCCTGGACTTTTGACCTTGAGAAAACTTTTGTGGAAGGTCCATGTGGCAGAAACTAAGTCAAAGGAGGAAGTGGTTACATAAATCCTACGCTTCTCCTGTTAAGTCATTAAGGGGCTTGGTGGTAGGGTACTCCTTGCAACTGAAAGCAGAGGATACTAGGTGTCAAGTATGAACTTAGACATTGTCCTGGTTCGTACCTGGAATGGGGAAGTAAGAATAAAATATGAGTGCATCTAGAAAAGTCAGGGAGAAGGGACTAAGAAGAGAGATGAACATATAGTAGAAAAGGAGTGAGCTAGGTAAGGAAGCATATGAGAATGAAAAGCCTAGGCCAGGGGTGGGGAACCTGAAGCCTCAAGGCCACATGTGGCTCTCTAGGTCCTCAAATACGGCCCCTTGCCTGAATCCAAACTTCACAGAGCAAATCCCTTTAATAAAAGGATTTGTTCTGTAAAACTTGGACTCAGTCAAAAGGCAGCACCCAAGGACCTAGAAGGCCACAGTTTCCCCAACCCAGGCTAGTCTAGGCCATAGTTCCTTTCTTTCCTCTATCCCTCTGTTCCTTTTTATCTCTTGTCCCTAGCACTGGAGGAATTTCCACTTAGGGTTTTTGTAGGGAGCCCAAAAAGCTTGATCCAGGACTCAGATAAAATCTTGAGAATCTGGCTCCAAAGGATCCCCTGTGATGGAGCTTTTGAAGGTGGCTCCTGGATTCTCCTTTGTGATGCTGTTGCATTTAAAAAAGAGGTTACCTGAGTGCTGAGATCAAAGGCTCTGCCCTGCACTAAGATTCTAGTCAAAAGGTGTTAAATCCTTACTAGATTAGATGTAACATTTTGTTACATCCAGGATGTTGACACATCACCTAACTGTCCTGTACTAATAGCGATAAGAAAACTAAGAGTTACGTTTGCTTTTGTCTCATTGCTCTAGAAAAACCTTGTCCAAAGAATCAATAAATGGAGTTCTTTCTGTCTCAAATGGCCTGGTTCATTCTCTATCACGTCTCTGGCCATGGTTAGTACTGGACATTAAGCGGTTCCTGGCAGGTTTGGATTCTCAATTTCTAGTCTTCAGTACCCCTAGCCCTGAAAAGAGAGGGCTGAGTTAGGCAGTCAATAAGTCTTTATTGAGAGTTTTCCAGTTTCATCACTTTCTTGTAATCTAAGTACTAAAGCTTGTTGCTATGGGACTCTCTTCTCATTGGTGGAGAGCAATGACCCATCCCTGATTGTGGGGTGGGCAGGTGGAGTTGGGGAGGGTAGATGGAAGAGAGATCTTGTCTCTTGAGTCTTTTCAGGGACTTTAGTTTCTTTGGGTGCTTCTGGTTTCTAAGATGGATGAGGTCAACACCACTTCTGGTTGCTGAAAGGAAAAAAAAGACAAGGAAGGAAGAAGCTAAAATGAGAGTAATTGGCAGTCTTCATCATGTCCCTATTCCTTATTTTTTAAAAAAATTATTATTACTATTATTTTTTAGTTTTCAACATTCACTTGTTTAGGATTTTGACTTCTAAATTTTTTCTCTTTTCTCTCACCCCCTCTTCCTCCCCAAGCAAATGGTCTGATTATAGGTTATACATGTACAATCATATTACACATATTTCCACATTAGCCATGTTGTGAAAGGAGAATCAGAACAAAAGGGAATAAACACTATAAAAAAGGTGAAAATAGTAAGCTTTGCTCTGCATTCAGACTCCATAGTTCCTCCTCTGGATGTGGATAGCATTTTTCATCACTAGTCTTTTGGAATTGTCTTAGATCATTATGTTGCTGTGAAGAGGTAAATCTATCAAAAGTGATCACCACACAATGTTGCGGTTCCTGTGTATAATATTCTCCTGGTTCTGCTCACTTCACCCAGCATCAGTTCATGTAAATCTTTCCAGATTTTTCTGAAACTTGTCAGCTAATCATTTCTTATAGCACAATACTGTCACATACCACAGCTTGTTCAGCCATTCCCCAATTGATGGGCATCCTCTCAATTTCCAATTCTTTGCCACCACAAAAAGAGCTGCTATAAATATTTTTGTATATATTGGTCCTTTATCTTTTTTATGATCTCTTTGGGATATAGATCTAGTAGCGGCATTGCTGGATCAAAGGGTATGCACAGTTTGATTGCCCCATGGGCATAGTTCCAAATTGCTCTCCACAATGGTTAAATCAGTTTACAACTCCACCAATAATGTATTAGTGTTCCAATTTCTCCACATCTTCAACATTTATCATTTCTCTTTTCTGCCGTATTAGGTATTCTGACCTCAGAATTGTGTTAATTTTTATTTCTATAATCAATAATGCTTTAGAGCATTTTTTCATATGATCATAGATAACTTTAATTTCTTCATCTGCAAACTGCCTGTTCATATCCTTTGCAAGTCTCTATTCCTAGCCAGCTACATTAGAGACTTTAGGGAATTTTCCTCTTGGGTGGGATTTGGGACCCTCTCTCTTGGTTGAGCTGAATTACCTTCATTGTAAGTGAAGAACTATTTAATTCTATATCATCAGGTTTATTTACACTCACATACATACTTTCTATGATTTCTCTTTGGTATTGACTTGTACAAATGGGTCTTTGCTATTTGCTATGAGTGTTCATTGTGGAACTGTCATTTGGTGGGAAGAGAGTCAAGCCGTGATTATAATGTTTGGAGTCCTTCTCCCTTTAAGAAATAATGATTAGGAGCTTAACATGAACCTGAAATTGACATCTCTCAGACTAATAGCATGTAAGGGAACACAGAGACACAATTGCAATCCAGTAGCCTACCCCTGTCTGAGGAGACTGGAGTGTTGAGTTTCTGTCCCCTAAGCTCTTACTTCCCCTCTTGGCAAAAATAAAAGTCTGACAAGTAGGGGGAAGATATGGTACAGAGATAGCTATTCTGACCTCCAACAAATTGAAACAGCCTTGCTACACTAAGTATATTCCCCAGTATATGGTCTAGAATATCTGGAATCGAGGGAGAAAGTTAAATTGTGAATGGTGATGGTGGGGTTATCTCTGAGTGTCCCTTTTAGCACCTACCTTATTCTAACAGGAGATAAGTTTATATCCACATTCTAACATCTGGCTTTATATGCACAAAAGGAAAGAAAATAATGATTAAAATATTAAAATGAAATGCCTTCTACTTAGCAATCACTTCCTAAGGTCAGTATAATTCCAAGCCATTGTCCTATTGTTTGCTTACTCTTTTTTTTTGCTAGATTCAAGATATTTTTTTGGTGTGAATTCTTCTTCCACAGATATAGATTATAGTCCCATGTATGTCTATTCACCTTATGTGGGTTTTGTCTACATTTTACCCAGAAATCCTATGTAAAGAATCTACCAATAGCCTAGAATTCTTCTGCTCTGTATTTTATTTTCTTGAGGGTACCAATATAACACTATGGTATATATCTGTTGTCTCCCATTCTCACTATGTGACTGACCCACTTTCTTTTCTGGTAGTATAAGCCCTTATGGTAATTTATTTTGCACCATCTCTCACTGACAAGTTGTTGCTGGAAACATGTTGCAGCCTACTTATGTCTACTATAGATTTTTCTGTTACCCTTTGGTTTGTTTGTAATTTGGATTCTTCTGAAATCATAGTGTTTCATGATTTACAACCATATGGTATTGCCAGAAAAACACTAACAGTAAAGAGATGTTTTTTTTTTGCAGCAGCAAGCAGTTTGGTATTGTTGAAAGCACTGCATAATTTCCTAAATGGAATATAAGCTGATCTTCTCCTCCTACTCAATTCTGGGTCCAGCTTATTACCTTTCTTTAGAACCTCTCCAAGATACACTTACTGATGATGTGTGTCATAACCTGAGCAACGCATGTTTATCATAGTAGATTGTCACATGAGAGTATGAGCGTTTGGAAGTTACCACTATATAATGCTTTTTTGCACAGGATCGATTTTATGCCCTTTTGCAGAAAGTCTGGAAAGCTGGATATGTGTATGCCAAAGAGCAGCTTCTCCTCATAATGATTGTTAAATCCCCTTCCTCATCCTGCCTCACCCGAAGACCATTATACTTACGGATGATTGACTGCTCTGGTTTCTTGTCCCTGACTTTCCATCTGTATTCCTTCTTCTTAGTGTTCCTGCTAGCCTCAAATCCTCCAAGTAAGGACCACTTAGGACTACTGGCTGGTCTTATTTTTTGTGATTGGCTCTTATGTTCCTAAAACTATTGAATAAGAATGGGATGGGTATGCTAAAGGTCAATTGAGGCTAGTGAAGAAAGCTAAAGACAACAAAAAACATTTTTAAAAAATGTTAGCTGCAGAATAGAGGTGGTTTAGGGAGAATATCTTCCCAGAAAATAGAAGGACCCATAGAGAGCCAAGATTTATCTTGAGCTTGGCCTGACCCTAAACAGAGGTAGACAGACTTCTTTCTATTTCTCTGGCTCATTGGTCCCTCCCAGGATTTCTAGGGAAAATCTTTTCAATAAAGATTAGACATGACTCCTGTCCAGTGATTCCTCCAAGACGAATTAAAAGGTATTTATTACACAAAAGGGGAAGCTAGGTGATATGGTGAATAGATAGATAGATGCAAATCCAGCCTCGGACCTTTACTAGCTGGGTGACCCTAAGTAAGTCACTTAACCCTGCTTGCCTAAGTTTCCTCATCTGTAAAATGAACTGGAGAAGGAAAGGGAGCACCGCTCCATTATCTTTGCCAAGAAAACTCCAAATGGGTCATGAAGAGTTGGACATGATTGAAAAACACCTCAATAGTATTGTACACAGAAGGCTTGAAGGACAGAACAGCTATTTCCTCTACCACAAAAGAAATGCTCAAAATCTAAAACACTCAGAAGTAAGCAATCACACTGCCTCCGCCAGTTCACTCTAACGAATCAGTTTCTACTAAATGTTCATCTCTTCTCTTAGAATTTTCTGTCTCATTTTGTGGGAACACTCAAGAGATGCTTTTCTTTCTTTATAGTTCGCAAGTCCAGGTTTCCTGGTCAGGCAAGGAATGTCTTGGACTTTCTTAGTCCCTTCGCTTGTCAGTTTCTCCTAGTAATGTTTTGTCTACTCCTTGTCCAAGCGATGTAATTTAAAGAAATGTCTCCTGTTTGGTAACTTAGAAAGTGCCACACTTTTGATCTCAAAAGTCTAAAAACATTTGTTTCTCAGGATTGTGTCAGTGATCCTTGTGGAAAGAAAAAGAAGAGGTGGTCAGGTGTTTAAGGTCTGAATAACCACATGTTTTCATTGTAATTATACTGGAAGTAGGAAGGGAAGGGGAGAAATCCCCTCCCTCCCAATCAGAAATACAAGAGACAGATTTATGCAGAAATACAAGAGACAGTTGGTAGGATTCCAGGTGATGTGCCTGAAAGAAGAGATAGAGCTATACATAGTTTTTCTCTTCAGTACATTGAAAAAATTAATTTAATTTTAAAAAATTGTTGAGTATTTAGTTTTTTGTCCCTCTCATTGGAAAAAAAAGAAAAACAAAACTCTTATAATAAGCGAGCATAGTCAATTAATTCGTGACCAATTTCTTTAAAAAATCTTTAATATTCTTAATTTTTACAACATAGTTTATAGTATAATTTATAGTATAAATTGTGGGGTGTTCTTTTGCTTCTGCTTACTTCATTTTCCCCCAGTTAGACAAGTCTTTCTATATCTCTTTCTTTTTTCTCTTTTTTGCAGTATAATAGCATTCCATTCTATTCATAGACCACAGTTTGTTAAGCCATTCTCCAACTGGATATCCCTTAATTTTTAATGTTTTTGTCACTACAAAAAGAACTTCTACAAATGTTTTTTGCATTTTGTCTTTTTCTCTTTCTTTTATTTCTTTTCATTATAAGCCTATGTGTGCTTTAGCTGTGTTAAAAGACATGTACAATTTAGTATCATTTTGACCATAGTTCTGCACTGCTTTTCATAATGTCTGTACCAATTTGCTGATCCCCCAATGGACTAACTTTTCCAAATTTATGAGCGAGAGGGGGAACTTCAGAGTTGTTTTAATTTGCAATAATGCAGTTACCAGTGATGTGGAGCATTTTTATATGGGTATAAATAGCTTGGATTTCTTCACATATCAACTTCTGATTTATATATTTTCACCCCCAACTTATCAACGGGAGAATAACTTTTATTCTTCTAATTTTCAATCAGTTCCTTATTTATCTTAGAAATGAATTCTTAATCAGAGAAACATTCTTCATATTTCTCCCCAGTTAACTTCTTCCATTCTTAGCTGTATTAGATTTTAAATTTTACATTAAGAAAATTACAGATTTAATTTTCTTTGACCACGTCTGTCTTTTGATTTGTAATGTACTTTTCTTCCATCCATAGATCTGAGTGTTAATTTCTTTCTTGTTCCTTTAATTAGTTTATCAAGTGTCTTTTTATATATCTAGGTTATGTATACATTTGGAGCTTACCTTGGTATATGGTGTGAGGTTTTAGTTTAAACTTAATTTCTGTGAGACTGCTTTCAAATCTTTGTCTACTAGTGAATCTTTACACCATTATCTGACATCTTTGGGCTTAACAAACATGGGACTGCTAAATTCATTTGTTTCTGTGCATTGTGTTTCTCTGAGTGAACTCTCTATTTTTTAACTATTACTAACTTGTTTCAATGTTTATTGCTTTATAGTACAGCTGAGATCTGGTACTTCTAGGCCCCCTTCTTTCCAACTTTTTTCATTATTTTTGAGATTCTTGATCTTTTTGTTCTTTTAAATAGATTTGCTTATTTTTCCTAGTTCTATAAAACAGTGCTTTGGTAGTTTAGTTGGTATGACACTGAATTAGTAAATTAATTTAGGTAGTATCATCATATTCTCATATTAGCATGGCCTTTCCATGAACAATTAATATTTCTCCAATTATTTGGCTCTTTATTGTTATGAACAGAGTTTTTGTAGGTATATTAATTTAATTCCTCATCTTGATAGGTAAACTCAAATATTTTAAATGATCTGTAGTTATTTTAGAATTTTTCTGTTTTTGGTTTTTGTTGGCAAGATACAAATATTCTGATGAATTATATGTAGTGATTTTATATCCTACACCTTTGCTGAAGTTGTAAATTATTTCAAATAATTTTTAGATTATTATCATGGGTTCTCTCAGTACGCCATCATTTCATTTGCAAAAAGCAGCGATTTTGTTTCCCCTTTGCACAGGCTTATCCTCTCAAATTTTTTTCTTGCTTTATTGCTATAGCTAACATTTCTAGTAGGAGGCAACTAGTGGCTGGGACATTGGGTTTGGAATTGGGAATACCGGAGTTCAAATCTAGCCTCAGACACTTACTAGTTAGGTGACCTTGGGCAAGTTACTTAACTTCTTTTTGCCTTAATCCACTGGAGAAGGAAATGGCAAATCATTCCAGTATCTTTGCCAAGAAAACTTCATGGACAGGATGATCCACAGAGTCAAAAAGAGTTGGACATGAGTGAACCACAAAGCATTTCTAGTACCATATGGAGTAGTAGTTGTGATAGTGGACATCCTTGCTTTATCCCTGATCTTACTGGAAAAGATGCCATAGTTTAGTCATCTCCTTTTACAATCTGGAAGCTGATTCCAAGGGAAACAAAATGAATTTCATAAGCTGATTAAAGGAATTATATGATGAATCTTTGAAAACATAATTAAATTTATTTTTTTTTAAAAACTTGGATTTTTTACATATTGAATTTGATTAAAGTCGAGATAAAACTATAAGAAAAATTAGGGCAAACTGTATTTTAACGATCATAAATTAAATTCATCAGAATTATTTCCCTACTCCAATAAATAGAGAGGATTTTTACCTAGGAACTCATTTCAGAGGTTTAAAAAATCCCAACAACTTTTATTGCAGAAGTCAAAGTATGTGGAAGTAACTGTGAAATATAATTTTATAGGATCATATTTTGAATTGGAAAGGACCATAGCAAAGGACCAAAGCAAAATTATCACTTTTTGCAGATGTTATGATTGTGTACTTAGAGAACCTGTGAGAATAAACTAAATATTATTTGAAAAAAATTGTTAATTTATATTCTAAAACCTTAAGCAAGGTTTTAGAATATAAAATCAATCCTTATGAGTCATCCAATTTTTTTGTATATTGACAATGAAACCCAGAGATGGGAAGAGAAATTCTATTTAAAATAGCTATAGAATATAGAAAATATTTGGGAGTTTACCTACCAAATCACCTACACCTTCCTCTACACTTATGTCTACAAAGTAAAATTCTTTCATTGTATGGATAGGGAAACTAAGGCATGAAGAGATTAAGTGACTTGCCTAAGGTCTCACAGGCAGTGTGGTCTCACAGCCCAAGGAGGGAATTTGGGGCGTAATGATTCCCAGAACACTATAAAGTCAGAATATCCTATTCCACACCCTTTACACTTTCTACTCCACCACACTGTATAAAAGTGTTACATTAATAGGAATTTGTCTTTCATTGAGGGTGGCTAGATGGCACAGTGGATAGAGTAGATGCATTAGGAATCAGGAAGAGCTAAGTTCAACTACAGTCTCAGATATTTACTAGTTATGTAATCCTGGGCAAGTCACTTAACCCTGTTTGCCTCAGTTTCCTCATCAGTAAAATAAGCCAGAGAAGGAAATGGCAAACCACTCCAGTATCTTTGCCAAGAAAACCCCAAATGGGTCATAAAGAGTCGGACGCAATTGAAAACAACCAAAGACCTTTCTTTGCCAAAGGCAACCAGTTGGCACCATAGCACACAAAGCACTGCAACTCAGGAAACCCAAGTTCAAATTTGCCCTCAGACACTTACTAGCTGTGTGACTTTGGGGAAGTCATTTAAACTCCATTTACCTCCATTTCCTCAACTGTAAAATGCAGATCACAATGGCAGCTGCCTCCTAGGGTTGCTATAAGAATCAAATAAGATGAGATTTGTAAACCTATTAGTGCAATACCTGCCATATAAATGTTTTCTTCCCTGATTAATTTGCTCCTTTTGAATACTGTTTTCTCTCTATTTTACCAAATTTCTGTCCTACATGATGATAATGTCTGTTGGTACTTTCTATTCCAAACATTCTATCAAAAGTAGGTGTATGGTGCTTTATAATTTTCCTATGTTAGTATTTATTTTCAGAGGAAAGTCTGAGAATTATTCTTATTCAGAAAGACTATTGAGTGTATTTATATGTGAGAATTTTCAAATCTCTTTGCAGTTTGCATAAACAAGCACAGCAAAGTACATTTATTATTAAGTTATGTATTTTTTTAAAGGGAGAAGGAAAAGTAAGGAAGCGATATGTAGACAGTGACAATTGCTAATTGGTCATTAAAGTACATTAACATTTGGCAATAATAAGTCAGAAAGATACATGAAGAGACAGATCTTGGTAATGATAATGTCTTTATGAAATATGCATGTTCTTATTCTTCACAGTGACATTTTTGCATGAGTAAAATTTTTCAATTTCTTAGGTCAATGTATTTATTAATATCTTCCGGCTTAAGATATTAAATGAATATCATTAAATACACAGTAGCTCTAATGTGGTCAAAGTATTAAAAGTTCCTGGAAGGCAGAGATTATTTCATTTTGATTTTTGTATTCCTAGTGCATAATCCAGTGGCTAGGACATAGGCACTTACCAAGAGCTTGTTGATTAGTTGATTGCTTTTGTAGAGATAATAAACAAAGGAAAACATAAAATGAACATGATGAATTTTAAAAATCATGATATTATACTAATTCATTAGTTTAAAAATCATAATACTATTTTCCTATTTGATTTGCTCAGTAGTAATGAAAAGAAAAGGTAATGAATTAATTTTTGATTTGAGACATGATTTCATCCCCCATTTTATATGCTCAAATAAATGCTTAGATGACAGCATGAATTCAATCACTCCGTTTTAGCTTCTCCTGCTCTATTTACTTTCTTTTACTCTTTCTAACTTCCTTGGGCAGCCTTCTTCCTTCTCTAAATAAATGAATCATGAAATACCTGGGAAGTGAGAAAGAGAATTAATTTCATTATTCATTTTTCTATTTTCATTATTTCACTAATCATTTCATTGTTTTAAATGCAGATTCTGATCAACATCAAAGATCAAAATTCTGTCTAAAGACATTTAGTATATTACATAATTCAGCATTTTATTTTCAAGTATTTGTGGCTCTTTTTCTCATTCATATTAATACATTTTTTTCTGACTATATGTAATTTCTCTGAAGATTTATCATATGCAAAATATGAGTGTGACATGTAAAGAAACATTTTACTTATTTTACTTATTATTATTATTATTTTGCTTTTTGGAGGGGCAGTTGGGGTTAAGTGACTTGCCCAAGGGCAGATGGCTAGTTTTTTGTGTTAAGTGTCTAAGGTCAAATTTGAACTCAGGTCCTCCTGACTCCAGGGCTAGTACTCTATTCACTGCGCCACCTAGCTGCCCCAAAACTTTTCCTTTATTGAAACGAAAAGAGAACAGAATGATGGAGTACCTCTGTGTGTATGTATGTATAACAAATATGTACATACATGTATACAAAGTATCTACATACATATATGCAAATGTGTATACATCTATATGTACTCACACATATTCACTTGGAGGATAAGTAGGAGCTAGGAGGTGTGGTTTCCCTCCCCCGCCAATGATTTACTAATGTAAAACTTGTTAAGCTTAGGAGGGTTGTAGTTTTATTTTTGGTTGGGCTGCTTTTTCCCCCTTCATCCTGAGTATATTTTTCTGTGAAGTTGCAATTTGGATTAGATGATAATACAATTATATATATTTGAAGAGCTTGAAGAATAGTCAAAGAAGAGTCATTAAGAGTTCGATGTCATATTAGTAAGAGGTTTCCAATAGAGGATTCTAGAAATGTGTGTGGAATTGGGAATTGAAATCTGGCTCTCTTTCAGGGTAACAACATTTTCCTAAAGTCCCTTTGACCTCTGGGGATGATAAAATGGGTGTGAAGAATTTGGGGATCATTTTAATAGCATTCTGGGGGGAGATTTACTGAAAGGGGGAAGAACAAGCAGTTCTAGTGTATAAGTGCATCCTCTATCTTGAAAACACATTGGAAAGTGCTGGGGTCCAAACTTTTCCTCCCAGTCTTTTATTCAGTGGTTCATGTGGTATATGACTAACCTATATGGTTCATGTGAGGGGCAAGGACAGTGATATTCTGTCATACTGAATGGACCTGGTTCAGTCAGACTTTCTCCCTTCACCCCCTCCCCCATTCTACCTTTCCCTGAGCAACTCCGAATACTATGGAGGAAGTCACTATGTTAACTTCTTTCTTGCCCACTCCACGGTCTAAACAGGAAAGTCACTTCCTGCTCTTACAGTCAAAAGTTTACCACTTGTTGTGGTATTTCTAGCGGATTATACTGGCCAGTATTCCTTGCTCCTTTTCTCTGTTAATTTTTTGTCCATTCCTTTGTGATTGTTCATTCTAGTGTTATATAAAAATGTAGCTAGGTTGTGCAGTGGTTAGTGCAGGATGGTTGGAGTCACGAAAATGTGATTCAGGCACTTATTTGAACTGTATGATCCTGGGCAAGTTATTTAGCTTTTCTCAGCCTCAGTTTCTTCATCTGTAAAATAGGGATAATTAGAGCACCTTCCTCAGAGGCTTGTGAGGATTGCATGAAATGACATATGTAAAGCACTTCAGAAACCTTAGAATTCTACATAAGTGGAAGTTTTTATTATTAAAATGTATTAGGGGCTACTGAGTTGTGTTGGGCTGATGACAGAGGATGGGGGTTTATGCAGCCTGCAAAAGCAGAAGACTCACCCAACACCAAGCAATTTCTCCCAGGAAACTCACAAACTTGGTGGAACTGGCTGTGATAGTTTTCTAAGCAAGTCCAAGGTCCAAGTCCAAACAGGAGAACAAAATAAAAAGCAGGAAGAATGATTGATAACCCAAACCTCCATTCCCAGAGCTAGAAGATTTGCAGTGAGTGAGAAGAGAGGAAATGGCTTTCTCAAGCTGAACCACATGGCTTAGTCAGATAGTATCATTAAATAAAAGAGCAGGAGAAAAAGTCTGGGTCCCAGCACTTTCAAACATGTTTCCAAGATGGAGTGTGCACTTATACACTAGAACTGCTTGTTCCTCTCCCCTTCCAGAATATCTCTCCCAGAATGCTTTAAGTTAAGAATGAAAGGAAAGAATAAGAATGTGTAGACGATGTGCTTGGATCAGATCAAGTAAGAGCCTTTCAAGAATAGTCGAGAGACTGATGTGTTTTTAGGCAGGAGAAAAGGAACCAGTAAAAGTGATCGAAGAGTATAGAGAGAGTGGGGATGATATTGGGGCTAGAGATGTTGGGATGTAATGGGATCAAGGGTATATCTAGAAGGTTTGTTTTGGCAAGGAAAAGGGCTACTTTTTGTCATCAGGGACAAAGGAGGAGGTAGTAGGGGGAAATGTCTAAGATATGATATGAAGAGGAGGGGCAAAGGAGATCTTGGCAAGCAGTCTTGTCTTTTTTTCGACTAAAATATGAAATGAGGTGCTTAGCTAAGAGGAGAGAAGAGAGGGATGGAGCCACGGAAGGTTTTTATAAGGGACAAATAGGTTCCTTATTGTGGAATAGTTATTGTGAGTGCAATAGAGCATCAATGAGGAAGATGTAAGGTTGTCTTCCTGTTTTGAGGGGCCAGTTGAACTAATATAACATAAATTGGTAGTGAATCTAATCAACTCAGTTTCACTATTTCCTCTAGCTTTGTTGGCAGCACATGAATAGGAGTGAAGGAGGCAAATGTGGATGTAATTTCATTGACCTAACTTTCGTTGTCTCAATTGTATGTAGCTGACAGAAAGCAAGAACATATAGTCAATGAATTACTAAGAGAAGCAATATATGCCACAAAGCAAGGAAGGGATAACAAAGACTAAGTTCCAGTTGTCAGCAAGAAAATTGTTGTTGGCACAATGGCAGGTGTTGGGCTATGCAATGGTGACTGATTCCACATAATAAATCTGAAAAAAGTTGGTGTTACCCAGAACATATCACTCATAGCCACAAAATTGTACATTATGACTTCAAGTATATAGGTCAAGATGAGCCCTAGAGATGAAAACAGATTTTTATCCACCCAAAGTAGCTGCAGATGACGTCAATAAATATTGTTTCTGATGCATGTGAAGAAAGGCATGTTAATTCATGCTCAATGTTTGGAGAATTTAAGTACCAGTAAATGTTTAGAACTTAACTGTTTTGACTTTAATCTCTAGAAGATGTAAAAATACATCACATTTTAGTAATGAATGACCATTTAACCAAATATTCATGAACATACTCAAACAGGAAACAGAAAGTATCCACATTTATCAAAGTGTTGTGGGAAGAGTATTTCTCAGCTTATGGTTTCTTTGCCAGAACTGACTCTGACCATGACAGAGACCTGGATAACAAATTACTGAAGAAAATATTGCCTTTGACAGGTATCAGCAAGTCTAGAGCTGTAACTTATCATCCACAAGGAAAGCCACAGCATGGGTGTATTAGCTGCTTGTTATTGAACATGTTGGGGTCTCTGAGCCAGAACAAAAGCCTCAATGTAGTTAACATGTCATTTCTAGAACATTGATACAATTCCAGTAGGAATGACACTCCAGGCTTTGCCTTAGCATACTTGCTCATGTTTGGGCAAACGTCATGCCTAGCTATTGATTTATGATTTGGAGTTTCATAAAAAGGTGATAGTGCTTCTCCTAATTACTCCTCAGTTGAGACAGAAATTGAAAGAAGCCTGCCAGTTAGCCATAATTTCAGTTCAGAAGAGATGTGACAAAAACCAAAAAACAATATTATTTGACCACTCTTATGATGATCTTCAATAAGGACATAGTTTCATTGAGAAATCTTGCTATTCAAGGGAGTCATAAATTATCCAACTAGTGGAAAGCTAACTTATACCAGTGCGACTTGCCTGTTTACAGAATAGAATGTGAGAGTGAAGGGAGCCATGTAAAGACAATTCACCGCAACTACATTTTGCCCATAGGAGACTTAATTGGAATTTCTAGTGGGCAGATGTGAGAAGTGATGAACACCTACATTGGCAGAACTGAGTTAAAAAGACTTATTTTGCAAAGACTGCCTGAACAGTGCTATTTCCAGTGAAGGAAACTTTCAGTAGTATTATTCTAAATCCAACTCAGAAAGGGCAAGGGGACTACTCAGAGGCAACTCTTTTATTGCTCACAGCAGCAACTTGTATGGTACAGACACAACCTACTGAATAAAGAACTACTGATGACCAACCTGACCCTGCTATGTTATGGTGATGGTGATAGGCAGTTCCACCCATCTTTGGTTCAGGTATAGGAATAGAGAGGTCAGCATCTGATAGAGGAAACAGACCCATCCAACCAGTCAATAGAGGTAAAGCTGAAGAAATAGTTACATACATATCTTGGTGACAATATTTGGGATTTTCCATGTGAAATGTAAGTGCAAGTAAGTGAGTATATTTATTGCTATCCACGTTAATTACTGTGTTGAATTATAACTGCTTTATTATTTTGCTGTATGTTAATCCATTCATATAGTTATGCTGTTTGTAGAATAACAAACTCTATGTTAGTTACGCAATGTTTTGCCCATTTTAAAAATATATATATACTTAACATTATAGTTAAGGTCTTTTTATGGGCCTATTATTACTGTTATAACTAGCTAGTTTTGTTTTGTTTTTCTTTTTTTAATTGCTTAGGATAATATTCTTTGTGCTATGGATATACATATCATCCCAAAGCATGTATTTAACTATGTCTTACATGTAATATTTTGTCACTATCAAATGATGCTTTGTGGTGATATATATGTATGTGTGTGTATACTACAGATAATATATGCTATATACATATGTAAAGCAGCATATGCTATTTATACACATATATTAGGTACTATTAATACATACTTATTTTCACAGCTACATGGACTGCATATCTGGGGCATCAGGAAAACCATTGTTATTCTTCAAGTATTGATTCTTGCATTTATAACACATAGTTACAGATTCCAAGAATACCCTGGTTGATTTTTTTTTTGCAAAAGAGTTCAAAATTTCTGGTCTCAGGGAGAATTGTAAGCCTGGGTCATCATCTGGCCTCGTTTCAGAGTAACCATAAGGATTTAGACATTTCCCTAAGATTCCTTTGACTTCTGGGGTCATGAACTATATATGAAGTCTTCGGAGATTGTTCACAAAGAGTTCTTGCAAAGAGAAGCTGAAATGAGAAGGAAGAGGGAGTAGTTCAAACATGCAGACATGCTCTCCACTTTGAGAAAATGTTAGGAGGTGTTGGTACTTAGGCTAGTGACCCCCAACTCTTTCATCAGAGATACTGTGCTGACTAAGCAGTAGGATTAGTGCTAGGGGCAAGGACGATGGGATGATATGATGATGATGGTGAGCTTTGGTGCTGTGAGCTTGTTTCCCCTTCCCCTCTTATCCCCACCACTCCACACTCCTCAGAGACATCTCCTGTCCGGCAATTTCAAGCCACAGAGGAAGCCACAGCATTAACTGATTAATTCTTCTCTTCCCTGCTCCTGCTTCCTTCTCCATGCTCTTCCTGTTCATGCCTTTGCCATGGTTTAGTCTAGTATTTCATTGTTGTTGTTGTGGGACCCACTGTTTATGGGGTTTTCTTGGCAGAGATACCAGACTGGTTTACCATTTCCTTCTCCAGTTTTTTTTTTAATGCAGGCAGGTTTTGGATGCTTGGAATCTGCTTAGTGCCACACAGCTGGTAAGTATCAGAAGTCAGATTTGAATTCTGGTCTTTCTGATTCCAGGCACAGTGCTTTATCCACTACACCACCTAACTGCCCTGTAAAATACATTAGTGGCTGCTAATGTTTAGCATGTGATGTTATCCATACTGCAGAGATTGGGAGTGGGAGGGAACAGTTAATGTGGTCTGCCAAAACAGAAGACTTATAGACATAGAAGAGAGGGAATGTACTGTAACTGTCTCACATGGGGTGTTTTTCCATTGGGACCCAATCCTGTTACACAGTGGGATTTTACCCTCCATACCAACAATATGTTCATAATGCTATGTTTTTTTGGTCTTGCTGTTTAAGAGATTAATCAATGACTTGGATAGAGGATAGCATGCTTATCAAATGTGCTGATGACACAAAGTGAGCAGCAAATCTCACATGCTGGATTACAAAACCATGATCCAAAGAGGTCTTGATATATCAGAATAGTGGACTGAATCTAATTTGAAAGGGATAGAAATAAAACCTTTTATTTGGGTTAAAAAAAATCAACTTCACAAATACACAAAAGACGGAACAGATTGGGTTAAACATCTGATTTTGTTTTATTTCTTTGTTTTTTGATGAGGATCAGTTTAAATAAATGGTGA
>CM053598.1:213377528-213417497 GCA_028646575.1 Pseudocheirus occidentalis
TACTGAGGAACTTCATTCCACTTTGAGGCACTCTAGTTTTTAGGAAAAAAAATTTTTATATTTATTGAGACAAAATATATCTCCTTATATATTTTCTACTCGTTCTTCCTAGTTCTGCCCTCTAGTTCCAAGCAAAGCAAATTTAATCATTTTACATATAAATCTTTTCCTTTGAAGTCAAGTTGGCCAATCAAATCATCAGAAGCTCAATTCTTTTTTCTCCATCTTGACTTTTCAAACCTCCCTAATCAATAGCTGGGCTGAGACATATGTCTTCTTAGATTCAGCTATCATGCCTATATTCTAAACTTTACTAGAAAAATTAGAAGTAGTAGTTAATAAAGCTTAGTGGTTACTAGAATGTCATATAAAATCTGTGACATATTTGAATAGCATCATTAAGAGGGCATGTGGATCACAAACACATGTTCTGATTTATATTTAAATATCTGAATTATTTTTTATGTCTGATCTAATATATTTGTAAAATGAAAAAAGTCTCCCCTGAGACTCAGGCGAGTAATCAAACTGTCCTGAGTGAAAATATTTCTATGATTTCCTTTAACACAAAAACATTCCATAGGAGAGTTCAAAAAAATGTTTCCTGAGTTTCTGCACATACAGTATGCACATACATATATACATAGTACTTTGCTGCTTGTTTCGACTATTCAAAATTTTGCATTTGAGCCTCAACTTTTATTGTAGCAAGTCTTTGTGGGAAACAGTATACATTGTGCTGCCCTTAATAGGCCTAAGGGAATTTGGAGACCTGCCCTGTACTTAATAGGCCTAATGTTAACACATGGAGCCCAAGGTGAGGGACACTTGCCAAAAGAGTTGAACAGGAAGGGTAGATCAGGAACGAGTAGAGTAGAGAAAAGCTCAAGCATGACCTGGGACCAAGAAGAACTGAAAGGGAAAATGCTTGAGCTTTTGATGTTTTGTTGATTTGTATTACTTTCTGTGAACTGAGAGAGAGAATGTTTGTGATGTTGGCACTCTGTAGCACTCTGTCTGTTTGTCTGCCAGACAAAAGCATCCTGTATGTTGCTCTTAGATAGAAGTGCTGAAAGAGGACTTTACTGCTGTTAGAGAAGTCCTGGGACTTTACTGTTGATTTGTGTTAGATTTCTCAGACAGAAGCCTTGTCTGCTGATTTGTGTTACTTTGTTAGTCAGAAAAATGAATTGAAATGATACTGGCAGACAATCTGTGTAGATATTGTCATATCTTTGTTAAGCTTTGTCTTTCTAGAAACAGAAACTGTGAAGGACTTGGAGTGAAGCAGTCTCCATAAGCTGAGACATAGACCTGGAGCAGAGAGCTGCCTATGTGTGAATCCAGGCAAGAGTCATGTGAATCCCAGCAAGACCTGGGAGATGTCAGCCCGAGGGGTCTGGAAGCTACCCTCAAGTCAAGGTGAAAAAGGGTACTCTGTATTGACTAATGATATTGTAACTTGCTGTGACCTAGGGGTGGACAGGGTTTGTATTTTCTGCTACCCCTTAAGAATGATTGGCTTAAAGATAATTGCAAGCCGGTCTGTAGTCAAGATGAAAGAGGATTTTACTTGCATACTGTGTATTGATTGAGGAGATTGTGACTTACTGAATGATATGTTTTGTTTAAGACTTTGTGGGCACCTTAGTAATAAGTTGTTATGTTATATTGTCGTGAATGTTGAGTTTTAGTTTCTTGAATGTTATGCTTTAGTTTATTGCTGAACAAATAGAAAATTCACTATACTATATGATTAGATCCTTAAAGTTATTCACAATAGCAGTCCTCAGGAGAGCTGCCACGATTGGCTTTACACACAGGTACAGGACACTAGAATCATCTCTCATGTTTCCTTTCCAGGCAATCCAAATGGAGCTCCTAATTCATGTGTTGAAAGTACAACCAAGCTTCATTATAAAGAAAACAAATTCAGATGAATCCCAAATATGTGTACGTGAGACTTTCAAAGAGTAAGCCCCCAGGGTTAATTAAAATCAGCCCCTCAGAAACCAAAATCCCAGCATCAAACAAAGATAACTATATCTGAGCATAAGGAAATAAGGCATTCTACTCATTACTTTTCCCTCTACTCTGCACCTACTTTTGAGACCTGATTCAGTCATTGAGAACCTAGACTGAATGAAATAGGGGTTTAGGCTTGTTTATCTCACATTTTTATTAAACATTTTCATCTCATATTCTTATTAAAAAATCACTGTCTCAGTGGCAATTTACTTAGAAGCTTGGGTTTTGTCTCATGTTTGTATGTTCCATCACAAATGTCCATATGGGCTATTCATGCCTGACCTGTGGTAGAGCTTTCCAAGTCTGTATTGGTCTTATCAGTCATAGTCAAACACATGTATGTTGAAACTGACATATTGATATAATTTTGGTCCTCTTTGAATATGAAGGACAGCAAACAACTAAAATGTTCTCAAAAGGGGAAGATTAGAAAGATACTCAATATACAATATTAATCAAATATGGAGCAAGTATTTATTTTCTTCACACAAAAGTAATACTAAAACATGTAAAAGGCTCATGGTGTGCAAATTAGAAACCATGGTGCATAAAACAGGACTTAGTGACAATTTAAACTCTTATTATATGATCTGGAAATGTTAAACCTTGCAAGAACATAAAAAAGTTGGCAGAACTGCTAATTAGACATTTTACATTTGACCTAGACTCTGCACCATCTAAATTCCCAATTTATGTCTTCGGGTAATGCAGGCCAGACTTGGATCAGTCTTTTTGTTGGTGACCATCACTTTCAGAACCACTCTAATAGATTCCAATAACTTCTTTCCACCAGTTGGCTTTGATCAGAAAGGACACAAGAACTTTGACTTCTCAAACTCTCAGGTCACCTCTAAGTTTGGACATTTCCTTCTCAGGATAGATACTCTTTCATCTGAGATCATGAAAGAGCGAACATAAAATCAGGTAGTTCAAAGCCCAGGCTCAGGCTTGCCTAGTTAAGCACGTCTTCATGTCCTTAAAGGTGCGTTGCAGCCAGGGTCAGGGGTAGGGTAAACTTCCCTGATGCTGCTCCTCAATGCTCCTCCTGATACATCCTAGCATGATACCTACCTAGAAAAAATGAGGGAGACTTAGGAGTGGAAACTCTCTTTTTGGAATATCCACTAAGCCATTAGCTCTTCCTCTTCAATTACCAATAAAATTCATCTCAAACACTAAAGTCCTTTAGCTATAAGTCATACAGGACCATAAAAAGGCCACAAAGCTCCCACGCACTCACTCAATGAGAACCAGAAAGAGTAACTCTAAACATGTTCCCCGGGCAGTTAGGTAGTGCACTTGATAGAGCACCAGTCCTGGAGTTGCAGGATGTGAGTTCAAATGAAGCCTCAGGTCTTTACTAGATGTGTGACCCTGGGCAAATCACTTAACCATATTTGCCTTAGATCCTCATTTATAAAATGAACTGGATAAGGAAAAGACAAACCAATCTAGTATCTTTGTCAATAAAACCCCAAACAGGGTCACAAAAAGTCAGATATGACTGAAGCAATTCCAGGACAGCAAAGCATGATCCATGCACCAGTCCTCATTAGACATTGCTCTTTCATGTATTCTTTGTTTGGTCCTTCTCTAGATGATTTGTCCTTTCTTAGATCTTGACAGAAAGAGTGTGAACAAAATTAACAGGCTTGCAATGCTTGGATGAGAAAAATGGATTTGTCTATAATCTGTTTGAGAAGGAACCCAAATATGGTTGAAATGTCGTTAATTTTGGAGCCCAAATTACTAATCTCTCTGTCATGCAATTAGTTCCATTGACTAAGAATGTCACAGTGAAACATGGTTGGGGAAACTGGTCAGAAGAGTGTGATTCATTCTACTTTGATTCCTTTCTGGTTTTTTTTTTAAATAAATGTTTATTAAGGCTCTTTTTTTTTACATTATTATCACCTCCTGATGATTTTCTCTCCTTTACTGCCTCCTAACACACCAACAGCATACTATCTTGTAAAACAAAAAATACAGTTAAGCAAAAATTAAAGATTAAAACATTGGGAGTGTTTTGGGGCACCTTGGTGGTGCAGTGAGTAGAGCACCAGCCCTGGAGTCAGGAGGACCTGAGTTCAAATCTGAAATCACCCACTCTACACACTTACTAGCTGTGTGACCTTGGGCAAGTCACTTAACCCCAAGTGCCCTCCAAAAAACAAAAAAATAAACAATAAGAAAATAAAATAAAACCTCATCTTAAAAAAAAAACATTGGTCACCTCTGATCATATGTGCTTACTTTCTGACTTATAGTTCACCACTTGCCAACCGAGAGAAGGGAGACTTGCTTCATCATTAGTCTAGTAAAGTGGTCACTGCATTGAAGAGTTCTCAAGATTTTCCATATTCTTTTCCTTTAAGTTATTGTGATCATTACATATTAATTCACCAATCTTTTCCCAAATTTTCCTGAATTCTTCATATTCATTGTTCCTTTTGCTGCAAAAATATTCCTCAGATTCTCAAGTTGCTCAACCATTCCCTAATCAGCCATTTCCTGGTCTTTCTAGATCTTTGCCATCACAAAAGTTCTGCTTAGCAATTTTTAAAACTAGTTGTCACCTTTTCTGTTGCCTCAGTCCTCCCTGGGGGTATATACCTAATGATATAGATGGATCAAAGGGTTAATATATTTACTGATTTATTTTTCTGTGGGTTTGTAGATGGTTTTTATTAGTAGATCACAGTCATTTCTTGGAGGTGAAAAACAAAGCACCATCTACATTAAATTCCATCTACATTAAATTCTCCTTTGGAAGAAAGAAAAGCAAACTAAAACATCGATATGGTGACCATATTGGAAAATAAATGAAGCATTCTTCCTTCTTAGTCCCTCTTTACTATGAAGAAGGAAGAAAGTTTGATTATCTGTTCTCAGAACATCTGGTTTTTCAATTGCTTAGAGTTAACTTCCTTTCAGCAATCTTTCGATTTTATTTTTAGGGACAGCACATAGTAGGTACCATATAAATATTAGCTGTTATAGTTTACACTGTTTACATCATTGTGTACATTCTTTTAGTTGCACTTATTTAGTTCTGGATCTGTTCATACACAAATCCCCAAGTTTCTCTGAATTTCTCATATTTGTTATTCTTAGTGTACATTAATACTTCATTGCATTCAGATACCATGGCTTTTTTTGGAGTTATTATCTACTCCACGAGTTCCTGCTTTGCTTCTACTTCTTTTCTCTTAGATAAAGAAAAATATTACTATTTCTCCCATAAATGTTTTATCTTTAATAAATGATCAGTCTAGTTATGTTTTTTTTAAGAACATAGCTGTGGCTAGGCATGGTGGCACATACTTGTTGTTCCTGTTTCTGGAAAAGCTGAAGCTGATGGATCACTTGAGCCTGGGAATTATAAACTACAGGATGCTAAAGCAATCATATGTCCTCACTAAATTTGGCACCAGCATGGTGAGCCCCTAGGATTAGGGGCCATAAGGCTGCCTAAGGAGGGACAAACCAACCCAGTTCAGAAAAATGGAGCAAGTCAAACCTTCTATGCAAATCAGCAATGAGATCAAGGCTCCAAGAGGATGATATGCATCTATAGAGGGTTAGAGCGAAACCTTAGTCTCAAAAATCAAAACAAAACAAAAATTTAGCCACTATGACACTTGATATTTTGAATAACATATTAACAATATCATTTTTCATCATCTATAACTCTTTTAAGCATAATGTGATTTCTTTATCTCTCCTGACTTTATCCATTTTTATCACTGACATTTACAAAATCATGATTACAAACCCATCTTTTCAAGACTTTTCTGTAGCATAATAAATTTCAATCCTCTAATTTTCATTCTCTGTACTTCTGTCTTAAATATGCTTTGTCTTGCAACAACTACTTGAGTTTTATTTTATTTTTAACTCATTCTTCCATTATCTTTATTGTATTGTAGAATTTAGTTCATTCACATTCAGAGTTATAATTAAGTTTTTGCTTTCTTCCTTCACATACTACATGAGTATATGCATAATGTATATACATACACATATGTATGTATACACATAATCTCTTCACATATGCACACTTATATGTATTATATATACAAATATACATTCACCCATATCCTTTTTTAAATCAATACTTTGTCTCTGAAGTTTATTTTTTTATGCCAATCTAATCTGATTCCCATTTTCTTCCCTCGAACTCCCTCCAATTAATCTCTCCAATCCCAAATTCCATGAGTTATTTATTAATTTTAATGAATAAGTGTACTGACATTCTCTTTGTGTCTCTGTCTGTCTGCCTCCCTATCTGTCCTTCTCTTGTTTTCCCTTTTCATTCCCTTGCTTAGATAAAAGACAGGTGCCTAACCCTCCCTGTCTCAGCCCGGACCTCATCCATTCTTGTTTTAATCACATTCATTTGTAATATCCTTTTTCAAGATGTTTTCATTTTACTGTCTTTATTATTCATTTCCCTTTCTAGAATCTGTTCCTAAGAATATGATTTCTTGATGGAGACAGTGGGGCTCAATGGACTCAAGTCATTGTTAATATGCTACAGTGTGTTCACACCCACCATGAGTCTTTCTTTTGCCCTTTGGGTCACCTGCAATTGTCATTTTTCAGAGACCATGCTGTTCTGTGAATTATAGCCATACAAACTCACCAGGGGAATACTGGTTTTAAAAAGCTGGGCTTTTGCAGTAGGGAACAGCCTGGGACCATTGAAAGCATTGCACAAGTTTGCAAATGTGATTGGGCTAAATTTTCTATTCATTTCAGGCCCAGTTGGTTGATTGTCTATCTGTAGGGCCCGATGGGCTTCCTCAACAGGCTTCCCATCCAACTGCATATCCTCAGATGAAGTCAGGTAAAAAAAATTTTCTTGACATTTGTCTGTGAGTTTATAGAATATACCAGTGTGAAATCCGTGAACAAAAGGACAGTCTTGGTAAGTCTCGTTAGGTATAAAGGCTCTGTATTTGGAGACCCATGAGAAGACATTATGTCACATTTCAGGGCAAGCTAAAAAAGAAAATGTCAACTGTATGCCATCAACTATAAATTGCCCACCAGAAAGAGGCTTTGATAGAATGACTGTTTTTATTCACCACAAGTCACACAAAAAACCATCCCAATAACCTGGAAGCATTTGAAAATCATTCTTAGTGATGATGACTCATGCATTCATTTTTTAGTTGTCATCATTGCTGTCAGTCCATTCAGTCATGTGTAACTCTTCATGACCCCTTTAGGGTTTTCTTGGCAAAGATAGTAGCTTGCCAGTTCCTTCTTCAGTTCATTTTACAGTTGAGGTCAGGTCAGGTGACTTGTCCAAGGTCACGCAACTAGTAAGTGTCTGAGACAAGATTTGAACTCTGTTTTTCCTGACTGCAGTCCTAGCAATTTTACCTAGGTGCACTAGTTTTTAGTAGTGAGGAGTAATTTCTTACTTCCTAGATTGTAAGATCCTTGAGGACAGGGACTATTTTTAAAGTACTATGTCTATATAAGTTATTATTCCTACTCCTAATTATAATCTTATATTAAGAGTGCCTTGTACAGAGCTCTACACCACATTAAAAAAGTGTTTGTTGAGTAGGTACAATAATTAGAAGATTTTCTTAAAATAAATTGCTAATTGCATTAAATTAATCACAAGAACTTTTGAATTAATGCTCATAAAGGCAGTAGGCTCCATTTCTCAAAATGAATCATTATTAGGGAGAAAAGCAACTCAGTCCTTACAAATGCCAATATGCAATTTTAAATGTCATGTTAGCAACAGCGATCTTCCTTCGATCACTGTCATCACCACATGAGCACTTTGATTTAGAGGTCACTTAAATGAAAGAGAAATCTACAGTTATAACAATAGGCAAAACCTCTTGAGCGCATTCTAAATGTCTGAACAAAATCTTTTTGGATAATGAACTGATTAATGCTTACAAATAATGCCTTTGTTTAGGACCTTCCTTATAAGGTTTCTCAAAGCACGTCACATTCATTCTCTTGTTCATCTTTACATTCTCTCTCTAATTAAGGTTATTCATATTGTAGTTTTTAAAAGAAGGAGATGAGAAAATCCAGAAAAGCAAAGTAGTTTGATGTCATGTAGATTATAGGTGGAAAAAAATGTTCTCAGCTGTTTCATCATTTAAAGTAATGGAAACCCTTTTAGTAAATAGGTCCTCAGAAGATGCCAGCCCCACCCAATCCCACCCAACCCCACTTCCACCCCCAGCAAAATCCTTGCCTAGTGTTTATAAATTCCATCTTGTTCCTCGGAGTTTACTCAGGAGGACCAGGAGACCTAGGAATACTTTCCTGATGGAGGAAATATTTCAGCACTTCAGTAAGAAGCTATCAACAGAAACTGGCAACCACCAAACCTAGCTGTGAGATCATCTGCCCCAGAATAAGAATAGTTCTGATAGAGTTAACATCTCAAAAAAGGGTTTTTTCCACTTTCTAATCAATGAATTGGATGAAGGGAGGGGAGGAAATTATAGAGGAATTACTTCAAGAAATTTACCGAAGACTTTCAGGCCCTAAGAGCTGTGACCGGGGACTCAGTGGATCAAATCCAACATTAGGTAGCAGTTTTTAAACATTTTAGACAGTGGTTTGTTGTATGGTTGTTGATTATGTCTGGTGATTGCTTAAAGAGTCTGGGTTTAATAACCTTTGGCTCATTAAAGTAGTGCTAATTAGGCAGCTAAAGATAGATCTGGAGTTGGGAAGACTCATCTTCCTGAGTTAAATCTGATCTCAGGTACTATCTAGCAGTATTACTCTGGGCAAGTCACTTAACCCTGTTTGCCTCAGTTTCCTTATCTGTAAAATGAGCTGGTGAAGGAAATGGCAAGCCACTCCAGTGTCTTTTTCCAGAAAATCCCAAATGGGGTCATGAAGAGTTGGACATGACTGAAACAGCTGAACAAAAATTGTTACTAATTCATTACTCACATCTGAATAGATGTTTAGTGTGTAGACTGGACTTAGAGTCAGAAAGATTGAGGTTCAAATCCTGCCTCCAACACTTATTAGGTAGATGGCTCAAAGTAAGTTATACTCTTTCTTGGTCTCAGTGTTAGGAGAAGACTATGGGCAGGGGTGGGGAACCTGTGGTCTCAAGGCTGCATGTGGCCTCAAAGTAGCAGGTCCCCCAACTCCTGGACTATGGTGTAGGGTAACATTTGACTTGGAGTCAGGAAGATCTGTGTTCGAATACCACTTCAGGGAGTTCCTAGCTGTGCAATGCTGGCCAAATCACTTAACCTCTCGGAGACTCAGTTTCCTCATCCCTACAATAAAGGGATTGGATTCACTAGCCATTAAGTCCCCTTCTAGCTTTAAATCTATGATCCTATAATCTTAATAGGGCCAAGGGGAACACATAAGAGAGTGGATAGACTGGTTTAGAAGTGACTTCTTAGGATATACACAGGTGTGCACACACATGGGCACACACACACTCACACACTCACACACACACACCCTTCCCACCAAATAAAGACTCAGGAGTGGCAAACAAAGAGTTTGGTGAGAAAGTTTTCATCTGTAGTCATAGAAGACTCCCCCTGAGATCTAACAAGGTCTCAAAATGAAAAAGAAAAAAAAAGCATCAATAAAACACATTAAAAAGAAAAAAGAGAAATTTTCTGTGATCCATTGGACTGTTATGCTTATTATCACCTTATTACTGTCACTTATCATTAACTATCTGTTTATATTATGTGGATGTCTTTGCACAGCTTAGAAGTTTTATGAGGTAAAGGATTATTTTCATTTTGGTCTGCATCTTCAACTGCCCAGGACAGTTCAATATGCATAGTAGGTGTTAAGCAATGTTTGTTTAATTGAGTTAAAGGAAAAGATGAAGGTGTTCCAAATTATTTCAGTGAATGAAAAGTTCTTACGATGAAACCAAATTCATGTAGGAAATGAGAAAGAAAATTTCTCTAAGGTAGCAGAGGGGAATCAAATCCTGCCCAAATCAAGACCAAATACTTTCTTCAAGAAACTTTCCCTAATCAGGGAAAGAGGTAGAGATGTAAGAGGTACAGATTTACTCTGTAGTCTCAGTGCACAAAACTTGACCCATGTATAGAAATTTCAAGGAAGGACAATTTTGTTCCAATAGAAGATTGAAATGGGCTGCCTAATTCCATCTCACTAGGCATATTCTCACAGAGACTAAATGACTATTTGACAAGGATTTTATAGTGGGGATTACTTTGAAATAGGGAGTGTGGAGGTCTAGATGACTTTGGAGGGTTCTCTCAAATCTAAGGTTCCGTGATACCCTCTGATATAATAACAATTGAGACAAAATCTCTAGATCATGTCACTTCCATTTTAATCTTGGGTGCTCTCTCAAACTGTCGGGGATCAAGACATTCAAATGAAGACTAGAAGAAATTTACAAAGTCAATCAATTCTGCTTCCCAACTTCCCACCTGTGGAGCTCTTATTAATGAAAAAGCAGATCAGAGTAGTCAGACTGCTTCAATATGTAAATAAGGTATGAAGCGAAGTTGGAATGAATAGACTTATACTCTTAAAGAATTTTGTGAGTCAAATAAAGAGGGGCAAGAAAAGGAAGAAAAAGAACAAGGATGAAAATGTTTTAATAAAAAAAACATGGTTATTTACACTTGTAACTCGATAAGTGTATAAATGTAAACTTTTATTGTTAATATCACTTCACTTCTGATTCATTCCAATTCAAGATTAATACTGTCATTTAAGCATACAAGTAGTGAGAAAATTATATTCACAGAATATACATCCGCGTGCATTCAAAAGTTTGTCACTTTTTTAAGCGAGTGGGATAGATACTGTGCCATTGACTCTGCTCCTGTTTCTTAAATGGACACTGGATTCAGTCACATCATCTACACGCTCTTCACTTTTCTTTTCTTTCAAGCTGTTGATGAATCTCAGAGTGATTTCATCCCATTCTTCAGGCAATAACATGAGCAGGAACCCAATGCAAATGATAATGGTGGCAGCCAGTCGGACAACATTGAAGATCACCTCCTGTTTCAGGAGATCCACAGCTATAAAGGGGAAAACCAAAGAACATCCTGGTGTAAGTGTTTTTAAATTGCATTGAATGTAAAGCATTAAAATCTGGGTTATTATTTTTTCCAGGTCTTCTGGAATTCCTGAAACTGGTTCTCCTCTCACACGCACCTCCCCACCCTCTTACACACACACACACACACGGACACATATCTAGGCAAAGCTCATGTTTTCTAATGTTGTTCCCGCTGTCTAAAACCTCCACTCTCATCTTCTTTAAATCTTCTACTTTCTTTAGTGCTCAGCTCAAATACAACTTCCTTGAAGCTTTCTTCATTATGTGAGTTCTTCCTCTGTAATTGTATTTTATTACCATCTCTCTTAATGCAATTTCTACTTATGTTTACTTGTACATGTCATTTCCTCTTTTCGCCTGTAAGTTCCTTAAAGGCTGGAGCCCTATTTTATCCATCTTTAAATCTTTTCCCAGTGCCTGGCAGAATGCCTTGTTCATATTAGATGCTCAATAAAGTTGCTTCTTGAATGAATGAATATCCATTCATAGGTAGGCTGTGAGTGGGACAAGTGAGAATATCCTCATAACGTAAAGGAGACAATCACTAAACTAGAGATGACCTTTAGTCTTGATAGGCCCAGATTTTATTTTTCTATAATGTGTCTGCCAGGTGCCTGTCTTTGGTAAACAAGAAAAGCAAAAAGTGATCTATAAATTGCCTACTTTTACAACAAACAATATGTCTGCCAGGGATTTCTGTAAATTGTTTGTTTTTTGGTAAACAAGAGAAAAATATGTAATCTGTGCTAAGCTTACTTCTGATAAATCATTTTGTATTGGGTAAAAAGATTGTAAGGACACACCTTCCCACCAAAGGGAATGAAGTTCCGGTTTCTGTGGAGGGGATTTGGGGTTTTTTTTTGGATGGTCGTAGAACTGTTTGTGCAAGGGTGTAAAACTGCTTGTTTAATTTTGTACTTTGCCTTCCTACACTGGTGTTTGTTCTGGGGAGGTGACACCCAACTCTTGTAACACTTGTATAGGAATAAATAGCTTCTGTTTCTACCTGGAGAAACCTCTGTTTTATTTGTGTAAGAGTCTTTGGGATCTTTATCCCACATAGCTGGATGACAAGCCTTTCCCAGGGACTGGTTTCTTCCATTGGTAGAGTGAGGGGGAACCACAGACCATTATTTATTTAATATTTTGCACTTGTTTGCTTTGGTAAATTTTGTTCTAGATGGATGGTACACTGTTAATGCCACTGTTTTTGCTTGTCATGGAGATTACATGCATCAAAAAATACATTTGATATATAATTGCAGAAGCAAGATGGTAAAAAACAGATTGGAGCTACAAAAATTAGACTTTCTATTTAATGAATCTGTCATCTGTCTAGAATATTTAAAAACATTTCCCGGTGTGATACACGTTATCCACTATTCTGAAAGAAACACCTCAGGGTACAAAACAAATACATATTATCCTTGTAAAAGCTTACAAAATGTCGAAGGGTACTGATACCTGCATTCCCAGGAACACTGAGCACAGTGCCAATGGAGATGAGGATTGGGTACGTTAGCACAACTCCAACATTGACCAGGATGTTAAATGCTATAAAAGAATTGGAAGAAGACAAAGAGCATGAAGGAGAATTGTATTTTGGTTTCTTTGCCATCCTTCCCTCTCCCCAACTGTAAAGATGGAATTTCTTTGTAAAGAAGCAATATGGTGAAGTAGTTAGATGTCTAACCTGATCATCAGAAAGTCCAAAGCTCAAGTTAGGTCTAATACATATTGTCTGTGTGACCATGGGCAAGGCACTTAACCTTGCACAACTCTCATACAATAAATAGCAAACCAGACACTGATTTACAAAGCCAGAAAGAGTTTCCAAATCAAGAATTCTCTATATTAATGACATCACAGGCAAAACCCAGCATATTTCACTAAATGTGCTTCATAAAACATTTTGTACTAAGCTTCAGTCAGCCTTTCATTATATAAATTTGGGGATGGCTTCCCTTTATACATCCTCTTTTTGTTTCTGGTACCACATCTGCTCCCTGGCTAAGTGTGTCTGAATTATGAAGACAATTTCTATAATTGCTCCAATTCCCTTTCCTAATCTTAACCCTCCAAATCTCTCTCCTAATTAACCTCTTTCCCTTTACAATTAAGGTGATCAAAAGAATTTCAAGATATCCTGATAAGCAGAAAATTATGACATACCTTTTTAGAGGCAAAACACCTTTCTTTCCTATTCCATTTAGTCCCTTTTAATCCCAATCCCTCATTCACAGAAGAGGAAACAGAGGGTCAGAAAGGTGAAGTAATTTATCCAAAAACAAACAGGCAGAGCAAAGATCTGAATGGAATTTGAATGCAGGTCCTCCGATTCCGAATCAGCATTTTTTCCCACCGACCTATGCTGCCTTGTACTCAGAATGCAATTCTGCTTATTTGTCAAGTTAAAAAAACAGTCTGTATATTTTGCTACCATAATATCTAGGCCTAGAAAAGATATGGCAGTGTTTGTGCCATTGGAAGTGTCAAGAGGGTGAAACTTGGCAGGAATTGTAGTGTCTTGGGAAACTTGCACCAGTTCCAGAATGTTATGATATAGAGGAACATTATCCTGGAAAGAAGGGAGATGCTTTCTTTCTGAACAGCCCTTAATACTCTGGTAGACTTTTATTCTCTGCTTCTCAGAGAATCAGACAACATCAGGAAAGCTATACGGATATTTGGATTAAAAAAAGGATAATATTTTTGTAACTGCTTTCTTGTTCTTCCCTGTTTATGCCCCACACTTAGAGAGTTGAATTTTTGCACCAAATGTTTTGTTAAGCTTTCTTAAAACAACAATAAGTATTAAACAAGTCATTGTGAAATCTAATAGTTTTGTGTCCACCATATAGGAAAGAGAGGTAAGGCTGAATTTAGATGGAACTAGGAGGCCTGAGGGAGTGGGTGTGAAATAGCCTAGAAAGATTGTAGCATAACCCAATAGAGGCTACCAAATCGAGCTAGCAATCACCACTTAGCTTGGTCAGTTGAAGAACTAACCCCTCCTCCTTTCTAAAGGGTATCAAAAAGAATTTATACCAGTCACTGGACCCAGTGCTGGAGTTATGAATACAAGCAAAAATACAGTCCCTTCCCCCAAGGAGCTTACTTTCTTTTTTGTATATATTTTAGACTTTTTAATTTTTTGATAATATTTTATTTTTCCCAATTGCATGTGAAAAAACTTAACATTCATTTTTTAACATTCTGAGTTCTAAATTCTTTCCTTCCCTCCATCCCCTCCCTAATCCCTGAGACAGTAAGCAATTTGATATGGGTTTATACATGCACAATCATGCAAAGCATATGTAATGTGAAAGAAAAACACAGAGCCCCCCCTTTAAAAACACAAAAAATTAAGAAAGTTAAAAATAATGTGCTTTGATCTGCATTTTTTCAGACTCCAGTAATTCTTTCTCTGGAGATATCCAGCATTTTTCATCATGAGATTATCTTGGATCATTGTATTGCTGAGAATAGCTAAGTTATTCACAACTGAGCAATCATACAATATTGCTGTTACTGTGTACAATGTTCTCCTGGTTCTGCTCACTTCACTCAGCATCAGTTCACAAAAGTCATTCACCGCTGATCATTGTTACAATGTTGCTGTTACTGTGTACAATGTTCTCCTGGTTCTGCTCACTTCACTCAGCATCAGTTCACATAAAGTCATTCACAGCTGATCATTGTTCCCCTGGTTCTGCTCATTTCACTTTGCCTCAGTTCATGTAAGTCTTTTCAGGTTTTCCTGAGAGCATCTTGCTTGTTTCTCATAGCACAATAGTATTCCATTACAATCAGATACCACAACTTGTTAAACTATTCCCCAATTGATGGGCATTCCCTCAATTTTCAATTCATGACCACCACAAAATGAACAGCTATAAATATTTTTATACATGGATGTTCTTCCCCCCCACCCTTTTTGGGATCTCTTTGGGATACAGAAGGAGTAGTGGTATTACTGGGTCAAAGGGTATAAAGTTTCATTATTCTTTGGTAGTGGTTCTGTATTGCTCTCTAGAAAGGCTGAATCAGTTCAAATTCCACCAACAGTGCATTAGTGAAGGAGTTTACTTTCTAATGGTAGAGATAAAACTTCTGTCTTCGACTCTGTCTTATACACATAAAGAGGAATGGGGGGTTATGGTGGAAAAATCAGGAGAAAGATGACTGGGCCCTTCCTCAAAATAACAGTGTCAAGATGCAACTCACCAGTGGGAGAAAAGGGATACATGGCCAGAGGGAGATCAGCTACAGCATGGTGCAAAAATCCAGAGAGTAAAGGTGTGGCTTTGTTCTCTTTCTTCCTCTAAAGTCTTTTAATATCTATTAAATATATGACTTGAATTCCCAAACATATATATCCCACTGATAACATCTAAATTTGGGATTCTAATTTTGATACATTAACAATACCACAACACTAAAACGATAACACTTAATGAGATCAAATTTCTTTTTTTAATTAGTTTATTTACTTACTTTTAGTTTACAAGATTCTGTTCCACAGTCCTTTGAGTTTCAAATTTTCTCCCCCTCCTCCCCCATGGCAGCATACAATCAAGTATAGGATCTGCAAATACTTTCACCTTGGACAATAGATTGGTTGTATAGAAGGTTTGTAACTGATGGAATGAACAATGGGAAAGAAAAAACCAAACCAAACATGGAAAAGAAAGAGAGTATGTAGTTTGCTTCAGTCTCTGTTCAAACTGTTCTTTCTAGATCTTTTCATCCGAGTCTTTTAGAGTTGTCTTATAACCTTGCTTTGCTGAGAAGAGTCCGGTTCATCAGAGTTGGTCATCACACATACATTGTGTCTGTGATTGTGTACAGATTTCTCCTGGTTCTGCTCTTCTCACTTAGCATCAGTTTGTATAAGTCTCTCCAGGTAAATATGAAGTCCATCTGCTCCTCATTTCTTATAGCATAATAGTATTCCATTACATTCATATACCACAACTTGTTTAGCCATTCCCCAATTGATGGGCATCCCCTTAATTTCCAGATTTTTGCCACCACAAAGAGAGCTACAATAAATATTTTTGTACATGTCTTCCTCCCACGTCTATGATCTCTATGGGATACAACCCTAGAAGTGGTATTACTGGGTCAAAGGGTATACAATTATTTATAACCCTTTAGGCATAGTTCCAGATTGCTCTCCAGAATGGTCATATCAGTTCACAGCTCCACCAGCAACCAGAGTTCCAATTTTTCCACATCCTCTCCAGTATTTGTCATTTTCCTATTTTGTCATCTGAGTCAATATGGCTGGAAAGATGTGGTACCTCACAGTTGTTTTAATTTGCATTTCCCAAATCAATAGTGATTTAGAGCATTTTTTCATATGCTTATAGATATCTTTAATTTCTGCCTCTGAAAATTGCTGAGAACAAATTTCTAAAGAGACTGGTTGTTCAAAGCCACTGATAGAAGAGTGTGTCCTCTTTCCTTTTTATCCTATGTTTAGGGGAGGGGCAGAAGAGACAAAAAGTAGATGAAGTAGACAGAAAGAAGTGGGGAGTGGGCAACTGTATGAGGTTTTGGTGGCAGAATTTCCAAGTCAGTCTCATCAACCAAATGCTGGCCCTGGATTTCATTTGGGTGCTGGTAGGCACTGGAATTCTTTCCCAAGGTTTTAGTTATCCTCTTGGGCCCTGTAATCACTGGGGAGTGTTGAGGCGGCCAGTGGGTAGGTGGTTCAACCCATGACGGAAAATGTCAGCACAAGAACCCCAGTTGGAGCATTATCTTAGTTCTTTTTGTTCAATTGTTTTTTAAATCATGTTCACTTCCTCATGACCCTGTTTGGAGTTTTCTTAGCAAAGATATTAGAGTGTCTAGTCATTTCCTTCTCCAGTTCATTTTGCAGAGGAAAAGATTAAGTCATACAGAGTTAAGTGACTTGCCCAGAGTCACACAGCAAGTAAGTGTCTGAGGTCAGGTCTCTGACTCCACAATCAATACTCAATCAATTGTGCCACCTAGTTTCCCTTATCTTGCCCTTATCTCTGTTATTTCTTCTCCCCTCAGGGTCATGTCTCTCCTTCTTGTCAGCCCTCCAAGGGAAGAATTTCATGACATTTCTCAAAGTCATTGTGAATCCAGAAATCTGCTCAAGTCAAATGCCCCCATTTGTTTGATTTGCACTGTTGAAATTCCAACTAGTCTCTGGATGAGGCTGATGGCAAAAAAGACAAGATGGTAAGAAGTAGTGAGGATTTATTGAAACAGATTAAACTAGAAATCAATCAACTGGAATCTAAGTCCTTGAAAGAATGTCTATCACTTGTCTGAGCTACCAGCCTGTGGTAACGTTTTGTCTCTTAATAAGATGGAATCAGTGGAAATCCATGACAGATGCAATTGAATTTTGACATCATAAGAGTTTAACTTACTGGAAATAATATCACAATAAGCCTAGATCATAGTTTGGTCATAGATTTTGAGCTGGAAGGTGTCTTGGGGATCATGTAGTTCAACCACCCTCATTTTACGGACAAAGAAAGAGAAGCACAGAGAAGTTAAGAGTACTTGCCCAAGGGCAAAAAAGAATTGGGAGAGGTGAGATTTTAAATTCGGTCCTGGGGCTCTAAATCTAGTGAATGAAGGTCTCTCATTCAAAAGGGATATCCGTAAGGCACATTCTAGGTTATGAATAATATTTCTTTAGTACTTTAGCTCTTCCACATCATGACTTTCCCACGGCAGTTTTGATATATTTCAGGTCTACATAAGAAATTAAATGGAGATTTTCCAGGAGTTTTGCAGATGCTATAGATGACAAAGGCCAGCAAATGACAGAAAAAGTTTCAATACTCAGAAATAGCAAAATATCAACATATTTTATCTTTTAATACTTTAATAATTCAGACTTTTCTGGTATGAAGGGAGGGCTGAAACATTTTACGCTGATTTTCCAGATCACAGGGGCACTGTACCTAACCTCCACAAGGAGGAAGTGATAATTGTACCTCAATGTTGCCGTCACTGATGGTTCTCCTTCCTCTGGTACAACTGCAACTTACCCATCCTTTCCTATCCTGTACAGTTCTTGTCCATGTCTTTCCATTAATCCTTTGCAAGAATACCAGCGAACTACTATTCTTAACACTATCAGGGCAACCATGCAATGAACAGATCGTACGACCATTATGCTTTGTTCTTCCAAATTAACTAGCCCACCTTCCTCTCACCTGCAATCAAGTCAACAAGCATTTGTTAAAATAAATTCTAGTAATTGGCCAAGTTCTGACCATGCAAAGAAAGGAAACAAAACAAAACAAAATACCACAGTCCCTGCTCTCAGAGTTCCCAATGTAACCAGAAAGAGCATGCAAACAAGACATATACAGTATGAATTGGAACCCATTTTCCAGTTACACATCTCTTTGCTGATGTATTTTCTCCTAATTTGGGCATTTAATTCAATCTTAGCAATGTGTTGTGTTCTGTTTGCATCCATCATGCATGCCTCCATTGTCCTTAGGGGGCCTGCAAGTTGGATTCCTCAGAGATTGTGGTATTCCACAATTTTTCAGCCATCTAGAACACTAGGCATGTGAAGATTTTGTTGTTTGATTGAAGTAGAAATAGGATCTTCCTAAGTAATATATAACTTGTCAAATGCAATCTAACTTGCTTTCTTTCATCATAGTCAGTTCTGGGCTTAGTTGATTATCTATATGTGGTGTTTGTCTAAGGTTAAATAGGCAATAGATTGTTCTATATCTAACTGCATATTATGATCAAGATAAAAGGCCATCCACTTGTTTTTCCTGCCTGACTAGTTATGTTGAACTCTTTCTTATGATTACAGATCTCATTGAGAAAGCTCTGCCATTATCTGGGATTTGACATATAATAGTCTTCCACAAACAGAAGCATTTAGAACTAGGATCCCTCAACTTTTTTTGATTATATCCTTCTATAAGTAAAAACTTTTGAGCATGTACTTCCCATAATTGTACATTCTTTTATTTATAAATCACATACCATGCAACTAATATATAAAATTTGCACAAAAATAGAATTTTTTAAAATGAGGTAAAGAAAAACTAATATTTGATCCTGGAATCAACTGGGAGGCACTGGATTGAAATCAAATGGGAGAATGACATGGCCAAATCTGTGATTCAGGAAAATCACTTTGATAATTGTGAAAAAAATAAGAGGAAGGAGACTCAAGGCTAGAAGAACAATTAGGAAACTGTTGAAATCGTCCAAACAAGGGGTGATAAGCCTTGAACTAGGCTTGTCACAGTGTGAGTAAAGAGGAGACAGATGTAAAAGATGTGGAAATAGAAAAGTAAATATTTGATGATTGTTTAGCAGTAATGGATGAAAGAGGGGTCACCCTAATGATAGTGGTACCATTAAAAGAAATAGGGAAGTTCAGAAGTGGGATGGGTTTAGGAGAAGAGATAATATAATAAAATCCATTTTTACTTGCTCATCTTGTGAGACTAAAAATGAAAAGGGCAAAGGGGACTCCTATTTGTCATTATGCTGGAACAAAAGGATATTTAGGAGTCACCTTCTTAGAGATGTCTACCATATCTTCCAGGTCATCTGGGGAGGAATAGTGGCTAAGCGTACTGGATAGGGAAAGATTTTCTCAATGTTATTTTTGCAATCTCTACAGTAGGTGCTTAGTAAATGGTCAAATTTAACTGTTTTGAGGAGGAGGGCTGAAAGTCATCTCAGAAGGAGAGAGATTAAGAAGTCTGCACAGTGGAGGAAGGGGTAGATTGGAGAAATATTGGTGGATAAGCGTAGGTGTGATTGTGTTTGACTATCAAGGAGAGGGTGAGATGAGACCCATATTCTCATCTTCCAATTGTATTACACATCCCTTGGGTTTTGGCTATGCCTCCAATGCATTTGTTTAAGTCATGGTCACCCAGGAAATCACAACACCTATTTTGGAAGCCACTGATCTTAATAGAGAATCTTTTAGAGAATCCTTCTTCCATCTTAATAGCACCCTGACCATTTCCAAAACAGTAGCAAACATATATAAAACATATAATGCTAATAATCAAGGACCATCAAAGAAAATAATCTTTGCTGTTGAATCTGTTGTTGTTTGCTCTTGATATATGCACAAGAGACATTTTGTTAGAAGAGATTGGATGGTATTTTGCTTTACAGAGAAGTAAATCAAATGGTTTGGATATTTTATAGTCAACAGACAAGAAGCACAGTGAGATTTTCACTTTTCAGTCAATCATGGAACTATATGTATTTTGCTTTAAAATATATTTCCAATGTATATGTAGAGCCTATATCAGATTGCATAATATCTTAGGGAAAGGAGAGGGAGGGAAGGGGGGGAGGACAGGGAGAAAATTTTTCCATGTAGGAATGTAAAAAGTTCAACTTCATTATGTTCTTCATGTTTTTCTTTTTCCTGTTTACCTTCTTATGCATCTCTTGCTTCTTGTATTTGAAAGTCAAATTTTCTGTTCAGTTCTGTTTTTTTTCATCAAGAATACTTGAAAATCCTATATTTCACTGAACGATCATATTTTCCCCTGTAGCATTATACTCAGTTTTCCAGGGTAGGTGATTCTTGGTTTTAGTCCTAGCTCCTTTGACCTCCAAAATATCATATTCCAAGCTCTTAAGTCCCTTAATGTAGAAGCTGCTAGGTCTTGTGTTATCCTGATTGTGTTTCCACAGTATTCAAATTGTTTCTTCCTGGCTGCTTGCACTATTTTCTCCTTGAACTTGGAACTCTGGAATTTGGCTATAATATTCCTGGTTTTCTTTTTGGGATCTAAATTTGGATTTTTAAGGCATTCTTCTCTTTATTGACTTTTTGGGCCTCTTTTGCCATTTGAGTTCATCAATTTTTTTAAGGTGCTATTTTCTTCAGTTAGGCTGTTGACTCTCTTTTCATGATTTCCTTGCATCATTCTCATTTTTCTTCCCAATTTTTCCTCCACTTCTCTTACTTGGTTTTCAGAATCTTCTTGAACTCCTCCATGGCCTGTAACCAGTTTATGTTTTTCTTGGAAACTTTTGATGCAGGAGTTCTGACTGTGCTGTCTTCCTCTCATTCCACACTTTAATCCTTTTTGTCCCCAAAAAAGGAATCGGAAGTTGGATGGATGTGCTTGCTTTGCTTCCTCTGTTCATGTTGCCAGTCAATTACTTGTCTTTTGAGCTCTTTGCCACAGTATAACACTCTGCTTCCAGAGTGGAGAGCTTTGTCCCACATTGCTGGGGGTTTTGCAGCTGCTGGAGCTATTAGGAAGGCACTGTCTCTACAGCCCCCACCAGATTTGGCTCACTGGTCACATACCTCGGAACCATCGCCTAAGACTGTAATCCTGATCCAGGCAGGTTAAGGCAAGAATGGTGAGCCTCTGGATGGTCGCTTCCCTCCTCCCACCCTGCCTTGATCTGCAGGCTGGTAGCTTTGAAACAGGCATGTGGAGGCAGCTGCAGGGCTACCTCTTCTCACTCCAAGGGTAAAGGCCAGACTGCGCTTCAATCCCTTCCAGATCGAGAAGGGTTCCACTGACCTTTTGCTTTGTCTTTGGCATCTATGGGTTTATAATTCTGGAAACCACCACAGCTGCTGGTGATCCACTCTCCCAAATGTTCCAGCCATGGCTGGTCTAGGCTGCCCTGGGGCTAAAACCACAAGCACACTTGGGGATGGGCTCAGCTCCCACCACAATGTAATGGACCCTTCCTGTCCGCCTGCCAGGCTGCCTTCAGCAGGAGATTGGTTTCTCTCTGTCACTTTGTGGGTTCTGTAGCTCTAAAATTTGTTTAAAGTCATATTTTATAGGTGGTTATGGGGGGAGCATGGAGTTTTCCTGTTTCTACCTTAAGAAAGTAATTTTCATTACATTAAATTTAAAAGGTTTTGTACAAATACAACCAATGCAGCCAAGATCATAAGGAAAATGGAACACTGGTGGAATGGGGAATATTACAGCAAGTTTCTCTGATAAAGTACATATCTCTCAAATATATAGAAAATTCAGTTAAATTCATAGGAATACAAGTCATCTCCCAATTTATAAATGGTCAAAGATATTAACAGGTAGTTTTCAGAAGAAGAAATCAAAGCCACCTATAGTCATATAAAATGCTCTAAATCACTATTAATTAAAGTCAAATTTAAAAATAATTCTGAAATATTGGCCTTATATCATATTGACCAATATGACAGAAGAGAAAAATGACAAATGTTGGAGAGGACTTGGAAAAAAGGGACACTAATGCACTGTTGATGGAGTTGTGAACTGATTGCAGTTTGGAACTATGCCCAAAGGGCTATGAAACTGTGCATACCCTTTGACCCAGCAATGTCACTTCTAGTTCTATGTCACAAAGAGGTGTTTTTTTAAGAGGAAAAGGACATATATGTACAAAAATATTTATAGTAGCTCTTTTTGTGGTGGTAAAGAAGTAGAAATTGAAGAGATGCCCATAAGTTGGGGGAAAGTTATGATACAAGATTTTGATGGAATGCTACATATTAAAAATGATGAGTGGGATATATTAAGGAAAATCTGGACAGACTTAGACTTATATGAACTGATGCAAAGTGTAGTGAGCAGAAACAGAAGAACATTGTACATTCTAACAACAATATTGTACTATGATCAACTGTGAATGACTTTGCTATTCTCAGCAATACAATGATCCAAGACAGTTCCAAAGAACTCATGATGAAAAATGTTATTCACCTCCCAAGAAAAACTGGTGAAGTCTGAATGCAAATTGAAGAATAATTTTTTTACTTTGTTTTTCTTGCTCTTTTTAGCTTTATTTTCTTTCACAATATGGTTAATATGGAAATATGTTTTGCATCATTGAACATATATAATCTATATGAAATTACTTGCCTTCTCAATGCAGGGGGGAAGGCATGAGGAGAGAGAGAGAATTTGGAAATCAAAATTTCAAGAAATAGTTGTTAAAATTGTTTTTACATGTAATTGGAAAAAGAATAAAAATATATTTTTTTTAATTTTTCAAAAAAGAAACTGGATACTTCAGTGAAGAGGAAGCTGCTTATCCTCCAAGCAATGATAAACCCACAAAAGCTGTCAGATAAACAGTCTGGTAAGAGTTAGAGGAAGTAAAGAATAGTGATGATTGATGAATCTTTGCTTGGGGATATTGAGGCAGCTATTTGTCAAATTATTAATAACAATAGAGAGATCTATTGTCTCCTCTAGGTACTAAGATATAACTGAGAGCCTCTTAAGGCTGGTGCAAAGAGATTACTATTACATTCCTCTAGTGATTCATGTGCAAACTGGTGAAATAGTGCCAAAAGCAACCTAGAAAGTACTGCCTAAAATTATTGAGTGTTGGGCAAGAAATCACAGACCATAGGGGAACAGGTAGAGTTTTCCTCACTGTTGTTCATTGAAAACAGAGGTGCAGAAGAGGAGAATTAATTTGTGTAGTAAGTAGCTATATGAGAATATGGTATCTCAGAATGCAGTTTGGATTTCTTACTGATGACTTCAGATATAGGGGGGAAAAGCTAAGTACTATTCAGAGACTGTATCTAACAAAAGTACCATAAATCTATTAAGAAAAGTTTTAAAATAAAAATAGTAGGAAAAGAAGAAAAATGCTTATGTGTGTCTACCAAGCTAGGTATCATAGAGAGTAGATACAATGAAGAAAGAATAGCAGTTGAGATACCCAGAAGTCCACAGGAAAAAAAACTAATAAAGGAACCAATAATGAAAGTAATTTCCTTAAATATTTATTCAAGGATGCATATATTGTGGGTGAAAATGAGAAGTAAAGATACTAAAAATAAAGTAAGCATACCAGACAATGTCAAGCTTTCCTTTCCTCTATATAGGAGCTCACTTTCCCCCAAGGTTCTCATTATATCTACCCCATCGACCATTTTCTTCCTCTTAATGAGAAAAATATCCACAATGGGATTCCCCTTCTTTGGTTCTTCCAACTTCTGAAGGATGGAATTATTCAAGTAAGTCAAGATGTTATTATCTGTGTTACTTTTGATAGACCTTCAGAAGTTTTCTGGAAATAGAAGTCACTCATTATCTCAATATCATACCTCTATGCCAGGCTTATGATCAAGTACCTGAACTCATCTATTTCCTCTCTCTGTTCAGACAATCTGTATATACTGCAGAAGCATAGCAAACACTCCAATGACAAAATTATTTTTCTTGCTTGCTTTATTGATTGCTCAAATGGTCTTTACTTTGTTTCCCTACTCTGGTTTTTGAACTTACCTAAAAATCAAGCCACTTAAAGTGTCATTCCAGTTTCCTCATCTGTAATGCACCTTCTTCTCAGAGATTTTGTGAAAATAAAATGAGATAATGTATGTAAAGTTATTTGTAAACCTTAAAGCACTCTATAAACATTAAGGTTTTGCTTTGCTTTGCTTTGCCTTTTCACAGGGGAAATAGTCCAACAGATTTGGGGAATTTTCAAGAATGAAATTCTGAAGATACAAAGGAAAACAATGATGATGGGGAGTGGGGGTAACAGAAATTGTATGGGGACATTGATGTATTAACCAACTTGAATTTTTATTTATTTTTCATTTTATTTTTAATTCATGTACAGAGGATGGGATCTAGGGTAGAAAACAGAAAATGAATGGGGGTGTCACACAGTTCTTATAAAATAGTCTCAATAGTGCTAAAGCTCAGAGTGAGTTGAGATTGGAATGGAAATCTAAGGTAATATCTCATATATATGTGTGTGTACATATATGTGTATGTGTGTATGTATGTGTGTGACTATATATATGTATATAGATATAGATATAGATATAGATACAGATACAGATACAGATACAGATACAGATACAGATATAGATATAGATATAGACATAGATATAGATATAGACATAGATATAGATAGTCAGGAAAAAGGAAGTATCAAAGAAGAGGTTGGACCACCTCTTTGGAGTAGATGGAACAGCAATAATTGACAACAAGAAGGAAGGGCTACCATCTTTTCTCTTCTAAGGAGAATAACTTTTATAGTGGAAAATGACATGCAAACTGTGGATGTCAAGGAAGTTGATGGTAGTAAAACAGTGCCTTGCTTTCCTTGATGAATTCAAACCACTTGGTCCAGATGAACTGCATTCTTGGTTAGTGGAAGAATTGGAGGATTTGATAACTGAGCTACTGTCGGTGATATTAGAAAGCTAATTGAGAATGGGAAAAATAAAATTTAAAAAGGGAAGAAATTATTACCAAGAGGTCACTTGACTTTCTCAAGAACAGGTCCTCCCAGATGAATCTTATATTTCTTTTTTTCACAGGATTAAACTAAACTGGTAGATGAGAAAACACTGTAAGTATAATTAACATTGATTTTACCAAAACTAAAAATATCATCTCATAATATTATGAAAAAGATGAAGACATATTTGCTGGGGACAATATAATTAGATGTGTTTGCAAATGGTTAAATATCTGAATTCGAAGAACAGCTGCTTATGGTTTCATGTCAACTTGGCATAAGGTCTCTAGTGTATTGCTGTAGGGATCTGTACTTGGCTCCATGTTGTTTAACATTTTTTATCAAGAATTTGAATAAAAGCATAAATAGCATCTTTATCCAATTTGTAGGGGATACGCATGCTGAAAGGGATAGCTAACACATGATATAACTGAATCAGGGTCCAAGAATTATCTCTACAATCCAGATCTTTGAGCTGAATCTAATAAGATGAATTTAATAAAGATAAGTTGTAAAGTCTTCCATTGGGTTTTTTAAAATCCATTTTGCAAGTTCAGGATGGGAAGGACATGGTCATAAAGCAATTTATCTGGGGGGAGGGTCAGAAATTTAGCCAGCTATATAAAAAGTCAGTATTTCAATATGACATAAAAAAACCCAAACTAATGTGACTTTTTTAATGTGTTAATTAAGAGAGACATAGACTCCAGGCTCATAAAGGTCTGCCCTGAGCAGACTGTATCCAGAGTACAGTGTATGTAGTTATGTATATCAGTATTTAGGAAGGATATTGATAAGCCAAAGAGCATCCAGAAGTAGCTTTCCAGTATAACAAAAGATCTTGAATCCATACCAGAAGAGAATTGATTGAAAATAATTAAGGATCCTTGATGTGAAGAAGGCAACCATATACCTTTGAACCACTTGTCCTTTCCTGGAATGCATTCCACTCTCACCTCCATTTCTTGGAATTCCTGGTTTACTTCCAAGATTCACCTTCTACAAAAAATCTTTCCTGACCCTACTTCCTACTCTGCTGCTGCTAGTGCCTTCTCTCTGCAATTACCCACTAATTATCTGGCATATATCATTGTATATAATTGTTTTCATGTTGTCTTTCCAATTAGATTGTGGGCTTAAGGAAAAAGAAGGCTTTTTTCCCTTAGCTCTTAGCATAGCGTCTATGTTTACACATATGCTCAATAAATGATTGTATACTTGTTGACATTAATATGCATATGTTTACATCACTAGTACCCTCTCTGGGCTCACTCCCAAGCCCCTACTCACACTGTACACAGCTGGCTACCTGTCTCCTAAGGGTCCTAGGAATAATGCTGAGGGATTGAGGACCTTTTATCCCATCCCTTATGGACCTTAAATACATCACATCTATCTCATGTGTTCCTCACTGTTTACCAGACAGATTTAATTAGCGTTTAGAAAAAAAAGTATTAATGGAGATGGTATATTAAGAAGAACTGATACAAAACTCCTCCCCTCTCCAAAAGTCTAAGATTTGGCTCACTTCCTGTACACAAATGGTCATGGGTGGGGCGGGGAGGGAGGCAAACTCCATTTTAAAGAGTACGTGCGAGTCCCATGTACAAAGGGGGTAATTCACAGGTGGATGAAAGTCCTTTCCTCTCTTTACAAAGTTCTCATAAAGTCACCATTTTGTATACAGCTTTCTTGTAGATTCTTAAAGCTGCCTTACCAAAGTGTGTCAAGTATGTCCTTGGTCACTGCTGTTCCTAAGACATTGCTACCAGCTCTCCTGAGAAGTCTACCAGCTCCTTTGGGAAGTCCAAATCTTCTGACCTTTCATAGTTCACACCATCATATTCTGGTCAAGAGATTTTTCTTTTCCATGTCCCCAAGGGATCCTCTCTCAAGAGCTTGACCAGGCTGGTCTTGACCGGGTCTCAAACTGGCTTTCTGTTTTAGTCAAGCTGTACAGGGTATACATGCTTCTCTTCAACCAAGCATCAAACATTTCCTGTGCAGCCTGATTGGCTAATTCATTTTTTATTTATACCTTTGACTGATCAATTCATTTAATAGAATTGTCTAGGAATTGTTTACACTTAGTTTACACATGTAATTGATTGATTCTGTAACCCAAAAAGTGCTCTTACCTGATAAAGATATCAGAGTGTAGTTTGTCTGGATGGTTACAATGATTGGGGTTGAGAAATGTGAGATATCCCTCTAATACCCCCTCACACACACACACCACACACACACACACACACACATGTTTATAATTATATATCTATATTTCTAGCTGTATAAACATATAGTTAGAGATATAGAAATACAACTATATGGTTTTATATATCTAGATCTATACACATATACCTATGTAAATATATACTATACATATATCTCTATAGATATAGAACTATATAGTTGGATATAGCTATAAATAGATAGAGAGATAGTTTTCCCTGAATAACTTTGTATAAAACTAGATATGTATGTGTATATATGTATGTATGTATATTCATAAACGTATAAACACACACATATATATTCCCTATTTGAATGTAAGTTCTTTGAGGGCACAGACTGTCTTACTTTTGTCTTTGGACAAAGTAAATGCATAAAATACGCATGTTGACTGATTTACTGATAAGGGTGACAGTCTGAGGGAGGGAGTGAACACAAAACTGAGTGAATAAATTGCCCACAGAGAAATAAGGCTTGGTTTCTGAGAATGTCTAGGTGGGGAGAATCAGGGCAATATGAGGATGGATGACAGAAAGATGAAATATTTTGGTCATGATCACACAGTGAATAAGTGTGGCAGGTGGGATTTGAACCCAGGTTTCTCTTGAACCCAGGAACTCTGAGTTCCAGCATTTTCTCTACTATACATGTTGCCTTTAAGAAAGTCAAAATTAAACCTAGATCATTTATTAAATTATTCCTTGTACTTTTTCCCAAGAAAGGCTTAGATATGCATTTAATTCTCAGTTCTCAGATTTCCCATCCTGAACATTGGAGCTAGCAAAACCTCTCTCCACAACCTCTCTTTGTAAATTCTGTGAAATAACTAGATGAAAAGTTTTCTTAAAACTCCATGGTTTTAGCATGGTAGCTTTTAAATAACTGAGCAGATTTAAATAATCATGTTAACTTCTTTTACTAATACTTTTTCAAGGTTGATCACTGAGATACACTAAGTGATGCTGAAAACCTTCCCTACTTACCAAGCCATAGCCCTGCCATTCCACAGAGGCAGCCCCAGGGTAGAGCTGAGAAAGAAGACCAGTGTTCCACTTTGGTAAAATATAGGACGATGGGTGTGAAGGAGATGAAGATTAAGTTAAAGAAACCTAAGGTGGAAAAAAAGTGGGCCGCTTCACCAAAGTTGGCACTTCCAAGAAACATCTTAAATAAAACCTAGAATGAGAGAAAGCATTGCTCAGTAACCAAGCTCACCATAGTCAAAGTGCTTGCTGGATTAGGAAGATAACTTAGACCAAGCTATGGGTTCAAATTGCCCAGTTACTTTATGCAAGTATTTTTTTTCTCTGTTTAGATTGTAAACTTCTTGAGGACAGAATCTAGTTTCATCTTTCTAGTACCAGACATAAGTTCTTGCACATAGTAGGTGCCAATGACATACTATTAATAAAGTATTAAGTACAGTGCCTGGCCCATGATTGGTACCTAATAAATGCTTCTCCCTTTCCCTTCCTTATCTCCTTCCCTTTAATAAATGTTTGGTTAGTTAAATTTCTAAGACTGATTTAAAATGAAATGTAAAATGTGGCACATTATTCATGTAAGGGAGAACATGTTTTAGAATATACTGCTTCCATTTCCTATTTGGATGGCAAGGATATTCATTACCATCATGAATTCACCAAAAAGTGATTGATATATTGGGTGATCGATAAAATTACACATCAACTCTCAAGCCTATCTTCAATTATAGTTTGAGAGGTCACTGACTCTTCCCTGGAGGCACATGAGATTCACGTCATCCTTGTTTTGACATATATTGAAAGCCATATTTTACACAGGGACCTTGTCATTATGTTGTCAAGAGAGATAACATTAATGCCTTGGATGTATGTGGCATTTATCTTCTAGAGAGTTCAAGATGCCTTCACAAATATTGTGTTTATCTTTAGAATTGCTTTTTTTCTGTGTAATATTAGTCCTGTGAGATTGAGAAAAGGCACCAAGGTCAACCATCTCTTCATTCCCCCCCACTTCCGTAGCTGGAATTCTTTAGACTTCTCCATCACACCCTTCACAGCTACCTTCCACCTCCTCTACTCACCGCCACTTTTAGCTTCTTTTTTTGTACTGGATCCCATTATACTCTGAGTGCCTTGAGAACAGAGACTCTTTATTTTTCATCTTCATATGCCCAGTGCTTAGCATAGTATCTGCCAAAGAGCAGGTACTTAATAAATGTTGACTGACTGAGTGACTAATTAACTTACCTGAAGTCTTAGATCAAAATTTAGGGAGATTTTTATCTCATACCCAATGATACTATTTCCTTGATTTCTCTACTTTTTATATTAATGCTGTAATGGTTATCAGGGATGTTCCTGATCATTTTTTAAAAATTCAGTTAGAATGATAGTATGATTTTCTGTATTAAAACATATACTATTACATTTTTTATTTGTTTGTTTTGGGATGAACTTGTGATTTCATCAGGATAGTAAATGAAACTTAGAGTATTAGAGCTGCCTGAATGCATCGAGAGATAAAATGACTTGCTCATGATTACCGATGGATATAAGAAGCAGGATCCCAGTCTTTACTGATTCCAAGGTTGGCCCTACATCTACTGTGCCATGTCTCTCAAAGTACTAGTGATAGAATAATAATTATAAATATTTAATTATATATTTCATAGATACATATATAATTATACATTTAATTATAATAATAATTATTAATGGTAATAATGATAATTTACATAGCTTTTAAAATATTTCAAAGATTTTTATGTATATTTTTTCACTTGATGAGAAGAACAACCTTGCAAAGTAGGTGCCTCATTTGGCAAAAGAGGAACATTGAGCCTGAGACTTGCCCGGAGCTACACAGTTGGTAAGTGTCTGAAGAAAGCTTAGAATTTAGATCTCTAGTCCTAGAGGTAACATTAATTCCACAAGTTGACTATCAGGCTCACAAAACATTCCACATATTATTGTTACTGTAACAAGCTATTATGGTTTCTCTAGTGAGACTGCATCAGACTGGCCACATCAAACTTCTCAGGGCAGTCTCAGTTGAGGAGAAAGTCAAGGACAAATGTCGAGCCAAGAAAAGCTCATCAAGCTTTTCAAATGGAATCACTGGACAAAAAAAAAATGTTAATATGGAACTGTGCTCTGAGCTGTGTTATTAGTGAAAAATCAAAAACAGGCAGTTAGAAGTTCTACCAAGAGAGTTTTCAGCCTTTTGAACAGTTTTTCAATAAGTACCAAGAGTAGTAAAAATTGTAAATTCATTTAAGGTACAGCCAAAAAGCAAGCTCTTTAAAATAGAATCAAATAAAACAAACAAATAAAACATTTTAGATCTACTCTGTGTGTTTTTGTCTTCACTATCATGGTGTATTGTGACTTCCCTGCATAGGATTTCCATTCATGAGAGTGAGAGCCCTGTGCTAAGAATGAGCAATGAGTGTATAGTGGACGCTGTGAATCAGAGAGAGGTGTTATGCTTTTGATTTGCTGCTAATGTCTTTTATAAAAGATAAGAAAAAACTAGCAGAAGTGGATTTTAAAATTTTTATTTTTCAATTATCAAGCATTCATATTTTCCCTCTCACCTCTCTCCACAAGAAGGAAGGAAAAAAGAGGAGAGAAAAGAGAGAGAAATAGATGGAGGGAGAAACAAATAGAAAGAGTGAGAGGAAGGGAAGAGGGGAGGAATGAAGAAAGAAAAGAAAAGGGTATAGGAAAAGGAAGGAGGAAGGAAAGAAGGAAGGAAGGAAGGAAGGAAGGAAGGAAGGAAGGAAAAAAGGAAGGAAAAAAGGAAGGAAAGAAGGAAGGACGAAGGGAGGGAGGGAGGAAAAATGAGATGGAGGGAGAGAAGGAGGAAGGTAGGAAAGCATAAAGAGAGTAAGAAAGAACCCCCATATTACATAAACATAGTCAGGTAAAACATTCCCATATCGGTCTCATTAAAAAATAAATTTCTTATTCTGCAAATTAGCTCATTATTTCTTTGACATGAGCCGGGTGGTATTCTTTATCAGACTTCTGGAATCATGGGTGGTCATGTTCTCAGTCTTTCAAAATTGTTCCTTTTTATAGCATTGGTACCTTAGTATAAATTGTTCTTCTGATTGTTCTCACTTCATTCTGCATCAGTTCATATAAACCTTTCTACCTCCCTAAAATCGTTTTCCCACATTTTGGACAGCACCATAGTATTCTATCTCATCCATATTCCACAACTGATTCAGCCATTCCTTGGTTGATGGACATTCCTTTCGTTTCTACATTTTAGTCATTTTTGACATCACACACCTTACTCTGAGTGAATAAAGTCATAAGACTCACATAAATCTCTGGACACTAATCTGTTTCATTTATAATCATAGCCCTATGTAGTTTAATTAAAAGATCATCAAGACTGGAAGTCTGAAGATAAAGGTGCTACAAACTACCTTAATATTTCCTGCTAAAAACACAAAATGACCTAGTAAAATGCAATCTCAGCTATTTGTATTATAGTGGATAGAAAACTGGTCCCAGAGCCAGGAAGTCCTAGGTCTTTTCCCAATCCTCCCCTCCTAGTCCTGCTTCAAACATATTGTCTGTGTGAGCCTGGCTAGGCTACCCGACCTCTTAGCACTCCAGGCAACTCTCTAAAACCATAAGTTACAGAGAAAGGGCCAACCTATATTGGCAGAAGAAGTCTTCTCCTCCAGAAGATTACTATACCAATGAAATAACATTCCCAGGATCAGAAGAGGTCATATTTGCAAAAACAACTTAGCACAGCACCTGACATCTAGTAGGCACTATGTAAATGCTTGTTCTTTTGTACTTCCCCATACCTTTATTTTCCCATCCCTGACTTTCTTTGTACTTTCCAGTTTATTTTTACCTTAACAAAAGAAGCCATCACATACCTTATACAAAGCAGAAGTAGATGCAGATCCCACAGCAAATGCTACTCCTATGATTGAATCAGCATGAAAGTTATCTGCATATGCCATCATCACAATGCCCGTGATTGCCATTATTGCAGCGACTATCTGCCAAATGAAAGATGAAAACAGCGAAGTTGGGCACTGTTTTGCTTCACAGCAAGAATATGACAAATCAGTTGTCCCTTGGGACTATATGAAAGTTGTCAAATATCCCCTAAAGAACTCTTCCAAATGCCCATAAAGCAAGGGATGCCGAAGATCAAAGGAAGAGCCCATAATAGCAAGACTATATGTATGTTGATGAAAATTCCAGGAATCAGTGATGTAAGTGGGCTTGTTTATCACCAAGTGAGTGTGCCTTCATTTTATTCTTATCATAGGTTAACATCAAGGGTGTGCTGGAGCCAGCTCTAAATGGCTTGTGGGAGTCCACTGTTAAATTTTCAGTTACATCTCAGAAATCATAATGATACAAATCAGAGCTTGAGTTATTCTCTGGACTTAAGAAAGTTTTAACAATGCAGAGTAAATTTTAAAGTGCTTTTATTTTTACATATTTCATTTTATATATTAAAATTTAGAGGTATACCATTTCTCTCTAGACATGTAGTTTAGAGAGATGTAGTGGAAGGGAATTAAGTCATCACTAGACTGAAGGACTAGAGACTTAAGGTTAATAAAGCTAATAATGATTATTATAATAACTGTCATTTACATAGTGTCTTAGAGTTTGCAGAATGGTTTACATCCATCATCCCATTTGAACCTCACAACACCCCTGGTTAGCATTCACTTATGGAGAGAAATTATTTCAAGAACAAATTACCACCAGTCCATCTCCATCCATGGTCGATCATTTGACCTCAATCACCTCAACATTATAGTAAGTCTATTGATACTCTTTTCTCTGAGACCAAATTATCCTTCTGGGCACACCAGCCTGGAAACACTTAAAATGATGAAACCCCAACACTAATTTTGGCAAAGCACCAGTGTGGTCTGAGAAAGATTCTGTGCTAATTGATGGGCTTTTTTCTCCTTGAGTTCTGATTATTACCTTATTAAGCATCTATTCCTGTTAATCATATTGCCACAAATGCAAGCCCCATATTCTGACTAGATGCTACTGAGAAATTATTACAATAGATATAGTCCCATATCTATATAACTATAGACTTTCAGAAGGCTTATGCAGAAGAAAACATCTTTGTTTACGACCACAAAGAGCAAGCATAGGTTTGGTCTTACTGCAGACTCATGCTAAGCCTCCTAAAAGAAGAACAGGGAAAACACTTGGCATAAGGCACAGAATAAGAGCCAACTTGTCAGAAATGAAAAACTGTCTTCATAAGATATTATCTGAAGAATTCTTTGCTATGAGGCATTTCTCACTCTAAGTGAATGTCATGTACCCTAAACCACCAGGTTTGTGTTCTACACCAGAATTCAAACTATAGGGAATAGAATTTAATACATACACTATGAGGTGGCAAGGAAAATTTCAAAAAAAAGTAATAGGCTCATAAATAAGGATGGTTAGGGGTTACCTAGAAGTAGTAAATACGAAAAACTTGAAAGAATTATTTGCTCCTTTGATTTCAGGATTTTTAGCTCAAATAGGAATTTTAATAAATAATCAGGGACAACTATTTTCAAGATCAGATGGAGAGGCATCAAATATTGCCCTTCTTAATTTGTGGATTAGTACCACCTTGAAAACATGACAGATTACCTAAGCAGTCATATACGCATTTATTTTGCTGAATTCCTTTCACAGAAGGTGAAGTCAGAGAAAACAAATTTAAATCAACATCCTCTCCCCTGATGCCTCCCACTTAAATTTATTTTGATCAAATGGATGGATGATTATTTCTGAAGTGGATTTAATTAATCATGGCACTGATTCTTTTTGATTTTTAAAAACACAACCTTGATCTTTCATATCAAGGTCCTTAAAGTGTTTCAATAACTACTATCTAGGTTCCATGGGCAACAAGGGCAAATGGGCTGCAGAACCATGTAAAGTGAGACTATTCACTATAACATAACATGTAATTTCTCACTTGGGGATTGCTTATTCATTAGTTGATATGAATATACATATGATAATTTTACTTTGATTATTCTAATGACATGAATTGAAAATTAGCCAAATCCTATCAGTTTTATGGCAATTTGAAAAGAAAACTATGATAATTCCTTTGAAGATTCTCATTACAATCATAGTTCATGCACCCATGAAAACATGAGACCGAGCTATTCAAGTGGACACATCAACTAAATCAAATGTTTTGATGGCCTTAGTGGAGAATAATATTTTTACTTCAGGGAGCATAAGAGTGCTATAAACTGAGTTTTAAAAAAGACACTGTGAGAAAGTTTTTCTCTTAAATTCACGTGCAGTGATTTATAGGTGATACAGAGTCATATAGAAAGAAGACGAATTGACTCATTTTTCACATTTTCATTAAATTTATAGAAGTATTTGGTAGATCTGTTTCTACATGATCCAATTCTGATCCAAAGTAATTTTCAATGAATTCTCTTGCAAACCGGATTGCAAGGGGAGCATAACTAATTTGCATAATTTGAGAAAATATGAGATATAACTCTTTAATGATCTCAATCAGTAATTCAAACTACCCAAACTGCATTAACTAATTGCACAACATAGGTTTGCTTTGTCAATGGAGTCTGTAAAACACACAATTAAAATACCCAGAGAGTGAGCTCAATATGGGATTTAGATTTTTAGAGTCCAATTATGAATTTTAAAGAATTTTATGAATTTTATGAATTTTTAGAGTTCAATTATTTATCCCAAAGGAAGGTAAATTGGCTCTGATTGGGGATGGTGGGAAAACATATGACTATCTCTTTCAGATTCAAACCATTTAGATTTTATATACGTGTGTGTGTATGTGTGTGTGTGAATATCTTAACTTAAATGTTATGGACAAAATCTACATAGCATTGTTAGAAATAATAATAGCACTTATCTCTGTAGTGTTTTAATAAATATATGAGATATATACATATAACACAAATTTATGTGACATAATAAATGTATAACTGAATTAACCCCGGGAAGGGAAGTATTATGATTATCCTCATTTTAAAAATAAAGAAACTGAGGCAGACAAGTTAGATGTTTTATCCAGAATCATACAACTAGTAAGTGTCTGAGGTGGAATTTGAATTCAGGTCTTCTTAACTCTACGTCCAGTGCCATACTCTCTATGGTTTTCATAAATTAATGCACATTTTCTGGAGGATCTCTAAAATTCCAGTTGCTTGGGTTTTCAATGAAGTTAGTCACTTCTAACTTGTATACAATCATGGAGATAAAAGAATAATAAAACAAGAAAAAAAAGACAAACAAGAGGGAAAGACCCTCAAAAGGGACTGTATTAAGATGGAGGAATCCTCAGTAAAAATGATATGCCTGTATTATGATCACAAAATTATCAACTGCATTTTTTGGCCTTTCAAAACATATTGGGGCTATCATGTCAACATAGCCACAATATTCTCTGACTGAAACAATATTGCCCAAAGGGAAAGATTCATCTTATCTCCTAACACTATAATTCTATAGCATTTTTTTTCTTGTGTCATTGTTACTGACTTCCCCTATCTTCTGTCTTTGGAATAGATCCTTGAGTTGTACCCTCATTGTGCAGTGACTTCAGAATAATAATAAGATTAGCAGCACCATAAATATTTTTTTCTTTGAAAAAACAATCTTATCTTTGAAACAGCAGGTTCAGGTGGGTCATCCCTGATTTTCTTTGATAGACTGGTGTCCTTCCTTGACTCTATACCCCCAGAGAAAAGTGGAGTAGAATCTTAAAGATCTGAATGAATGATCATGTCAACCTTTTGCCCTGCCATTAATGTCACTTCTTGAAGTTTGATGGGACAGCAAAACGAAAGGAAAGAAATATTCTTCTTTTATATTCTTGTGGAGGCAGAGATTAACAAAGAGCAATGGAGAGCAGAGAAAACCTTAAGGACCACAAATGTATAGTATCTATTTACAAAAAAAGCAAAGATTAAAAAGTGTGTGTTGCCTTGTTCTCTCTGCGAAAGTCTTTTCAAATATCCAAAGTCATATGGGATCACTAAACTTCACTAGTTGTTAGAACTAAGAGTCCATCAAAGTCACAAAAGACTATAGACCTAAAAAAGTCTAAAGAAGCAGCTGGGTGTATAAGAAATGAAAGAAGTAGGGCCATTATCATAAAGATTTAGACATAATACTAACTTTGAGCAACAGACAATGAAAATCACATTGCTTCTCCCCTTGGTGTTCATGTAGGTTAAATCAAATAAAATGGACTTCTCGGGTAGACTTGAAGATTTCATGAAAGACTGATGTAGGGAGAGGAAAGGTATATAACTACCTATTTTACCTCAGTAATCACGTTTTTTCTTTGTTTTTGAAGAGAACCATGGCATCAGGGAAATGATGACATGACTTGCAGTTAACTTTGATTTGAGGGAGGGAGGGCTGTGCAAGCCTCACTTCCTCCTCCAGAGCCATCAGGGTCCAGTGACCAGATATTCATCAGGATGACTGGAGACGACCCAGGATGCAATGGGAGACCCTGGCCCTTTTAGGCTAAGGCCTTTTAGCATACTCACTTTGAGGGAGGTAATGCCCATTTGGTGAATAGGCCTCATTAAGAAGTGAGTCTAGGGATGGTCCCTTAAATTAGAAAAAAAAATCAAGCTGGGAGGAGAAGAACCTCAGGATTGCTGTTCCAAAGAGAAACAGTTAACCATTGACATTAACTGTAAGGAAGCAGAGTTCAAAATATAGCTATTAAGTGGAACTTGGGCAGGGACCTTTTGTGGTCCAATCTATGCACTTCAGAGTGAACTGAGTTTAAGGTTTTGTAAAGAAAGAAAGAGGAGAGGGGGGGGAGAGAGAGAGAGAGATCTAGTCAGTAAACCCCAAGTTGGGAGGAATAAGTAGGCTGATTATATTATATAGAATTCAGATTTTTTTTGACAAAGTGTCAGAGATTTTTTTCTCCTCCACTGGAACCTTCCCTAAAGCACCTTCTGGTGCTACCTGAATAGGGTTCTCCAAAGAGTATAGAGCAATTGCCTTAATTTACCATGTCTAGGAAGAATCCTAGAAAATATCAAACTCTGTCCCACACAGACAATTCATTGCTTGATTGTTTCAGTCCCTGGAATATCACAAAGTCTCCCCAGTGAAGTCTATAACTATTCAATTTAAGCATACTTCCTGGAAAACTAAGTAGATGAAAAATGTATATTTTCTAATTATGATATGCAACTGTGCAGGCAGCCCATTGGGTCCATCAATATACTTGAACAGGGATTACTGTTGATAGTGAGTTGTGCTCAAGGTTGGATGGGAGTAGGAAAATGGCTATTACATGATACAGGGGACAGAGCACTGGCCCTAGAGTAAAGAACTGAATTTAAATCTGGCCTCTGACATTTACTAGCCAGGTGACCCTGGGCAAGTCACCTGCCTTAGTTTCCTCACCCATAAAATGGAGAGGATAACAGCCTTTATCTCACAGGGCTATTGCAAGGATAAAATGGAACGCTATTTGTAAACAATTTGCAAACCTTTAAGTGCCATATAAACACTAGGTATTATTATTGTCTTGGAAGCAGCACTGAGTTTTCAATAATCCTAAAGGCCTTGAAGCTGCTGCCAGTGTGTAGTGTGGCTATTTCTGGGAATAGAAGCACGAGCAAGGTGCCAGTTCTGCTACTTTTAAGCATCTTTACAGTCTTTTTCTCCCTCCAGGGACTTCTTCCTGAAGAGAATCTGGAACAACTAGTCTTTTCTCTTGAGGCTGGAAGCCAAAAGACCAAGATTGTGTTTCTTTCAAGATCTCTTTACCTCTGACTCTTATAAATGCCAATAGGCACTTGGAACACTGAGTAGTCAGTCTCCACCAATAAGGAAGGTCTTATGCTAATAAGCTTTGAGTTATGAGTTATATACTAAAAACCATCTTATAAATACTGCTGTTATCTTAGTCATAAACTATGGATTCAAGTCATGAAACACAAAGATCTTAGAAAGATGAAAATTATAAGCCAGCATGAAGGCATATGATGTATGTAGGCAGATTTTGGCATATTATCCATGATGAGAGGAACACAAGAAGTTACAAAAATGACAGCATTAAAGATACGTATGAGCAGAAAAAGAGTTGTACTAGCTGCATAGTGAATATTAGAGATGATGGTTGGGAGAGTTCCATGTTAAATGATACCCTCAAGATAGTTGGAAAAGAAAACTTAAAGTTCTTCAGCATGTTGTCAGTCTTCTATGCCATATCAAAAAAGGATGTGGATGCAAATCCGATGGGAATGGGAAGGTGTGGCAGGATTCCAATCTGCAAGGACAACAGTAGTGATGGGGTACAGGCTCTGGAAACTCCCTTGAACTCTCCTTGAATCTTCCCACTTTATCTGGAGTTCACCTGAGGCTATAATCCCTTCAACTGGCCTTTCATTGTCACTATGCCCAATTTTCTGTTACCCTATCTAAGCCCATTCTCTTGGTTCCTGGCCTCCAACCTCTAGTCACCTCCGCCTACAGGCCACTCCCATCAACAGTCTTCCTAGACCAGTGGTTCTCAACCTGTGGGTTATGTTCATTTTGTAACAGTGAAAATACATCCTGCATTTTATGATTCATAATAGTAGCAAAATTACAGTGAGGAAGTAGCAATGAAAATAATTGTATGGTTGGGAGGGTCACCATAACATGAGGAACTGTATTAAAGGGTCACAGCATTAGGAAGGTTGAGAACCACTGTGACCTAGACCCTTCCTTCAATCACCACAGAGTACTTGACCAACCCTTGATCCCTCACACAGTCTTTCTGCATATAAGATCCATCTTGCTTCCATGAAAGTACTCAGATTCAATCTGACCTACTTGCATTAGTGATGATACAATGCTCAGATTCCTTAAGAGTCTAGCCAATACTGATATTCCTGAAAAGTCTGGCCAATATGATGGATTTCTAATAAATCTTGTTTTTCTTTTGCTGAAAGAAGGCATGGGTTGAATATGTTGCTGTTTTGGAGTCTGAGCACCCCTAAACCTCACCAGTGGCACCCACATTAATGATATCACATGTCTAGCCAACTATCCAAGTGAAAATGAACAAGGAGAAGGGGGGCAGAGCCAAGATGGCGGCGTAGAAGCAGCAAGGTCCCACAGCTCCCACACCGCCACCCTAAACACCCACAAAATATGAGCCCAGAGAAAGTCTAGGACTCTCAGACTCACAAAAATACAGAGAACACAGCTCTCGCTGAAGGCAGCTCGGCAGCAGGGGCTCAGTGCAGCCGCCAGAGCGAAGGCTGGAACAGCCAGAAGCCGAGACCTTGGCCAGGACGGGCGGTGGGAAGGAGCTGAGCTGAGCCCCACAGCCAGCCTGCAGCGGTTCTACAGCCTCCA
>CM053598.1:213417997-213478388 GCA_028646575.1 Pseudocheirus occidentalis
AGACCTTGGTTCTGCCTTCCATGTGGAGAGTTTGCTATATTTTGTGATCCAAAACTACACCAACATATTCATAACCATCATGGGTGTTGTGAATATCTCATTATTGATACACAGAGTGAATAGGGTCTTGGACAATAAGACCTGGTTTCAATTCCTACAGCAGATGTTAACTAACCATGGGACCTTTGCAAGTCATTTAACATCTCTCAGACTTAGTTTGCTGATCTGTAAAATGGAGTTAAAAATAGCATTTACAACACAGGATAGTTGTGCAGATCATATGAGATAATGGACATGAAACACATTTAAACCCTGAAACTCTTTATACATTGAAGCTATTGTTATTCTATTTATATATATATATATAATATATAATTATATACAGCATTCTTCCAACCTAAATTACCCTTCTTACCAGTTTAAAGCCTTCCTATCACTGAAAGCCTAGCCCAAAGACCATATTTACCATGATTTCTCCCCCAGGTAGGTATGCTCCTAAATGTAATGGTCTCTTCTTTATTCTGTATCACTTAGAGAAGAAATGCGCTTGTTCTGGCCAGCCCAATTATAGGAAATCAATGAATAGGGAAAAATCTCTACTAGTTTTTTTAAAGGTAATTTGGAGGAATGGAAGGTTTTGAAAGGACAAAAGTCATTTCTAATGCCAATAGGACCATAGACTTAAGAGTTGGAAGGGACCCTACGAGTAATGATCCAACGCCCATATTTTATAGATGAGAAAAATGAGGCCCAGAGTGTTTAAATGACTTTCCTAGTTTCACACAGGTGATAAGTATCTGAGGTGGGATTTGAACTCAGGGCTTCCTGACTACAAATGCAGCAGCACCCTATCTCATCCATTACTTTGTACTTGTCTTAAATCATTTATCAATTGGAACTGCAGATTATTTAATATTTATATTCAACCAGCAGCTACTGTAACCTGATTCCAGTTGGTGAACAGATCCTCAAATGCTAGAAAATCAGCCTCAGTGAATAAAATCCACATCATTTCTTGGCTTCATGCATTTTATATTTCCATCAGCATTAAAAACAACTGCACCATTGTGTAGAATATTGCATTCCACTGATAAAAAAGCACTGGGAATCTTTCTGATCTATTGTTCGGCTCTTCACAGCCTCGCATTACTGATGTCTTTCCATTTGCCAGAGAAAGCCCAAAGCAGGAGAAAAGCTATGCTGTATAAACACCCCACATGAGAAAACCCCACAGATTTATGGATGGGTAGCCTCTGCCAATGTACACAATGAAGTAACCATTCAATTGCAGCAAAAATACTGTAAAGCTTGGTCTAAATATGGGTATAGGTATGGGTCCTGATCAAATCTATAGAATAGCAGTTCTAAATGCGTAAACATTACCTTATGGCAAACATCTTTCTTTAAATGTTGAGGTTTCATTTTGGGTTATGATCATTTTATCCCCATATACTTGTCTCACCCAAGGTCAAACAGGCACTAAACATGCTATGAAGTTTGTCATTGGTGCCACTGGGTTTATACTGCCATTTAAACAGACCAGCAAAGGAGAAAGACCTATAATCATATTTTGAGCCTTATGAGAACATAGAAATAATAATTCATATTTATAATTTATTTCGTAGCTTACAGAGTCCTTGCCTCACAACTACGTCATGAGGTTCGGGGATCTGTCCAGGGTCACACAGCTGGTAAGTAGCTATAACACTATTTTTGTTGAATCTTTTGGCTCCAAAATCAGTGTTCTTTCTATTGTATCATGTTATTTCTGGAGACATGATAGAGGAGCAAGAGAAGATGGTTAGCAGTGAGTCTGCAGGCATCCCTACATTCTAAGTCTAGGTGTATAGGAAAACTCCAATTTTGGAGGCACCTAGGTGGCACAGTGCATAGAGTTTTGAACTTAGGTTCAGAATAGTTTCAATTCTACCTCAAACACTTGCTAGCTGTGTGACTGAGCAAGTGTTTTAACCTTTCCCAGCTTCAGTTTTCCTGTCTGTAAAATGAAGATAATAATGCCATCCACATCATGGGGTTGTTTGAGGGTAAAATGAATTAACATATGTAGAGTTTTGCGAACCTTAAGGTGATGTACGAATACTAGCTCTTATTTGTTACAATCGTCAGAAACCACTTGAATTGATTAACTAGGATAAGTCAATCCAAACAAATATTAATAAACACCTATTGCATCATGGGATAAGCCTCGAGCTATGAGTTTAGGGGGTGGAAGAGATAGAATGTAGGTATATGACTTATTTTTAGCCCTCAAATGCATATGCTTCAGAAGCTATTAGCCTTTATTGAGTCATGGACCTCCTTGGCAGTCTGGTGAGGTTTATGGGTCCATTCTCAAAACAGCATTGTTAAATGCATGAAATAAATATATAGAACTAGAAAGGAAAGCAATTCAATTGAAATAGTTACACACATTTAGATAGATAGATAGATAGATAGATAGATAGATAGATAGATGGATAGATAGATGGATAGATGGATGGGTGGGTGGGTGGATGGGTGGATGGATGGGTGGATGGATAGATAGATAGATAGATAGATAGATAGATAGATAGATAGATAGATAGACAGACAGATAGACAGATAGATAGATAAAGATATAGATATCTATGGATATAGATCTATAGATCTACCTAATCTTTCTATTATATATACAATTTCACAGACTCTAGGTTAAGATATCCTCTGGAGAGTCAAGACTTAGAAATGTGAAACAATTTCTGGGCAATAATCATGTGCTAAGTGGTAGAGGATAGAACGTAATTGCAAGAGACATTCATTAAAGATTGAAATCACTGTAAGCTAACATAGTTGGTCATGGCTTAATTGAAGAGATGAAATTTGAGTTGAGCATTGAAAGATGAGAAGGATTTCTATGGGGATACAGAAAAGGAAAGATATCTTTGTGTTGGGAGAAACATAAGTAAAGGCTAACATTGCTTTTGGATGCTCCCAGGAACATGAGTTTATCCTGGGAAATGGGGAGAAAGATAAGGTTGGGAAAGTAGAATAAGGACAGATTGTGGAGGGCAATGAAAGCCTTGTAAATACATTTACAGTGGATTGTTGATAGGATGCCATTACAGTTTCTCGAGCAGGGAGTTTCACTGACAGTGAAAATAATGTTAGGAAAACTAACAGTAAATTTCCTGAAATAAGGTTTTAGGAAAACTTACACTGGCAATTAAATATAAAATGTATGAGAGTGTGGATAGAATAGAGGTAGGAAGATTGATTAGATGGCTAAAGTAATTCAAATTAAGTCATTAAAATAAAGGCTGAAGTAATTCAAGTCTGAAGTGAAGAGAAACAGACTATTGGAAGCAAAATCTGAGAGGACAGGGTGAATATGAGAAACATTCAGAAGAAAAAAACCCAGTTAGATGCTGAAAGTGAAGGAGAGTTATCACTCATACAGAGATGAGAAGAAAAATGAAATTGGTTGGGGTAGGAAAAACAGAAGGAAAAATTCAGTTTTTGACTTATTGAATTTAAGAGCACTAAACTCAGATGTTTCCAGGGAAATGAATATATGAGATTGGAGCACAGGTTAGGGCTACTGTACATTGGGAGTGAGCTATGTAAAAGATACTTGATGGAGTATATATGCAAAGAAGGAGGAGTGAAAGAGTCTTGAGGAATACTCAGTGTGAAGGCAGGAAAAATACTAAAAGTGAGCAAATGAATCCGAAGAATGGGGGAAACTGAGCATAACAGATTTCATGGGAGAAAGTATTATTTAGAATAATGTCTATCACATCAGATTGGAGAAGTCAGAGCCACAGAGTAGGTCAGAGACATCAGTCAAATAACAAGAAGGAAAGAGAAAAAGAATTGAACTAATACTTTATTAAATAAAACTCCTGATTTACTCTAAGTGAATAATTATCTTTTGTGTGGAAAAAATACAAGTGGAAAATTAGGCAAATTGAGAAAGGAGTGATAGGTGATCGAGGAAAGCAATAGATGCATCCCCACCAAGTCCATAGGTAAATAGTGAAGGAATAATTATTCCCTTGATCTCTCAAGAAGACAGGAGATTGTGGGAGAAAACAAGGAGAAAAAAAGCAATTGAGAGAATAAGATGAAGAGGAGAGAAAGGGAGAATGCGTCCAAGAAAGGGAAACGGAAAGTATACCAGTAAAGAAAATCTTCATGCAAGATGAAATACTTGCTTTCAGTGAAAGTCAGGAACATTTGAATAGGTTTTATATGGAGGGAGTGAGATCTACAAATTGGGTGACTACTTTCTTTTAGTGAGTGTTGCAAATCTTTGGAAAATACACCACCCTGGAAAAAGGATGTGGAAGTCTCCATCAGTAGCTAGCACTTGGGTGGTAGGGGTTCCAGATATCAAGAGGTGGATAAAACTGATTTGAAAATGAAGAATGATTGTGGTAAGAGCTATAATTCATACCAGGATTCATGATTTAGGACGTAGAATGATACCTACCATATGATAGCAGATTCCATTATATATTGTGCCTTTCATGAACTAATATTTCTGTTCTAGGACTGAGGCACAGCAGAAAATAGGGAGGATGGGGGTAATATCTACAAAGGTAATACCATAGATATTGTATAAGTCAGATTTTACTTGTTATTGGATAACTGTCAGGGTTTTCCAGAAGCACAATGGGCTGCCTAAGAGATAATGGGTTTTCTCTCATGGAAGCTCTTTATGCAATGAGTGAATGACTACTTGTTAAGTAGGTTTTAAAGAGGTTAGTGTTTTTCAGACATGAGTTAAACTAGATGGTTCTGAGGTTCCATCCAACTCTGAAATTCTATTATTGTGTGATTATGTTACTCATATTGTTCATCAAATCCCCCGAATTGTCCTCTTCATCTTATGAAGTTGATTTTTGGAGCCCAAGTAAAAGAATTTACATTGATCACTACTAAATTTCATCTTATTAGATTGGTAATAATGCTCTAACCTATCAAAGTCCTCTAGAGTTCTGATTCTATGATGTAGTAGGTTAGCTACCCCTTCCAGCTTCATACCATATGTAAATGTGAAAAACATGCTCACTTCCATGCTAATTTTCACGTTTTGAACTGACAACTCATTTGAGAAGCCTGACAGTTCAGAGTAACTGTAAATAGCAATTGTTTCTCTTTGGGCCAGAAACCTTTAGGGTTGGATCCCTAAAAAAATTTTTTTTCTTTTATATTAAAAGAGCCATCCCTTGGCTCACTTCTTAAACAGCCCTAACCCCTCAATGGGAATTGCCTCAGTCAAAGTGAGAGCTTGTAAAAATCTCAGCTTAAAAAGGCAAAGGTCTCCCATTGCATTCTGGGCCACATTTACTTGTCCTTATCTATATCTGGCCACTGAACCCAGATGACTCCAAAGGAGAAAGTGAAGCTGATGACTTTGTATAGCCCTCCCTTGCTGAAATACAATTTACTTGCAAGTCATGGCATCATCTTCCTGATGTCATGGTCTACTTAAAATAAGTAAAATTTTACCTTCTCTTTCTCATTCAATTCCCCAATTGAGAATGAAAGAGAAAAAAAAGCCCAGTTATGAATATAAATATATATATGTATTTATATTCATATATGTCTATATTATAATATGTCTATATTGCATCTATTGTATCACATGCATGCATGCATATAGATGTATGTATATACACACATGTTTTTGTAAAATAAGTTTTTTTCTTTCATTCTCAATTGGGAGATTGAATCAGAGAATGAAATGGCAAATTTTTGTTGAATAAAAGAATAGAATATGTATAAACATATAAGTGTGTGTGTGCATGTATATGCATGCACATATAGTCTGTACTCTACTTCATCTCTCTATCAAAAGGAGGCTAGAGTGTTCATCACTAGTACCCTGAAACTGTGGTTGACTATCATGCTGATCAGAGTTCCTAACTCTTTTAATTTGTCTTTGTTATTTTGTTGTCACTGTATAAATTATTTTATTGGTTTCATTCACTTTGCTGCAACAGTTTATACAGCTCTTCGCAAGTTTCTCTGAAATCATCCCCTTCATCTTTTAGTATAAGATAATAATATTCTTTCCATTTATGTACCACGAATTGTTTAACTATTCACCATTTTATGAGTAGCCCCTTAAATGTTCATTCTTTGCCATCTCAAAAAGAATTATAAATAATTTTATGCCCCCTTCATTAGAGTTTGTTTTGCTTAAAATTAATCACTCTCCTAACCTACATTCCCTCTAATTTCCCCCTTTCCCTTCTCCTCTTTCCTTGTGATGGTCAATATTTGCTTTCCTAGGACCTTAGGACTACTTTTTCACTCAGTTGTAACCCTTTCAGAGGGCTCTCTAGTCACATATAACTTTGTACTTTGATTTTCCCAATGGTCTCTTCTTGAACGGCAAGATAGGATAACGAATACAAGAGCAATATAAGTTGCTCAAGGAGATGAGGTCAAAGGTGGCTAAATTGGTTAAAAAATTAAAACACCAAAAATTCAAATATCCTGGGGAAAGTTTTCTATTTGAACAGCAGCAGTCCAACTTCACATGTCTAAAAAAAAAACCAACTGTTAATATGGATGAGATATTAGTGTGAAGATATCTCTTACATTATCTAAGTCATTCATCCAAATCAGTGATAAAAATGATAAACACCATAAGGTCAAGCACAAAACCCTGGAACATACCACTGCATATCTTATGCTCTTCCTAAGTTGATTTACTTTCTTTCCTATATACAAAAATGACCTTTCTGCCCCTTTTAGCAACAGAACCTCTTGCTTCTGAAATAGGCAGTAATATCTTACCACAAAATTTGAAATAAACTTATTGGCCTAGAGTTTGCAAAGTAATTTTTTAAAATGGGGAAATATTTGCTGTTCTTCCATTCCTGTAATATTTACGGATCACTGACAATTATAAGTCAGTGTCTTTACTTTTATCCATTTCCTTCCCAACCCCCCCTCTATGTTAGCTTATTTAAATAGGTCAGATTGGAGAGCTATTACATAATTTCATGCAATACTTTTCTTTAGCTTTTTCTTCATTCTTATTTGATCAAGATTTTAACTTTTACTCCAATCGATAATCTAACTGAAAGTAGTTCATTCACAGAAGACCCCTCTGTCAGCAGCCAGTTGTTAGGCTTTATTAACTGAGTCAAGAAGAAGGGGGATTGTAATTCTTCTATATCTTACCTAGTCAAATCACATCTGTGGTAATGGGTTCAGTGATGGGCATAACAAAAATGACCCCACTGCCTGAAGGTTGGGTGGGTTACATTTTACCCCTACCCCCAGGGTTGTCTGGTACTCCAAATAAAGAGAATTTTAAGGTATATAGTTTTTTTGCTACTAATTCGCATTGCTACTGGATGTGCTTGCCGGTTCAAGGAGGTTCTTAAGCTCCTCGGTTTCATTTAACCACTTAACAGTCAGATTAACTTTGCAAAGGAGTATTTACTTCACAGACATAGCAAAAAGAGACATATAAACACCACAGTTGTAGGGGGTGGGAGGCAGGAATATAACTCTCGTTTATTATCACCTTAGTGTCTGGTGAAGGAAGTAGATTAAGTTCACAGCTTAATTTGTCCCACCAAATTCCAAGCCCAAAATTCCATTGTCTTCTCAGGGCTCCCCTTGGGCTGGCAGCCTCATCTGGTCTGCAATCTAGACTCCAAGTTCTCCATGGTTTATTACTTATGCTTAGAACTGAAAAGGATAAATGAAACAGACTAAGGGGAGGGAGCAGGTGGATTTTCCCACACACACCCAGTTCATTAAATGGTGCTGGTACTGTCCAGTCTGTTACTTTTAAACACATAGCATATTCCACCCATACAGTCTACAGGAAGAGGTTGTTCTGAAATTTGTGGTAGGGGAATGCAGAATTTCAATGGCAATCAAAATAGGATATTTTGCTGTTTTTCTGGATTGAGTTTTACCTAATCAAGTGCCTTTGAGCCTCCCTTTGATTATATCAAGAGTCTTTGATTGGAAACCATATACATTTGTAAAGCCAAGCATGAACAGCTCTCCAGAGGACTGCTACTGTCAATAGCTCTAAGGTTCTGATCACATAGTATAGTGGGTTTTCTATTTAGTCAGCAGTAAACTAAAGCAAATATTCACAGCAACCAAAAGTACAGCATTCACAATGTTATAACATAACTTATCAATAAAGTGCTTGCATAGTTTTCAGCAAAGTGGCCACATAATTTTAAGCAAAAGAAATCATTTAGCAAGTCCTTAACTTGATCATGTCTAAGGAGCAATACTCCTTAAGGGACCCAAAGTACAAAGGTCAAAGTTTTCCCAACCCTAGGTCACATTGTCTTAATCTCTCAGTCAAAAAGTCTTCTTTCTTCTTGATTTGAGATTAGTTTCCAATCATTCTTAACTCAATACCCCTTAAGGGGTACAAGGTACAAAATACAAAGTTCTCCCACCCCTAGGACACAGTAAATCATGATCTTCTCAGTCAGCACTAAGTGCCCAAGGAGAGGTCTTTTCATCTCTACTGAAGGCTGGTTCTCAGATTGCATGGTTCCTCTTCCATGGTCCTAGCTTTTGCCTGAATTTACCCAACTGTCACCTGGATTCAAAGGTAGGCAGCTCTCAGCTCCTCATTCAGCTCTCATCCAGTCCCTCATCTAGTTCCTTGTCCAGTTCCCATTCCATATTGAAACTCACAGTGTCCATTCCACCTCAAGTCCTTCACAGTTTCTGTTTCTGGGAAGACAAAGCTCAACAGAGCCAAAACAACATTCATGCACATTGCTGGCACTATCATCAATTCACTTTCTGCCTGTGAAATCAGCACAGATCTACAAACAAAATCTGAGAACTCAACACAAATTGTCAGTATAGTCCCAGGACCTCTGAAACCCTCCTTCAGGACTTCTACAAAGAGACAACAAGAAAATCCTCTTTCAGGGCTTCCAGTAAGGGCCCAGGGCTTCTGTACAAAGCATTACAAACACAAATCAACACAAACAAACAGATTTCTGGGATACCACCAGTTTTTTTTCCTTCTCAATTCTTCCACCCCAACAGTTCCCTTCTCAGTTCTGTTCTTTCCCAGCTTGGGCTTTTCCTTATATATAGTCATTAACTCCTCTCTGTTCCACCCCTTCCTGTTGCATCAGCAAGTTCCTCCCACTGTGGGTTTCACAAGTTCTGTTTCTCAATAAAGACTTGATAAAATCATGGGCAAGGCTTAAAAAAACTTGAACTGAACCAAGGTGCTCAATAATTAAGTAGCTGAGACAAGGAGCTAAGTACTTCTTTGCTTGTCATTACAACATTGTATTGCCCTTAATAGGCCCAAGGGAGTTTAAAGATCTTCCCTGCCCCTTAGCAGGTTGAATGTAATCACATGGGAGCCCAAGGTGGAAGGAGCTTACAAAAAAGGGTAAAACAGGAAGGAGCAGATAAGAGCACAAGCAGAGCTGGGAACAGGCAGTACTGAGAGAGAGACTGTGATGTTGGCTCTCTGTCTGTTGATCTGTGTTACTTTGTCAGACAGAAGCACTCTGTCAATTTGTGTTGATTTCTCAGACAAAAATGAATTGAGATGATAGTGCTCATAGTGTTTGTAAATATTATTGTAGCTGTGTTAAGCTTAATGTTTGTAAATATTGTTGCAGCCTTATTAAACTTTGTCTCCCTAGAAATAGAAACTGTGAAGAACTTGGTGTGGAGCAGGAGTTGAGAGATGCCTACATGTAAATACAGGCAAGAAATGGGAGTGGTCAGCCTGTGAAAGAGTAGCCTTGGGGTTTGGAAGTCCACTTTGAGTCAAAATGAAAGGAAACTTTACTTGGATACTCTATACTGACTGAGGAGATTTGTAACTTACTGTGACCTAAGGGTGGATGGTGTTTGTACTTTCTGCTACCCCTTAAGGATAATTGGAAGCCAGCATCTAGACAAGATGAAAGAATACTTTACTTGAATTCTCTGTATCGACTGAGGAGACTGAAACTTACTGTGACCTAGGAGTAGACAGTTTTGTTTGTATTTTCTGTTACCTCTTAAAGATGGCTTTAAGATATGCTGAATGATATGTTTTGTTTAAGACTACATGACCATCTTAGTAATAAATTAGGTTATGTTGTTGCGAGTGATATGCTTGAGCTTTCTGAATGTTATGCATTAGTTTATTGCTGAATAGAGAGTTCATTATATTATGCTGTTAGACCCTTAAAGTTATTTACATCAGCAATTCCCAGGAGATCCACTCATGATTGGTTTTACAAGAATGTATTCTTCCAGAAGCAAATTTCCATGAACATATATGGGTACGTAAAAGATACTCACAAAACAGAAACAAGGTATCCTTAAAGGGAAAGGTACTAAGCACTGGTGGATCATAAAAAGAACCACAGAATGTATCCCTTGAGCATAGTCTCAAAGAAAGCCACTTATTCTAAGAAAGCATCTATTTTAAATAGGGGAGAAAGAGGATTTTAGCTATGGACTACAGCCTGTGAAGAAGCATGGAATCAGCAGTTAGAGCATCATGCAGGGGGAATCCCAAGTAGACCAGTTTGAATGAACCACAAAATTTGTTGGGGGAAGTAACATGTAAGAAGACTGAAAAGATTAAATGGTTCATGTTGTAAAGAGTTGTAAATGCCATGCAGAATTTCTGTTTGATCCTAGAAGCTGTTGGAATTAATGAGAAGGTTCTTAACATGGCTGAATCTTTGCTATAGAAAAATTAGTCTGGCAGTAATGTAGAGAATGGATTGGAATGTGAAGAAACTTGAGGCAGATAGCACAATTAGGAGGCCACTGTAGTAGTCCAGATGAGAGCTGGTGAGAGCCTGAATTAGGATGGTGACCTTTGAATGGTGAAGTAATGGTATTTGCTGATGACTGTTAAATTCACAATTAAGGAGAAAATTTCCCTTTGACCCAGCAATGCCACTTCAAGGGGGTATTGATAGTGCTGGCAATGTGTGTAAATATTGTTGTAGCTCTGTTAAGCTTAATGTGTGTAAATATTGTTGTAGCTTTGCTAAATTTTGTCTTCCTAGAAACAGAAACAGAAACTGTGAAGAGCTTGGAGTGGAACAGATTTTTTGTGGTGACCAAGAACTGAACATCGAGGGGATGACCATCAATTGGGGAATGGCTGAATAAGTTGTATTCTATGAATGTAATAGAACACTATTGTGCTATATATGAACTAATGCTGAGTGAAGTGAGCAGAACCAAGAGAATACTGTTCACAGAAACAGCCACAGTGTACGATGACTGACTTGGCCCTTCTCAACGATACAAGGATCCAAAACAATTCCAAAAGGCTCATGATGGTAAATGGCATCCATTTCCAGAGAAAGAACTATGGAGTCAGAATGCAGAGTGAAGTGACTACTTTTTTGTTTTTCTTTTGTATGTTTTTTTTCTTTCTCATGGTCTCTCCCATTTGTTATAATTCTTCTATGCAACATGATTAATGTAAAAATGTGTTTAACAGAAATGTATGTATAGAACCATATCATGTTGCATGCCATCTTCAGGAAGGAGGTGGGAAGGAGGGGAAGAATAACAATTTAAATAAAAATTTAAAACTTATGGAAGTGAATAATGAAATCTAAAAATAAATAAAATGAAAAAAGAAGAAAATTGAATTTAAAAAACTGGGACACACCCAGAAGACAATCATAATGATGAAGGAACTCAAAAATGATCTTGGAAAATCATCAGCTAAAAGAATTGTGTATTTTTAGCCTCCCAAAGACTAATCAGATGATGACTATTTTCAAGTATAATAAGAGTTATCTGCAATGCAAAGTATATACTCCCTCCTCCCATTTACACTTACTTATGCTAGAGGGATGGAAACATTAACTAGACTTACAATTTCAATGTAGGTGATCAAACTTTATTAATCAAGTGCACGCAAGCATTATATTATTTACAAACATTAACCCTATGTAACAGCAAGCACCCTCGCATACCCAGGATAGCTGCTAGCACAGGTTCTTTGGCCTGCTTTACTAAAGGAAAGCAACTTTAAAGGGGCCAACAATCTTTAATTAAATATATACATATATATGCATACAGACATACACATACATATACACATATATGTATATACATATGTATATATGTTTATGCAAATTTACTTAGTTCAGCAGGAAAAGTCAGCACCCTGAACTTCAGAGAAAATACAAACAGAAATTACAAGCAGACAAAAAATCCAGAGAAAATAGCGCAATTCAACAGACCAACAAGCAGAGCTTCTAGCTGTCTGACCTTCACATACATACATAGTTACCAGAGAGAGAGGTGCCAACATCTGGGTTTTCAAAACTGGGGGGTTCAGCAGCTACCCAGAGTTTCATCTGGTCAAATCACACAACTCTTCCTGTAAGTGGACCCCAAAGAAAAACTTCACCTCACAGTATCAGAGTCAGAGGACATCACAACCTTCCTGACCCACTGCCTAATTACAAGTAACTAAAGGTGTGGACCTTCCTGACAAACAAGCCTCCCCCCAATCAAGCCCTTCCTGTTGGGTTCCTATTGAGGTCCATTAAGGGGCAGGGAAGATCTTCAAATTCCTTTACCATTACACCCCAATAGGAACAAGGCATCAAACTAATTTCCTAGGGCATCCCAGTAAGCTTGTCTTATGCTAATACTCAATGACAAGATTTCTGCTTTGTCCAGCTAGAGGTTGTGTGCTCTCTCCAAAGTGATTACCTCACAAATCAATAAATTTCTGCCTGTCAATCAGTACTGCTTGAGTTTCAAGCATGGGAAACAGAAACCAGCTTTAGTCCTGATGCAAGACAAAGCTGAAGAGCAGAGGTCATTGTCAGGCTTTTAATAGTTCTGTTAAGTATAGAGGTTAAGTGACTTTCCCAGAGTGACACAAGTGACTTTGAGGCAAGATTTGAACTCAGGTCTTCCTGACTTTAGGAACAGGTCTCTACCAATGCATCACCCAGCTACTCAGTTACAAAATAAGGTTTAAAACAAAATGGAGTCAATAATGTCCAGATAGCAAATTTATTATTACCACATTGTCCAATAGGAGAAAGATTAGACTGGTTTGCTTAAATCTAGAGATATGAAGTAACAGAATCTTTTAGAGGACTTTAGGCAGTTTTGCCTACAAACCTCACTATGGACTAGCTGGCAACAAAGACTGAAAAAAGGAAGTGCCCTTAGAACAGGAGACCCATGGAAAATTATGTGATAAATAAGAGAATGGAGTGGGAGAGTCACGTGGACCCTGTTTTGGTGATTGCCTCAGGGACACCTGGGCTGATGTGGCATTTAGCATTTGCCTGATAAAAATAGTTTGTGGGAAGACGGTCATTACTCTTCCAACTTGGTAAGACTTCATAAAAGAAAAAGCTGCTTCTACCAGAATTGAGAATGTGCCTCCAGGAAACCAAGAGAGCCCACCCTCTTGTCATCAGAGGTCCCTGATTTTCTGTGAAAGTAGAATCGTCATGATAGCAGTCCTAATATTTATTCAAACCAAATCTGGAACCTTAGATCTTTCTAGGTAGATCCACTGCTTCAGAAAGACAGATTTTTGACTCAATATAGGGAAACATTTGCTAATAATTTACAGCTCTTCCAAAAGGAGAATGGGTTACCTTGGAAGTTAATGAATTTCTTGAGATCTTCAAGTAGCTTTTCTGTATGACTATGTTCATTTGATGAACATGTAAGGGATGGCATACAGTAAATTTCTATTCAGTTAGTTCACAACTCTGATAAATCTGATAACCTTTTTTTGGAGGGGGAAAGCAAGACAATTGGGGTTAAGTGACGTGCCCAAGGTCTCACAGCTAGTAGGTGTAAAGTGTCTGAGATCAGATTTGAACTCAGGTCCTTCTGACTCCAGTACTGGTGTTTTATCCACTGCTCCATGTAGGTGCCCCTGAGAACCTTTTTTGATAGCTGAGTCAAAGTGACCCTCCCTCACACAGAACTTTGTTTATACCTCTCTTATAATGATGATGATGATGATGATGATGATGATGACTATATATATATATATATATATATATACATATATATTGTCATAACAAAAACTATAAATGCCAGTCGGCATTTACAAAGCACCTTAATATCTGTGAAGCGTTTTACAGATGTTATTTCATATGATTTTCACAAGAACCCTGTGGAAGAGGTGCTATTTTACAGATGAAGAAGGAAAATGGGAAAAGAAGAGCAGAGGGACTATTTTTTTGTATTTTATTTATATCACCAGCACTTAGCACAATGCTTGGAATGTAAGTCCTTGATAAATGTTTATTGACTTGAGTCTGGGATAGGGTGTGTGGTTTACCTGGGGTAACACAAGTAGGAAGTGCCTAAGACAGGACTGGAATGCATCTTCCTGAAGTCCAGTACTCTATACATTTTATTACAATTTTGTACTACAGTTATTTTTATTTGGTGTTAATAGCATTTTATTGTATTGGTCTCTAACCCATGAATAGCTGGAGCTACACAAAGCAGGCCAGAAACAGGAGTGCCAGGAAAAAAAAGAAGTTTAATTAGTTACTTTCAGAGTGAAGAATGCTGTCTACACTGGAATAAAGGCCCAGTTTATATACATAAATCACTAGTGGGTAAGGTGGATAACAAAGCAATCATTTCCATGTCCTAAGTGGTTTCCCATTAAAGTCTACCAGTGCAGAAAATACAAGTGTTCTGAGTCATGTGGGAACATTCTCGTTCCAAGTTTTGGTGGGGTCATTGTTCAGTGGGACACAGGACCGTAGTTCTGTGATGGGAACATGTTCTATAGTCTTTGATTTGCTTCACGTAAGGTACACAGGCATGTGAGAGTGTTGTCGAGGGTTTGATCAATCATTTCAAGCTCCATTGTGAGTTTCTGACTCCCAAGCCAGAAGAGGCAGCTCTGAGAAATCTAAATTATTAGTATGTTCACTATACATGTCATATTAATTAATATGAAAATCATAAATCCCTTCACAATAGTAAGGTTTTTAATATGGTACAGTTTGTTCAAGGAAATTTCCTCATCACCTTGATGAGCCTAGTGAGTGGTGGACCTTTGCAAGGGATTTTGAATATATTTCTCTCCATGGAGGGTATGGACATATCTCTTGCCCCACCCTAGAGGATTGGTCATGTTGATCATGGCTGCTCCCTAAATGAATTGGTTGGCTGGTATCCTTGGGAGATTGCATTCTTATAGGAGGAACCACTCCATTATGCTCAGCTAAAAAATGGGTATCACAATGAAGACCTCAACCTTTACTCTTTCCCACCTTTCTTTCAAATAGATCTGAAAGCACAGCAGAAATGAGCACAGAGAAGATGGGGGCATGGAGGGTAGGAAGTGAGGGAAGGTTCCCAGGAGCCATTAATGATATCACTGTGGCAAAAGCATGTGACCTAAGATGGAAATTGCTGAATCTGAAGTTCCTGGTTACCTTTTGCCTTTCTTTTCTCTTTTCTGATCGTAGGACAGAGACTACAGAACCGGATAGGGATTTTTCTAACAAAAAAGAAAAACAACAAAGAAAAACATGGCAAGAATGAATTTAATGGAGCAGAGTACTGAAAGTTGCTGAAAGTTTGCAAAGGCAAACATGATCTTATCCATGTCTCTTCTAGGCAGTGACAGCTTTAGGGGTATGGTAGCTTTGTGAGTAGTCTCAGGTTTAAGAATTCATGGATCCAATCTTCCATCTAAAGGAAGGAAAGCTTTCTGGGCATCAGGTTTCTTGAAAAGAGAAGAGAAGAGCAAATAGCTCTTGGTGTTGGGAGGTATAGTTATAAGGGACTAAAATCATGATATAAAGAGAATAATGGATCTGGATTTTTGTCCTTTGCTATTAGAATTATTTGGCTGATGTAGACTTAATGGTGAGTGGAGGAGGAGCGGAGTGGGCTGGAAGGGTTTTGCCTGCCTGCTAATCCTAATATATTTCCTTTCTGGGGGAGTTCAAGCCCTCAGAATAGCACTACATGTCTTAACCTATGAGCCTCTTCAAGGTGAGGGGGCGCTACCAGAATGTGGAAGCATTATCTTTTTGAACACCCTGGTGTATTTCCCTTCTGGGGAAGCCCAAACCACAAGATGGTGCTATAAGTGTGGGAGAAAGGGCCACATTTATTATAAGGACACTTATTTATAGTGGAAAGTAAGATTTGCCAGAATGGGGGAGCAGTATCTATTAGTTAGAAAATATGTTTCCCTTATAACTTAATTCCATAGAGTGCCTTGATTGCAGAGGATTTTAGGTCCCTTGAAAGTAGGATTTACCAATGAAGGAGGAGAATGGTATGGGATATCAGGGTATTGGGAATCCTTTGTGTGTTTTCTGAAACTATTCATGTGTTTCTATAGACCTTCGTACTTTCTGCCCTTGTAAATTAAACCCTGTCATATAAAAAATGTTACTTTGCATGATGGTATGAGATCTAGGAACCCTCTTGTCTGCGTCTGTGGAAAACTAGCACATGGGCTATATTCAGAGATTTTCCCAGAGTAAACCCTGAGAACAACATGAATCCAAGCAATTCAGTTGGGGGGAAAGAGTAATCCTAAAATCAACCCCAATTCTCATAAGCTCAGAAACAAGGCATTCTGAACCATGAGCTATATCTACGCATCATATCTCCTGTGCAGTAGATAGAGGGTTGAGTCTGGAGTTAGGAAGATATCTTCCTGAGGTCAAATCTGGCCTCAGATACTAGCTGTGTGACCCTGGGCAAATCACTCTGTTTGCCTCAGTTTCCTCATTTATACAATGATCTGGCGGCAAACCACTCCAGTATGTCTTTGCCAAGAAAACTCCAAATGGAGTCACAAAGAGTTGGACATGACCAAAATGAGTGAGCAACAATGAAAACTAGACTCTATGCCCTACAATAGCAAGGACTGAGGACCTTTTAAATTTCAAATCTTCTCTACTGCTAAATGCAATGCTCTACATAGAGTAGGTGTTGAATAAATATTAGTTGAACTGAATTGAAATCAGTACTTGCTGTCTTCAACACAGTTGAGTTATGGAAATATTTGGCCTTTTCATTCAATGACTCACTTTAAAGGGTGTTGATACAGATTTCATTAAGCTGCCCTGACTTAGCAATCTCTTAGAGAGGTTTCCATTTATAATATCAATTTATTATGCTATGATACCTGTCTACCAAGTAGCATGTGCTATATAGCCTCCCTCAAGTCCAATGGATGAATGGATAGAGGAATGCAATTGCCTGGAGAAAATTAAAATTTTGGTCATCCATCACTTCTGCTTAGCCATCCAGACACATAATTTACATTGCTGCAAGGCCTCTAGTGATGGATTTTCCATTACCAATAGGTTGCAGAAAGGACTTAAACTGTATTAGAAGCATAGTTTTGGGATCCTCTAAACACAAACTATAAACCATATCAACAGCATGGTCAATACATAATAATTAACCCATGCAAGAAACTAAATCTATTTGCAAATTATATGTAAAAGTTGTTATAAATCTCATCCCATACTTCTTCTTGAGACCCATTAGCACAGTAGGAAAGGCTAGCAGTTTTGATCAATTTGTCTACTGTGTCTTTAGAATTCGTCCTGTAGAAACTGCTACCACATTAGTTGTATACATAAAGGACAAAATACATGCACATGGACAATAAAACCCAGTTTTCTCTAGTCTTTCCTTTTTTTATCCCCTGGCATCAGTCCGTCTCTCTCAAAGGTGCCAAAATGTTCCTTCGGGCATATACTTCTCTGCTAAAAAGTAACAGAATTAAAAACCCCGCATACACAAACAGACAAGCCAAGACTGGGGTTTCCTGATGTCTGTAGGATAAAATGCAAACTCCTGAACTTGGCATTTAGGGCCTCTACAACGTAGCTCCAACCTGCCTTTCCAGCCTAATTTGACATCACTCACTCCCTTTTATCCACTGGTTTCATATCTCTTTTTTCCAAAATGAACTCCTGGCTGCTCCCACATTCCCTACTCCTTGATGCTGACCATGCCCCACACTGGAATGTTCTCCTCTGCCTGCTGAAATCCTTTTTTCTTACTTCAAAACCTGATCAGGTGATACCTCTGCCATAAAACCTTTTTTCATGTCCTCCCTCCCACTAATTGAATGTGTTTTCCCCACAAGTCTATATATCTCCTTTCCTCTTATCCCATTTTGCATTTATAGGGTATTTCTGTGTACATTGTATACCCCCATTAGACTGTAGGCTCCTTGTGGACAGAGAGTATATTTTTTGTCTTAGTATCTCTGAACACTGGAACAGTATCTTGCACATAGTGGGGCCTTAGTTAATTAATATTTGTAGAATTCAAAAACAATCAAATTTTCTAAGCCTCTCCACTACAAATGTACTAATCGCCTTTTCTGGTGTTAAGAAATTTGTCTAATAATTAATAGAGGTTAGTGTTCCTTCCACTAATGCTTCCAGAGAAAAGCACAATGAAATCAATGTTTAACAGGATTCTGATGCAGGAATGACCAAGGAGGAGTTAATATGGGAGTAACCATAGAAACCAGCCTATCATGAAATAGTCCAAAGGGGTTATGTGTAATGAGACAGAACTAGAAAGATATCTTGAACTAAAGGACTGCTTTACAAAGCAACAAGAAAGAAAGGTGCCTTAATAACAGGGCAAGTTAAAAGTCCAAGATTCTCTTCATTTTCCTCCACACATATTTTTAATGTCCTTAGAGTGAAATGGGGTCAAAACACTCTAAGGCTCACCCTAGGGTGACCAGAGTGGCCCCCATGCAAGATAAAGACCCAATGTATTCCCCAATCAGTCCTGTGGACTTAGTATTCAATGAAAATCAAGAGGATCAAAATTTATATTCACTTACAAGACTACAAGAGAAGAAGAGAACATTGGACAGGGAGCTGCCGCCACTTCGGGAGACTTTGTATGGAAGATATTCTTCAGGTAAAAACAAAAAATGTGGCATGGAAATTATACTTCTAGATGAAGGAAGGTTGTTGATAGACTTATGTGTTTGTCTTTATGTAGAAGTGGAATTTTCTGAATATGACTTTAAGAAGATGATAACATATTGAAAGATAAAAGTTTAGCAATTAAGCGTGTGTCCAGGGGAGAAGAGGAGTTTATGTGATGAAAGGTTTTGACAGTTCTGGCTGGAAGGTGAAAGAAAATCACCTTGATACATCTCACTTTACTGTCTCTTATTTTTTTATACACAGTTTGTATTATACCATTAGTACTGTGTGTTTATCCAAAAATCAGTAAGAACAATCATCAGTCAGAAATGGTCTAAGTTAAAAATAATTTTTATAATATCTTATACCACCAGGGAAATAGAGTTGAAATGCTTTGAATAATTGCAAACCACTAATGATTCCAGAAGAAAACTGAATGAGTCAATAGGACATTTCTTTCTTTACTTCCTATTCTTTTTTTCCCTATACATCTTAAAGTTAAGAAGAGAAATTTTCCCTACTCTGATTACAGGAATCAAACCTGAAGTGACTATAAATTATCTCTGGGTAGTCCAAGTAATTTTTTTCCTCAGTATTTTATGATGGAGCTCTTAAATACAAATTGCATTTGGAGAAAAGGTTGGATATTTCCAAACTACCTTAAAAGCAAGTACTTCCATTAACAGCCTTTTAGGTTTTGTTTCTCATTCTAGGCTTACAGAAGAAACAAATGCCTCTAGTTTCTTAGTTATAAAATATTATTCCATATAACTAACAACCGTTTCAGAAACTTACATACATGATATCACGATGTTCCTACCAATTGGCTGGCTTAATTTCTGTTCTGTATGCGTCTATATTTGATGCAGTTCTTGTCTTCCTGATGATAGAATGGGATGATCTCTTTAGACTGTCATTTACAAAGATGCCTTTTATGCCCCAATTTGGTCTCTAGAATAGAAGTTTTTGCTTTTCCAAGAAAATTATTGCAATGAAATGAGGAATGTAGACCCACTTTGCAGGGCAAAGATTTAACCTGCTCTTTTGTGCTGAGATGTGAATGACCAGAATAAAAAGTTTTTAAAAGCAGTATATACTAATGGAAACATCATTAACTAATATTGAGGAGAGCTGAGTTCTAGGTATAGGACTAGGTGTATCTAGTTCTAGGTATATCTGGTTCTGTGACCTTGGGCAAATCACAAAATCTTTTCATTTATGTCTGGTTGCTCCTCCATAAAATGGGCATATTTACACACCCCTAATACTTCCTCATGAAAGTACTGGAAATACAAAATAAGAAAAGATCTTCAAGCCCAATTCAAAAGCAAGGAATTAATAGAGATGTTCCACATCTAGTTGGTATCTGAGAATCTTTCACCAAAAAATATTGTAATTACTGAGTTCCATCTAAAGTATTTGGTTCTATGTGAACTCATGAACAGAGTGCTGAACTTGGAGTTATAAAGCCCTGAGTTCGAATCATTTCTCAGAGATCTATTAGATGTACGGCTCTGGGGAAGTCACTCAATCTCTCTAAGCTTCTGTTTCTTCATCCATAAATAGGCATAAGAATATTTCCTACCTCACAGGGTGGGACTGAAGGAGATAACACTTAATATGTAACAGATGGGAAATCCTTTGAGAACCTCAATACATCATATAAATGTAAGCTATACAACCACCATAATAGTTATTATTTTGTACTGCTTAATGCAGTGATACCACTTTAAATAAGCTAAACCTGAAAAACCTGCTTCATTGAGAATTACATGGGAGAATAAGTCACTGCTGTATTCATTTTCTCATCATAAGGAAAAGCACTGGTAAATTATGGGTTTTGTGACCCTTGGGCAGGTCAGTTTCTGAGTTCTCAGACAACTGTAAGCAGAATAATTATAGATTTGCAATTTTTAGAAGGATTTTTGTCACCTTGGATTCCTTATACCAATAAGACTATAGGCCCCATACCAAAAAAAAATTTTTTTTTAATCCCAAACCTTGGAATTTTCCATAGAAATGCAAAGCAAGAGTGAGGGGAAAATGTGGGTAAGGTGTTTAAAAATCAGAGTCTAAATTGCTATAAAAAGCCAAGAAGTGAGCTTTTTATGTAAGTTTGGTCAAGTTATAATCTTTTAGGTCACCTTTATAAATGAGACCAAGAAATGATGCCTTGCGGAGCTCACAGAGCTTCTTCTCTGCTGAGGCCCCTGATTAGAGCTGCATCCAAGGGGCTACCTCGGGAGAAGGGAAATGAACCCCTTTCATTGGTGAGAGTTTACTTAAGTAAAGAGAGCACCTCCCTTTCTAAGCCTTCAATATCTATGTTACTAATTCACTTTCTTTATATGGACTTTAGTCAGTGGATGTATGAGAGGATTAAACATAATAAGCCATGACTGGGGATTCACATCCCGAACGATATGCTTTGCTCCTGTCTCTTACTAATTTTGTGAAGCAACGTCTTTGTACTTGCAGTGCCTACTACCGTGACTTGCACAGAGCAAGAACTTAATAAATATTTGTGATCTCCAAAGTAAGGGCTGTGGCTGGACCTTAAAGGGACCATGGTCCAATCCCAAGGAGGTGTGGAACCACCCAATCAGAGGGCAGAAACTTGGGTCACCTGATAAGCAGTTAGCTTGTCCAAACACAGTCACACCTACCCTTATCTATCAACATTCCTCTCATTCCGCTCTCTTGGCTGTAGAAACTCTCACTCCCCTCCCCTCTGAGGCAGGCATCATCCTCCCAGGGCACTTACAGTTTTAACCTTGATCCTGGCACCCACAACCCAAGCTTCACTGCTGTTGCTCCCCTCCTCCCAGCATTTTCACTTCTCTGCCCAGATTACTGCAAAGCAGTAGCAGACGTCAGGAGAGTGGTTTCCAAAGGTTTTTCATTCCATGGCAGCAGGTGGTATCCTTTGCCCCTCATTTTTATTTTGGGTGGAAGAGAGTGAGGTGTACAAGATAAGCAATGTGAACATGTTGGGACACATTGGAGATCTCATTACATTATCTTTATCCCCTCGAGCCAGGCCTCTTCCAAACCTCCCTTAGGCTGCTGAGGTTGCCCACATTCTGTCAGTCACTTCAGGATCACAGCCTCCACTGCTAATATCTTTGATTTGCCAATCAGCTGCCAAATCTTTTATATCTCCATATATTTTCAGTCTATCCCCTTTACTCATAGGCACCACCTTCCAACATATGCTCATTTTTGTTCTCCCTGGACTATTGCAATAACCACCTCATGGGTCTTCCTGCCTCAAGAACTCCCCTCCCTAATCCATTCCTCACTGAGCTGACTCAGTGATTTTTCTCTAATTGTGGGTATGACCAAGTGACTCCTCTGTCAATAAATTCTACTTCCTGTTTACTCTAAGATCAATTATTTCATCTTTATCTCATTCGTTTTAAAACGAGCATTTAGATTGTATGCTACATATATCATGCACATGCAATATTCATCCTGATATAATGTGCATATTATAGCTAAGTCCCTATTAGTACAAATAGGTAATCCCCTAAAAGGGTTTCTGGGCAGCTATGTGGCACAGTGGATAAAATTCCAGGGCTGGAGTCAGGAGTCTACCACCTTGCCCTCCTATTACTTAACCTATGCAACCTCCCCCTCCCCTCTGGGATCCCTCCTTTTTCCTCCCTTTGCCATAAATCTAAACACCCTTCTGTACCCCTCTTTGACCTTTTCCCTTACTCTCCCCTCTAAAGATCACTCTCTTATGTTCTTCCCCCTCCCTATCCCCTTAGCATTTTTTTTCTTTCTGAATTTAGAAGACTTTTATACATATATATGCATATGTATGTGTGTACGTGTGTAGATATATATTGTTCCCTCTTGAACCCACTCCCAATGAAAGTAGATTTCTAGACCTAACAGCCTACCTCCCTCATGTAATTCCTTTGTGTTAGTTCTTCCTCTCACATTTCATTCGTATAAGACAATTCCTCTTTTTAGCTATTCCTAAACAGTTTTTCTTTTTAAGGTCATAACCATACTCAGTTCTACCCTAATCTTTCTTATGAACTACCCAATTACTAATAAGAATCTTAGACATACATTTTATATACATAAAAGGTAAATAGTCTGTCCTTATTGAGTTCTTTGTAATTAATCTTTGGTATGGACCTGATATTTCTCTTGTCTCTTGTATGTCAAATTTTCTTTGAAGCTGAGAGGTTTTTTTTAAACAAAGTCCTGAAAGTTTCACAGTTCATCGAATGTTTTTTTTTCATTCAGGATTATGCTCAACTTTTCTGGGTATGATATTTTTGGCCAGAACCCTTGCTCTTTTGCTCTTCAATATACAGTATTCCAAGACCTGTGGTCCTTTATGTCACTGCTGCTAAGTCTTGTGTGATTCTAATTTTGGCACCATCATGTTTAAATTGTTTTTTTGTTGTTGTTGCTTACAATATCTTATCCTTGAGCTGGGGGTGGGGGGGTTGGAATTGACTATGATATTCTTGTGGTTTTTCCTTGTAGGATTTTTTTCAGGTGGTTATCTACAGATTTTTTGTTCTATTTCTATTTTTCCCTCTTGTTCTAATGCTTCAGGGCAATTAAATTTTTTTTCTTATATTATTGTATCAATATTCTTTTTTTTTGTTCATAGTTTTCAAGTAATCTATTCTTATGTTTACTCTTCTTGATCTGTTCTCCAAATCAGTTGTTTTTCTTATGATATGTTTCACATTCTCTTCTATTCTTTCATTCTTCATATTTTGTTTTATTATTTCTTGATCTCTTGTAACTTTGCTGGCTTCTCCTTGCAAAATTAAGATTTTCAAGGAGTCATTTTCGTCCTTAAGATTCTAGATCTCTTTTTCTAATTGGTTCACTTTCTTTATGTAATCTTCTTGCTTTTCTTGGATTCTTCTTGCCCCCCACCCCAATATCTCTCATTTTTTATTTTTAAAGTTGTTTTAAAGTTCTTCTATGAATTCTTTTTGGGCAGGTGACCATTGGATGTTACTTGTTAGGGTGAAAAAGGATTTCTTTGCTTCAGTATTCTCTGCTGAAGATCAACCTCAGTCTTCTCTATGCATACAATAACTCACTATGATTAGATCCTTTCTCCTTAGCCTGTGCATTTTTTTTTTAAATTTGAGGTGGTTCAGTGTTTGTAATCACCTCTAGTCCTGGAGTATGGGGGTTAGAGCCTCTGGTCTCAGATCCTCCTTCAGTTCTTCCCTTTGGCCTGGAACCAAAACCAAGATAACCAGCCTCCCGTAAGTGCCTGCAGCCCCCAGGCTTCTGCACTCAATGGCATGTGCTGGTTCCTTCTCTGCCCTGGACTGTTTGTTATAACACAGTTGGCTCTGGTGCTCCTTGTTAGCAGAGGTTCTCTCAGTCTTCCCGGTTCAGACACCCAACTCCCCTCACTGTCTCAGGGGTGAAAGTTCTTGGGGTTGGGGCAGAGGTAGCCTTCCAACTCAGCTAACCTCAGGGCTTGCTGCTTGTTGTTTAAGTGGTCCTAGCTTGGAGGTTTTTACTTTCCAAAGGGACCAAACCTATTCCTGGAATTTCTTTTCAGATCTTTCCAGATTATCCCAGGAGGACAAGTTTTTCTTCCTAATCTTATTTATTTTTACCCTGTTTTATGTTTGCCCTGAGGCACTACTTTGCCTCTTTAGTGGGGAAAATCCTGAGACTTTGGAATTTTTGGACCTACTCTGCTTTCTCAGGATTCTCTCTGTTTAGTTTTTACATACGACTTCAACATAGGTCTTTCTGACCCTGAGGCTGAATTCTTATTCCTCATACACTGATATCTCTTAAGCTATCCTCATTTCACAGATGAAGAAACTGAACAACAGTATGCTGGTAAATATTAAAATCTACTTCTCTGAAAAAAGGAAAGAAAAAGCATACATGCCATGCTTTGAAATTTAATCTACATTTTTATTTCCCCCAACGCTTTCTTAAATCTAACAATCAACTACACAACAAATTGAGCCTTTATTTGTAGCATCAACAGATTTCCAAAGTGCGAATGCCAACACTGAAAATTTAACTATCAACTCTAAAGAGTGGGTTCAAAGTGGTTCTGGTATATCCTTGTAACTGAGACTTTGAAAGATTAAGGGATTTTCCCCACTATCTCATGGGCAAATTTTGAATCCACCTTTCCAAATGCTCTATGCCATTGGTTTCCAAATGTTTTTGATCCTACCCCTCTGGGTAAGTCACTTAACTTCTATGAGATTCAGTTTCCTTATCTGAAATTAGATGATATCTAAATTCTCTCACAGCTCTAAATCTGTGGTCCTGTGAACCCTGTCAGTAAGAATAATAAATACATAAAAATTATCATATATATCAATATGTGTATATTTACTTAATTGCAAATTATATACATGTAGTCATCTGGACAGCTAGGTGGTTCAGTTGCTGTAATATTAATGGAATTTAAGATCTTCTCTGCTCGTTAATAGGTCTTATGTGGAGCCCATTAATGGAAGCTTGCTTAGGGGAGACTTGCTTGTAGGAAGGTTTCACACCTTTTGTTCATTTATAATTAGGCACTGAGTCAGGAGGCTTGTGATGCCCTCTGGCTCTAAAACGGTTTTATGTACTCTAAGGTTCATATTTTACCTTGGTGCTCATTCACTAGAAGAATGTTCTTGTGATTTGACCAGATGAGACTCTTGGTAGCCTTAAGGAGTCCCCCGGCTTTGAAAAATCCAGATGTTGGTACTTCTCTATCTGGTAACTACGTCTGTATCTTCTTGTTCAAACAGTTGGATCTGTCTGTTGATTTATGCTAATTTCTCAAATAGTTAGAAGCCCTATCTGTTGGTCTTTATTTCTCTGCTTTGTATTTTCTCTATTTTCTTTGTTTTGATTTTCCCTGAAGTTCAGGGTTCTGATTTTTCCCCTGAAGTAATGAATGTAATTTTAAAAGATTGTTGACCCCTTGAACAGCTATCTTTCCTAGAAAAGCAGATTTAAGAACCTGTGCTAACAGCCATCCTGGTGATGCCAGTATGATTGCCCTTACAGTTGCCTCAGACAATTACTAGCTATGTGACCTTGGGTAAGTCACTTGTCCCTGTTTTCCTCTGTTCCTCATCTGTAAAGTGAGTTAGAGAAGGAAATGGCAAATCATTCTGGTGTCTTTGCCAAGAAATCCTCAAATGAGGTTATTAAGTGATGGACATGACTAAAATTATTGAACAACAATGGAAAGAGGATCAGACTTGGAGTCAAGAAGACCTGAATGTGCATTCTTGCTCAGATACAAGTTTTGTGACCCTGGGAAAAGCACTTAACCTCTCTGATCCTCACTCAACCTCTTATCCTGTAAAATGTGGATAATAACACTACCTACTTCACAGGGTTATTGTGAGGATATTTTGCAAAGTTTAAACCACTACTCCTAAAAAGGCTTTTGGGACACTTTTGACTGATGAAGATGATGATCTCAATGAAGTTGCAAATCCAAAATGAATGGGGAAAACATTGCACTACATCTGCTTCAGAGTAGTGAGGAAAGACTGTCTTCAATCTTAAATTATTTTAAGAACATGAGTTGATGTTTTTATTTATCAAAACTATTTCTTTAAATAGGAGGCTCTGAAGGAGATAAGAATGGTTAGGGCTGGAGCTGCTAGGTGGTGCAGGGAATAGTGCACTGGCCCTGGAGTCAGGAGGACCTGAGTTCAACTCTGGCTTCAGACACTTAACACAAAACTAGCTGTGTGACCCTAGGCAAGTCACTTAACCCCAATTGCCCTCCAAAAGAAGCCAAAAAAAAAAAAAGAATGGTTAGGGCTAAGACTCAGTATCATCTATTTCAATCCAACAACTCTTTATGAAGAACTTCATAAACATGTTCAAATTGAGAAATAGTGTCCAGAGTGGCTAGAGGGCCAGCCTTGGCATTAGGAACACTTGGGTTCAAGCCTGATAAATACTTAGCTATGTAACTATGGGCACATCACTTAAACTCAATGCTTAAGGCAAAGCTGTAAGATGAAGTCTCGGATGAGTTAATAGTCTTCATTGGTGAATGAGATTCTTATGCCCATAACAATACCTTCTTACCCAAGTTGTGGTGAGGTTCAGATGAAATATACACAAATAAGCACAGTGCCTGGCACATATTAATAAATGCTTGCTTCCTTCTTTCTGTTGTTCCACTGAAATAACAGGTACCGTTCAGAAGAAAAAACGTGTGAGGCATTTTGCTTGAGATTACATCAAAGAATTTGCGATTCTTACCATTAAGAAATTCATGCTCTCTCTATTTGTGTCTAATGGGAGCCATCGCTAGGGTGGGGTGGGGGGAGACAAGAAAAAAGGGGAAAAAAGAAGAAAAAAAGATATTTACGTGATAACTTTATTATATATTTAAAAGGTATAGCAAATCATACCTAGTAGATTTGCAGTTTCATGTGCAATCATCTTTTTCATAATACTATATTATAGAAATACTTGTTTTATTCCATAAATTAAAAATAAATAAATAAAATTTAAAAAATAAATTTACATGATAACTTTATTATATATTTAAAAGGAATAGCAAATTGGACATGGTAGATTTGCAGTTTCATGTACAATCATCTTTTTCATAATACTATATTATGGAAATACTTGTTTTATTCCACAAATTAAAAATAAATAAATAAATAAATTTAAAAAAGAAATTTACATTCTTCTGGGCTAATATTTTATTACTGTGGCCCACAATGGACCCATAGCATGACCACTTTTTTTTTAACAGTGTACTATACCTATCTGTTAGATATTTTAAAAATATAAGTGGAAGGATGTGATAATTTATTAGCAATCATAGCTAGTATTTATATGGCACTTTAAAGTTTGCAAAATGCTTTACCAATATCTCACTTGACTGCCACAACTCTAGGAGGTAGGTGCTATTAATGCTTCCATTTTATAGATGAGGAAACTGAGGCAGATGGGAGTCAAATGACTTGACCAGGGACACAACTAGTAAGCATCAGAGGTCAAATATGAACCCAGGGCTTCTCTAATCCAGGTCCAATGCTCTATCTACTAAAGGTCAAACTGTCAATGATTCAGATGAATTGATGCGAGAATATTTGCTGTGATATTTTCTTCTTTCTCCCCAGGTCTTGAGGTGTCCAGGCCCATGTCTGTTGATATTCCACTGGAAAAAGGAGAAACAAGCATTATTAAAAGACATCCACCCCGACGATTTCAAGTAAGATGAACTTAAAAGCATTAATAAGGAATTTCTTGGAATTAATGGTAACATCCTCTTTCAACACTAATCACATAAAAGGATAATGTTGTAAAGTGATGAATGTGATGTTGTTAATGAGTGATTTGTCCTCATTTGACAAAGAACAACTGATGAACAATGATTTACAGGGTCATAATTAATACACTATACCAAAGCCCCATACCAGCTAGGTGGCAAAGTGGGGAGAGTACTAGTCCTGGAGACAGGAAAGAAGTTCAAATTTGTCCTCAGATATAGCTGTATGACCCTGGATAAGTCACTTCACTTCTGTCTGTCTCAGTTTCCTTAACAACAAAATGGGGATATGAATAACAAGCACCCCCCCCCAGGGTTGTTGTAAAGACTGAATGAGAGAATCTATGATAAAGCACTAATAAATGCTAGTTTTCTTCCTTGCAAATCAGAAATCTGGCTAGAAAACATACAAATTAGTCCCTAAAATCAAATTTAAATGCTAAGATGAAAAATTTCTTGTTACCGAGCTAGAAGGATTTGTTGAAGGATATGCAGAATCAGGTGGGAATAGGCAGAGTTAAGTTCTAGTTCCACTAGCCCTGAAAAGGCAGCTGCATTCAGCAGGCAGCTCCTGGGCTCCACTTCCTTAACTCTGTGGGATGCTGCAAACTCTGCTGACCTCAGCTGTGTGTAGTGGCATGGAAGATAATGCCAACTCCAATTCCCTTTTTGCTCACTCCTAAGAGCTTCCAGGGACAAGAACTATCTGCAGTGAGTGGTAGTCAGGTCTCAGAAGTCCCCAGGGCTACATGCTCTTGCTTTTGTTTTAAACAACAGCAGAGCCTATCCATCCTTCACTAGGTGATTCAAAATATCAGCATATCAGTATGGCACGTTGTGAGGCTCAAATGAGCTTATGGATGTAAAGCATTTTGCAAACCTTAAAGTGCTTTGTAAATGCCAGTCATCACCACCATCAGCCTCCAATCATCAGTCCTTCACTGTGGTGCTGACTTCATTGTTAACTTTTTACTGCATTCCTGCATAGCTCAGTGTTTTCTGATCAATATAAGGGTGTGCTGGTAAATGTTTGACATCTGGGCCATCTGGGTGAAAAGGGTGTACACACACACATGTGCATACACACATGCATGCACACACACAAACACACTTCAAAGTTTTATCTGTATTATTAACCCTTTAAGTATAGAATCAACAAAACAACAAATTAAATCCTGAATCATAATGAAGACAAATTTCTGAAGCATAATGTTTATAGTGAAAATTTAATTATTGGATTGCCCATTGTTGCTGTTTATCCTTTGTTTTTGAAGAGGACTATGACATCAGGAAGGTGACGCCCTGGCTGGGCAAAGTCACTAATCTCACTTTCTCCTCCAGAGCCATTTGGGTCTTAGTGACATGATACAGATCAGGATGACTGGAGGTGGCCCCTGTGTTAGCCATTAAAACTAACTGAAGCACAACCCTGAGCACATAGTTTTGTTAATTCTGTTGTAGCTTGGTCGTTTCAGTCAGGTCTGATTCTTTGCCACCACATTTGGATTTGTTGTTGTTGGGTTGTTTTTGGCAAATATATTGGAGCAGTTTGCCATTTCCTTCTGCAGATCATTTTACCAATGAGGAAACTGAGGCAAACAAGATTAGGTGACTTGCCCAGGGTCACACAGATAGTGTCTGAGGCTGGATTTGAACTCAGGAAGATGAGATATTGTGTTGTTAGAGTTATAGACATTAGAGTCTCCTTTCTTTCTCTCTTCCTCCCTTAACTCATCTGAGTTATCCATCTCTAGCCAGATTTTAAACTAAAGGTTAAGGGATTCCCCAAGAGTAAAGAAATATCCCCTCTCCTTAACATCCTTCCATAATGTCACTAGATTATTTAGCTTTCCCACTCCATCTCTTCAAAGTCCTTCCCTAGAACTGAGGCAGACCCTGGGATCTGAATTCCTCACTTCCTCTCACTTCCCACATCCAATCAGTTCCTGGGTCTTATCATTTCTATCTCTATGACATCTCTTGTTTCTCTTCCCTTTTTCCTACTTACACAGTGCAGATCCAATCACTTCACTTCTCTCAAGACACCAGAGACTCCCAATTATCCCTAATATTAAAAGTAAATGCCTCTGCTTGGCATTTAATATTTCTCACAACCTGGATCTGAGCTACATTTTTTTTATCCTTAATACACATTAATCCTTTCTATACACTCAATAGTCCATTCAAACTTGTTTTCTTACTGTTTCTCATATGCATAATAATAGCATCTTTACACTGGTCAATCACCATATCTGGAATGCACTCCCTCCTTACCTCTTCCTCCTATAATCCCTAGTTTTCTTTAAGACAGCTCAAGCCCGCTATTCTGCATGAATCCTTCCCTATTCTCCCCAATTTTACTGCTCTCTCAAATTAACATTGAATTTTGGGGGTATTATACACCATATACATGATGCCTCAATATCTTAGCAATACCCTGTATGTATACAGTATGTGTATACACACATACATATATGTACATGTGCATACGTGTATGTTTGTGTGGATACACACGTGCGTGTATATGTGTATATATGTGTGCATATGCATGCATGCATACATATCTTTCATTAGATTATAAACTCCTTGAAAGCAGGGTCTATTTCACTTGCTGTTGAATCCTCAATGCTTAGCACACTGCTTGACATATAGTAGGCATTTCTTGTTGATTGATTGATCATTGAGCCAACAACACCCATGGGCTGATCTCCCATGGTCATTTAGTCTCTTCATTCTGTCCTTCAACCAGTTGAGGTTCCCGGTTTTTCTTTGCTATGTCTCTCTCAAATTTCCCATTGATGATTTCTCATTCTTAGATGTGTTGACTATGATAGGTGACCCTATCCAACATAGTTCTCAAAACTTCCTGTTATTGCCTCTGGTCCTTGCAAAGATCAGTTTTATGCCTTTATATTCTGAAGTTCCACTGCGTAGGAACATACTTCTCAATAGAACATTATTTCTATGGAATGAACTGTGCTTTACAATATTATTTCATTGTAATAAAAATGACCAAAGGACCATTTACTAACATTAGATGGGGGCATTCCTGTACTTCCATCATTATTGACTTCTTTGATGTAATTAACAATCAGGGTCTATAAAACTAGTCATCTAAGAACCTTCTTACATTGTCAGAGATTCTTCTTATGCTCTCCTTGCTCCTGCCTAAATGCTGGTAAATTCTTCTGATGTTGTATCCTTGCTGTCAGTTTTTAATATAAAGCAGAATATTAGAAGTGTGATTTTTAGTTTCTCTGCTGTCTGGAGCCCACCAAAACGAGTTCTGACATGGGATTTATGATCTATCTATCATTCTCTAAATAGCCCCAATCAAATAAGCCTAAGGAGTTATCTGCCACAAAGCTCACAAGAGCCAAGAGAATTTTACTCTCTACATTGCTGGATAGAAGACAGAATAAGAAGGATGATTAGGTAGCCAAATATATTTATTAATGGAGTGTAGCAGGACATAAAGTATTTTAACTTTATCTAGCAAGCTTTCAGATACAGAAGGTACCAGAGTGCAAAATCAATCATCTGAATACATAAATAAATGAAAAGGGAATGAATAGACACTGTAAGTCTACACTCAGTTCCTAGAGCAATGGTCCCTAAGGCATGCAAGGGGAAATAAACTTCATGAGGTGTATATGCACAGTAGCAGCTGGTTAGCAGACTCTCCTGCAGAGATCATGCTGGAATGTAGGACATGAGAGGAAGACATCTCTTAAAGGCTTCATCAAAAGGAATTTGTCTAAAATGGAGTAAAAGAATTTCATAAACTGTCAACCTTCTCATCTAGTTCTGGGCTCTTCTATTTAACTAACCAGAAGTTTCTGGCCTCACAAAATTTTTAATACCAAAAAATTCCAAGTTGCTAGGCAATAACTTCCAATCACATTCTTTCAAGCGCCATGACTCCATGTGGTGTGTACACACAGGAACAGCTGGTAAATGGAAATCCCATCATTGGAATCCAAAGTGTAGCCTAGCCAATTTGGGTTAATATGGAGCTTCTGGATTGGAGGGTAAGATTGATCTTTTGCCTTTTTTCTTCTCAGAGTTTAGCTCAGCACCTGTTATATAGTAGGCAGTTAATATATAATTATTGATGGACTATTTGTAGATTGAAGAGCTGAACATCAAGAACCAGTATAGGTTAATTCAGAACATATCATACTAAGCTAAATTTAGTTTTTAAAAGAATTATTAACTTAGGGGATGCCCATCAATTGGGGAATGGCTGAACAAGTTATGGTATATGAATACAATGGAATACTATTGTGCTATAAGAAATGGGAAGGAGATGGACTTCATAATTACCTGGAGAGGCTTATATGAATTGATGCTAAGTGAGAAGAGCAGAACCAAGAAAAATTTGTACACAGTCACAGATATATCATATGTGTGATGACCAACCTTTATAAACTGGACTCTTCTCAGCAATGCACAGTTAAAAGAGAGCTCTTCAGGTCTCAGAATGGAAGGAGATGTCTACATTCAGAGAAATATCTAGAAAGACCAGAGTTTAAATGGAGACTCTATACAACCAGACTAATGTACAATGTAAAAGTGTTTGTAGATCCTATACATGATTGTATGCCACCATGGGGAGGGGAGGAAAAGAGAGGGGAGAAAATCTGAAACTCAAGTGATTCTGGAACTGAATCTTGTAAACTAAAAGTAAATAAACAAGTCAATAAATTTTGAAAAAAGAATTATTGGACAAGAACAGGCATATGCTATGGATAGAGGAGGTCTGAACTGAGCAAGACAAAGTCACCAATGAAAAGTTCTGTAGACAATATGGAGGGATGCAGACTACCCAACAGGATAATTTAATAGTTGAAGAAATTGTCGACCAATTTGAGCCAAAGCATGGTGCTTTGTCCACCTGTAGGTTGGCTTACTTTTCTTCCCAGAAATAGCAGTCTTTTAATCTAACTGGTTGAAATATCAGCAGGAAATATGATACTGAAGATAAGATCAATTTCGTTCATCTCAACGAATAAAGTAGAGATTGACACTAATGATGTTGAATTCAATGGTTTCAGCTGTAAATGTGTTAGGATGTGGAATTGTACGTAGAGCTTATTTAATAACTAAGGACTTTCAGGTATAAGATAAAATGAGAGTGCTTGTCTTAGCTTAATGTCTTACTGATTTCCAAGCTCGTGTCTTCGATATATCTTAGTCTGTTTATGTTCGGTGTAATTTTGTTAGTCATATATGCTTCTACACATACTTACACACTTCCCAAATTTGTGGGTGATGTGAATTTTTGAGTGATAGTCAATACATTGAATGATATAATTGGGACTCCAAAAGATGTTATCAGACTTGAATTATGGACCAAATGAGGTCATGTAAGACTGATTTTATTTACTTTTGTTTTTACCAAGGTTACTAAACTGGTAGATCAGAGGATGCTATAGATGTATTTTAGTAAGATTTAACAAAATGTTTTATAAAGTATCTCACGCTACCGAGGTAGAAAAGATGGAAGGATGTGAGCTAGCTTATATAATAATTATATGGATGTGGAACTGGTTGAATGGCCAGATTTAAACAATAGCCATTAATGGCTCAATGCCAACTTAGCATGATGTCTCTAATAGACTGTTCCAGTGGATCTGTACTTGGTCTTTGGAGAAAGGCATCAAATTTGTAGGTGACATAAAGTTAGGAAGGATAGTTAAGCACATTGCTTGACAGCCAGGATTCATATAGGTCTTGATAGTTTAGAGCAGCTATGAACAAACTACCATCAGTTGACCAAATCCAGCTTCCCATTTGTTTTTATGTCTTCCGCGAGCTACAAATGGTTTTCACTTTTATAAAACTTCAAGGTGAAAACCATTCTTAGTTCATAGGTCATGCAAAAACATGGATTTTAGGCTGGATTGGGCTGCAGGCCGATGGGTCAAGTTCTAAGCATCAAAATTTAGAAAACATATTGATAAGCTGGAGAATATCCAGAAGAGGAGAACCAGGATGTTGAAGGGCCTTGAGTTCATGTCATGTGGATCAGTTGAAGGAACTGATAATGTTTAACCTGAAAAAGAGAAGAATTGAGAGGTACATGATAATTATTTTCAAGTATTTGAAGTCATGTAGGAGAAAGATCACTTGTTTTCTATTTGACTACAAAAGGCAGAACCAGGAGCGGTGGGTGGAAGTTGCAAGAAGTCAAATTTAGACTGGAAGTAAGAAAACAACTTCTAACATTTAGTATTGTCCAAAAATGGAATGGGCTGTGTCTGGTGGTGTTTCTTCCCACACCTTACCTATTGAAGACCTTCAACAAGAGGCTCGTCAGGTTTGTTGTGGTGGGGATCCTTTTAAGGCATGGATAACCATTGGGTAACCACTGAATTCTTGCAATTCTAAAATTTTGTGATTCTGTGAAGATTACATTTAATAGAGATAAATATTAAATTTGGTATATGGGTTAAAAATTAACTGTATAAGAACTGATGGGGAAATGAAGATGGGAAGCTTTTCAGGTGGAGAGAAAATGAAATGTTTTATTGGGCTGCAAATTCATTCAACTGTGACATAGCAGAAAAATTTAGGTTACATTCGTAGAAAATATAGGCTAATTCTAAAGCAAAAGAGGTGATAGAGTAGTTCTAATGTTTCAAGTGAGACATTTGGAATACCTAAGTCTAGCTGCAACATTTTAGGAGGCCTTTAGACAAGCCCGCATTTATACAGAGGTGGGCAACAGAGGCGGCCAGAGAGCTGGGAAACCAGAAGCTGGGCAATTTTATTTCAACTAGAAAAGAGATGTTGAAGAGTAACCATTTGTCATTTATATGAAAAAAGATTGGGTGAAAAAGGAATTAAACTGCTTGGCCCAAGAGACTTGAACTAGGACAAGGGGTAAGATCTAAGGAGTCAGGTTTTGATCCAATATAAAGAACCATTGCTAATAATTAGAGCAATCCCCAAATGAGTAGATTATCTCAGAGGATGCTGAGTCCTCATGTACTTGAAGGCTTTATAGACAAAGACTGTACAAATAATTCTCTAAGGACACTGTAGACAGCATTAATAGTCGTGGGGTGAGGAAGGTCCTTTCCTCCTCTGGAATGCTGAGTAATCTCATTTTAATTTTGAGGTGTAAATACAGACCACCAAATCCCTGGATCACTTCCACCACCTGCCTTTTCTGCCCCTGCTCCTGCATCATTAAATGAAACTAGAGAAAGTCTTTCAATCAAGATGACTAGTTCAGTTATAAATTTACATAACATAAGCTAAACTAGGCCCTTATCTTAATAAAGCTACTATAACCTAAACCTCGTTTTCTCTCCTGAAGCCTTGCACAATATTCATTCTCAAATTATTCCCATTCCTTTTCCTTTCAGCCTCATCTTGGAAAAAATAGGCCAATTTATACAATCGTCTTCCCTTCGCAAAGCCCCTTGTTTGCTACCCATTCTGCCTTCTTTTATTCCTCACCAAGGCCAACCCTTGACCCCATTCCCTCCTGTCTTCTGCAGCATATCACTCCCATTATCATCCTTTCTCTCTTCCTAAGCATCTCTCCATTTCTACTGCTTCCTTTCCTACTCTCCAAAAACCAATTAATCATTATTACGTGCTGGAACAATTCTCGTTGTATTCCACCATCACCTTAAGTAAGCAGCTTCTATTTCCTCCATATCACAGCCAACTTCTTAGAAAAAGCTATCAACACCCGTTGTCTCTATTTCCTCTCCTCTTAGTTCTGACCTTTTTGCAATTTGCCTTCCAATCTCAGTACTTAATTGAAATTGCTCTCTGCCACATCACATGGCCTTTACTACTACATTCTCCTTCTCATTGACCTGAGCATTTGACATTGCTGACTGCCTTCTCCTCCAGGGCACTCTCTCTTTTGAAGGTCTGCTCTCTGCTTTTCTCTTACCTCTTTGATTACTCCTCCATCTCTCATGTTGATTTATTTTCTCTCACATTCCCCCACACCCAGGGGCCATCCTGGGCTTTGTTCTAGTCTCTCTATGAAGTCTATCATTGGGTGACCTTATCGGCTTCCAGGGGCTTCAGGATCATCTCTATGGAGATGCCTCTAAAATCTAGATATCCAGCCCTTGTCTCTCTCAACTTCAGTCATGTATTTCCCAAATGTTTACTGGATATTTCAGGAATGTCCTAAAACTTAGTATGTCTAAAACTAAAATCACTGTATTCTCTTACAGATCTACCTTCTTCCTAAATTTCCTGGTGTTTGTAAATGGCACTATCACCCTTCTAGGTTCCTACATTTGCACTTTGGGGTTATAATTCAGCTCTCTCTAACTCCATATGTCCACTTAGTTGCCAAATCATTCCATTTCTACCTATATAAGATATCTCACATGCATCCATTTCTGTCTACTGACACAGCCATTATTCTATTTCAAGCCCTCATAACCTCTAACCTGGACTAACTGGTCTCTGTGCCTCAAGCCTATCTTCATTCCAATCCATCCTCCCTACCACTGCTGAAGTGATTTTCCTCAAGTGCATATGTGACCATTTCATTCCCCTACTTAATAAACTCCAATGGGTCCCTATTGCCTCTAGAATTAAATATACGTTCCTCTGTTTACCTTTGAAAGTCCACTACCACATGGCCCCAAACCCAGCTTTCCAACCTTATTAATGCATTATTCCTCTTTGAACATTGTACTCCACAGTGAAGCTGGCCTCCTTGGCTCACATGTCACACTGCATCTCCTATCTCTACACCTTTGTACGTATGCCTGGAATATACTCAACCTCACCAAAATCCCTTGTTTCCTTTGAAGCGACACTTTCCCCTTGAAACTTTTCTTGATTCCCTGCAACTTCTCCCATCACCCTTCTAGGCGTGTGACCTTGGGAAAGTCATTCATTCTGTTTGCCTGTTTGTAAAATGAGCTGGAGAAGGAAATGGCAAACCACTCCAGCATCTTTGCGAAGAAGACCCCCAACTGAGGTCATAGAAATGATAGAAAAATGACTGAACAACATGTTACCACAAAAAATGTTCCAGGCACTGTGCTAAATGCTGGGGATACAATTACTAGAAAGAAAAATAGACCTTGTCCTCAAAAAAACTTACAATCTAAAAGGAGGGACAAAAGAAAGGAGGCAGGAGAGGTTGGCCTGGAGGAGGGGAGAACACCAGGTGGTAGCTGGCATGTGAGCATCTTGTTCTGTGGAGTTGAAACCAGGTAGAACAGCTGACATACAGTGTTATAGTCCTTAAAATCCAGTTTCTACCCTCTACAAAGGAAGGTATTGGGGGGAATTTGGTACTCCCTCCAATCTGAAGGGAAAGAGGCTGAGGGAGGGCGGATCTCTCAAGGTTTGAGTTGCTATGGTGATGAGCTTAACCTAGGAGGGGTATCTTGTTACTTTGAATTGAAACCAGTCCTAGCAACAAATGAAGAGTAGAGACAGCGTATCCTTGAACAAGTAATTTCTTTTCATTGTTCATTTGGCAAATGAGATTCTAGTTCCAGATGATCTCTCAGTTCCCTCTAGTTCAGAAATTTTATAGCTATATAAGCTAAAACGTCTTATCTTATTATTTAAAAACCTCAAATATGTTCTGGAAATGGAAGGAGAGATGCATGAACCACATGTGGGTTCATTCTTTGTTGTGACTATTGATTTCATCCAAGTACTGGGTTCATTGGTATAACTTTTCTTGGAATAGCCTACTTAGAGGACCTTATATTAGAAAAACAAATTGAATAAAGACTTGTTCAAACACACTCCTTTTCTGACTGATAGGAGGTATTTCATGTTAAAATATTGTTCATAATATGACAGGATTTATTTTTTGAGTTAAGCAAAGAAGAATGGCTCACAGATCTGCCTAAATAAAAGAGCTGTCCAAAGACCACAAGGAAATTGATAAACACAGAAGTGAGGCCTGAATCCAAGTTATTGAATGAACATTTATTATCTCATTCGGCAGTGCTTATGATGAGCATTTGTGGAAGCTACCATGAAGATCAGCACAGCCTATCAGCCTACATCTTTTGAAGGGGATGCAGAGGTAGAGAAATTCTACTAAAAAGTAAATAGATCCATTTAAATTGAAGGCCACTTTAAATGTGGTTTAAATAAAGCCACTTTAAAGTGTAGTGTATAGAGTACTGAATCTGGGGTCAGGAAGACTCATCTCTGTGAGTTTAGTCTGGTCTCAGACACTAACTGTGTGACCCTTTGAAGTAAGGTGGATTTTTAAAAATTATTTCTTAGAGTTCAGTTTCCTAGGATCCATAGCCATAACACTCCTGAGTTTTCATATTCATGGTTCAAAATATCTCTACCACAATTATGCAGCATTGTATGATAATATAAATATTTGCACCTAAATTATAAACATCCACTGCCATTGTGCAGTGAGATACAGTGATGACGTGATATAAAATTGTGAGGTTACTGGTGACACTATGCCTTCTTTGTCTGTTGCCCTACAAAGCAGGTGGGCATGGTCAGTGAGTGGGGAACCCTTAAGGTTGAAGGCACAAACTGGAATGTTGTACGTGCCTTGATCAGCCCCCATCAAGGCTTGGGGGTATTTGTATTTGCCTCAACTGGCCCCCTTTGAGGTTTGAGGAAATTTAGGGGCATGTACAAGTTGTTTTGATTGTCCCCATGGAGACATAGGGGTAGTTGCCCCTCCCCACCTTCTCACCAGCCCCTCAAGAAGGGTGATTAGGGAAGGCTATAGGAGTTTGTCCTCCCATTATCAGCACCATTGTGGGAAACTAGACTAGAATAAAATAAGATTATTAACCCCTTCAAAACTGTCTTTCCTGTCTGATCAGATTGAGAATGAACCTGCACTAGGAGCCATCTTGTGTGCTGGTGTTATTTGTCTTACAGACCCTGCGCAAGTCATTTAACCCTGTTTGCCTCAGTTCCCTCATCTGTAAAATGAGCTGGAGATAGGAAATGGAAAATCATTCCAGTAACTCTGACAAGAGAACCTCAAATGGGGTCGTGAAGAGTCAGACATGACTGGAAAATCAACTGAACAACAAGGAATTTAAATTGAATCAATATATACTGTGATACTCAGGGAGTTCAATGCAAAAGTCTACGTAGGAAAGTTTAGCAAATGATATTTTAGAAAATTCTCCTTTGCAGTAAGAAACTAAGGAGGTCAAAGACCCTAAAAGAACATAGAATCTTTATGCCTATATATCATCATCTACATTATCATTAAGAAAGCTTTCTTTAACAGAGAGTCAAGATGTGCTACTGACAGCAAACACAAAATAACACCACAATCAGTGAAATTAATTGTACCAAAATAGAGAAGTAACCGGTTACTGAAATGAGAGTGATTTGCAGATAAACTGTATATGTCAGACTCTTGGGGTAGTGTAATGATCACAATTGATACCAAATTAAAAGAAAGAATAAGAAAGGCATATTGTAGAATTGAGGCAACTCCAACAGGAGTCCCAATTTAATAGCCATTTTGATGCAAGGACCAAAAGAGTATGCAGTGAAAGAACACCAGCTGACACAGGCTATTGCTGTTTCCTGAAGAAATGGATCTGATGTAGGTCACTCACCACAGCAGGGCAACCACAAGATCTGAGAAATCCATTGACCCAGAGAACAGTTGACTTTTCTATTAACCAGAGGGTTATAGCACATGAGGACGACATCGGCTTAAAGAATAAACTCATTGCTGAAATATTACAAGAGAGGATTGTGAGTATGATGAGAATTGGAGGGAAAACAAGTTTCTGGACCGCTTGGCAGGAGACCCAACTGTGACAGATGAAATGAGAAAGAGATAAGAAACAGCAGAAAAATAAAAATGAGACCTGTTGAGATGACTATTACAAACCATTTTCACCATCAATGCCAGCGGCACTATTACTTTTAGATTCCAACGTTGTAATCCCTAGTGGGCTAGTTGAGAAAGTAAAAAATGTCAAAGAAAGATGGGAAAAGCAGCTGGAATTATACAGAGCTGTTTATACAAAGAGGAAGCAAAATAATTTTGAGGGCAATGTGAAGTTGATTATCAAGATACCTGGAAGAATTATGAACTGGATTACTACTAATTGCTACTAATTACATTGGAGAAAGAGGCTGTTAACATCCCTTCCCCTTTCCTTTATGTGTAATTTATATGTAAAGATAATTTTCAACATTCATTTCTTGACCCCCACCCCAACCTGGGCATTGTCCTGAGACACCCTGGGCCAATCACAGCCTCGGGCCCCTGAGACTGGAGGAGGACAGTCAAGCAAGGGGGCAGCCAGACTTAGGAGCCCTGAAGGGTTCAGATATGGCTTAGAGTCAAAGAAAGCCACTTTGGAGTCTGGAGACCCTCTTGGACTCCTGCTGGACTAAAGAATCCTCTGGTCCTCTGCTAGAAGAGAGGGGTGTGCTTGGCAGTACATCCCAGGTCTCCTCTTCCTTCTCCTGACATGGCCATACTCCTCTTGATGGGGGCCATCTCCCTAATGCAGGAGGGTTCATCAGGCAGGGAGGGAGGACAAAAAGGGGAAGGGATACTAAAAGCATCTCTCTCCAATATAATTAGGCCCTTGCAGTTTCAAACCAGCTCAGTTCTGAGTGGATGAGAGAGAGCAGGGGATAACACATTAGGGATGGGAAAACAGATCCATAGTTTTCCTACCTGCCCCTCCTCCTGCCAGATGGGCAATAGGGAAGCCCTGGCAAATGTGACCCAAGTGGCCTCTGACCTTCCTGTTTCCAGTTCAGAGGCCTTACTGTGGTGTCCCCTCCTGGCCCTTCTCTCTGGCATCTCTATAGCAGGGCCCCTCACCCTGCAAATGCTTTTGTCTCCCTCCCTCTCCTCATTTCTAGGGATCATGCAAATCATTCTGAGGCATGATTGTATACATTGACAAAGTGTCAATGATGATTGTTGTGGGTTTTTGTTATAATTTTGTGAGGATCTATGCAGATAAAACCTATTTCAGTTTTCCCCAGTGTTCTTGCTAGTGGTTAACAACAACACCTTTTCCTATGTTAACAATTTTTCTTTTTTGTTTTGTTTTTTATTGTTAGGGGTGGGCAGGTAGGTGCATACATTCTTTTTTTGTCATTATTATTTCCTCCAATTTTGAGCTTAGGAATCTTGTTTCTGGAAGTTTCAGAGGAAATAAATGTTTCATAGAAAAAAACCACATTCATTTTTGGAAAGATTTTCAGTTCCAAAGGTTTTTCCTCCCCAAGATGGCAAGCAAGCTGATGTACGTTATACATGTGCAAGGATGATGAATTTTAAAAGTGCTTGAGAAGGCATCAGTCAGTATTAACCCAGATGTCTAACATCCCATTGACACAAAATCTTTCTAAGAACAACCCATTTTCACAGAGGGCATGATAAATGAAGGTAAGAGAATATGTAGACTCTCAGAAACTACATTCTAACTGACTACATTTTAATAATAACACAATAGACTGAAAAATGCAGTGAATACAGGACCTTCATTTACATATTGTTTATTAACTATCAATATGAAATCAATTTTATATGGGGTATAGAAAAGCTCTCCTCAAAGTTTATTTAGTACAGATCCACATCATGTGCATAATTATATTATGTGTTTTTGATACATTTGTTAAATCATACAACATTTCTTGTTAGATGTAACAACAGATAATTTTGTTAATCTATCCACTGACTGTTGATATCAAATGAAGCATAAACAGGGGTACAATGTAAACTTACTGAAAGGGCTTCAACAGTGTCTTCAAGAGTGTTATGGAGGATATTCAGGGGGGACCAAATAAAAGAGGGAGGTCCTCCAAATGTGTTTGCAGAAGACATTGTGCTGATTATATCATGCCTTGGAATATTGCAGTCTCCTAAATAAGACCCAAAATCACTCCAAAAGGACTGTTGTAGCTCCACGTATATGAAAAGCCAAGGAAATGATGAATGCCCATTGGTCAGACTTTCACACGTAGTTGAGAGCACAGTCCATAAAGTTGGTCTATTAGCACACATTGTGTGTCTTTGACAGACATTGAAGTTGGGCACAGGATGGATGAGGTTAAGAGGAATCAGTGTTAGCGGCATTACCTTTAAGAAATTGCGTAGACCATGCTTTTAATGACTTGAAGATTTTTCCAGAAACATAGCCTTTTCACATCATTTTTAAGATTTGTGATGCTCTTTGGATATGGTGTGTAGAGTATCGCTTTGAAAAGTTCTTGTGGTTAAAGAATGAAAGTATCAGGTCAACACAAAGGGCAATAGGGAAGTATAGAGAGAGGGGGGAGTAGGATGCAGTGTAAGACAGTCAGAAATTAAGCTGGAAAATGTGGAAAAGGTATTTCCAAAGAAATGTGTGTGTGGAAAAGGAGATGAATGGATGGTGTGAGAAGAGGAAACAAAGATTAACCTATGGACACTCCATGTGTTCCAGTGGTATCCACATAATATCAGAACCTCTAAAGATTAAACCCCTCAGCTCTCGACACATTGAATGAAATGCCTGTGGGAGATTAATGGGAGGACATGGATATGCGTGAAACAGGAGGATAATGTGTGCACTGGCTATTGTTTGCTCCATTAAAAAGAATTATCCACATCGATGATGAAGAAGTTTGAAGAAATAAATAGCTCCTTTATTTAGCTCACACTATCATTTAAAGAACCCCAAAAGTAAATATTTAAATAGTGTGTGCACCCCAACTGTGTGCACCAGAGCTCCTTACCCAATTGATACTCAGAAGCTTCTCAAGGGAGGAAGCAGAAAAGAATGGTTTATAACAGTCTCCTGACAAATGGTCAGGGAGGAGGGGCAATGTACAAAAGGAAATGGTGAAGTTATAAAGCCCTAACAGGAAGTTCTCCCCCACCCCCTTCTGCCCCTTTTTTTCCATTGGCTGCAAGTCAGGTGCACCATCCAAGAGCAGCAATCAACCTCAAGTACTGGAACAAGGAAACAGTGACCACCCCATGGACATCTGAGAAAGCCCTTCTGTCCTGACTTGGCATATCTTATGCCGAGCTGTCACTAAGGAGAGGGGGGCTCCCTACTGATAGCTCTGAGTTCTGAGTCCTTGTAAATCTTGTGATCTCCAGTGAAGGAAAACTTGGGCCTTTTTCCCACGAAAAGCCTTACTGGATTTTAGAGTCTAGTCTGAGAAATTTTCACTTCTCTCCCTCAGAAATAAGCCCAAATGGTTGTTGAAATATCTATTTAAGGAAATCTTTCCTTTAAACATAAATTTAGTTGGGTATCTCTTTTTTTTAAATCTATGCTGCTTTTCATTTATATTTTTGGTGGTTTAGCAGAATGAAGTTAAAAGTGTTAGTCTTAGACATGCACAGTATGCATGTCATTTTATTGTCTCTTTTCCCCCACCCACCCTCACCAAGTAGAAATGACAAGGTCTTTGCAAAATCCATGTACAATTTTCAACTTTAATCATTTTGAGTTGTGACTCTACTAGAAACAAACTGTGAATGACATGTAGAAGGCTGACTGAAGTGAGAATGACATTGTGTGTGATGGACTCTAACTTCATATTCATAAACTGGTTTTATTTTTTAAAACTGCCCAATTTTACATATATAAAAACAGTTTTTAGATAAGCTGGGAATAGTTTGTCCACAGGGACAGAAAATGAACTGTGGTATAAATGAAAAGGTTCCAATCACCTTGTAAAGGTGGTGCATTTATCATATGTGAACATTTTGGCAATTGAAAGGGGTAGAAAAAGAATTTTTGTTCAGTAAAACTTACAAAATGTAAATTGGGAGAAACATAGTTTTCAAAGAGGAATCCTTTGAGAACTTTTAATGACTAGGGTTTCAGGAACACTGAATTGTCTCTCTACAGATAGCCTTTAGTCTCTGGGAAGGAAACTCTAAACTCTCCTAAATGCATAGGTAAATAGTTCATAATGATTTATTAATTTTCTTCTTTGTTAATTCAAATTGCATTTAATGTACTTCCTGTCTGCAAGTTCTTTCAAAAAGACCTATTTTCCCATTTGTTTTAGATGAATTCTGAGGTCCCTTCCAACTCAGAAAGGTTATAATTTTGTAGCCAAATGAAGAATGGCTAGTGGGTGAGCTTTATTAGCTAGACATAGAATCTCTTTCTAGTCTGTAGTAAGCAAAGGTGACAAATAACAGAGGAGTTTGTGGTAATATTAGGCACCTCGGTGGTACAGCAGATAGAGCACTGGGCCTGGAATCAGGAATACTCAAGTTGAAATCTGGCCTCAGACACTTATTAGCTGTGTGACCCTGGGCAATTCACTTAATCCTGTTTACCTCAGTTTTGTTATCTGTCAAAATGAACTGGAGAAGGTAATGGCAAACCACTCCAGTATCTTTGCCAAAAAACCCCACCCCAAAACAAAACTCCAAATGGGCTCACAAAGAGTCAGACCCAACTGAAAAATGGAACATCAACAATTTGGGAAAGCTGTGAATTATGGAAAGTATACCTTCCGAATTCTTTCATATCTCACTTCTAGCACTATTGGGGCTGTACCAGAATCCTTAATTCACTCTAGCCACATGATAGCCCGCTGGGGGCTGAGCGAGGGCATCAAGGCTGTATTCCATTAAATTTCTAGTTGGCAAACTTCATCTAAACTAAATTAGCCCTGTTCCCCTTTACTGTAAAAGCGTGCTTACATTAATTATCTTTTAAAATTGCCTTGATACCAAGTTTTTCATCACCCACATTTCCTAAGGTCTCCTACTCCTCATGACAAATATGAAGAGGAGGATGAGAGTAGTTCATCCAACTAACCAATATATTGAAGTCTGAGATTGCACACAGTGTTCCCCACTTGTAGCCCCCTGCTTCTGCCAAGGAATAAAAGAAAAGTTCCTTTCTACACCTCTTCTTGAGGTCTGGTAGTTATGATTTTGTAGTATCCAGTTTCCACTGTTTTATTTGTCTTTCACATTTACATTGTCGTAGTAATTGTATATTTTGTATACATGATTCTCCTGGGTTTGCTTCCTTCACTTTGCACCAGTTCATATATGTCTCTCTATTACATTCATTGTTTATTTTTATAGTGACATTCTGCTACATGCATGTACCATCATTTGGTTAGCCATTTGCCCAATTGATGGACATCTCCTTTGTTTCCATTTCTTTACTTTGATAAAAATATTACAACTTTTTCTGAAGCCGTCTTTTGCTCAGAAGCTACCTTAGAGACAGCTAAGGGATGCAATGGAAGACCTGAGTCCTAATCCAGCCTCAGACATTTACTAGCGGCGTAACCCTGGGCAAGTCACTTAACCTCTGACTGTTGCTTCACTTTCCTGAATTGTAAAATGGGCATAGATATGTACCTTCTTTCCATCAGAGTCTTAAACCCAGTTCACTCTGGAGCTCATTGATTGGACAACAATAGGTCCCTGTCCTCCTAACACAGAGTGAATATAAATAGGTAATAGTAACTGTTTCTCTTTTAGTCAGTAACCCTGAGGATCTTTGCCTCCCAGTTTGATTTTTTTTTTAATTAAAGGGACTATGGTGTAGCTAAGTGGCCCAGTGAATATAGCACTGACGCTGAAGTCAGGAGGACCTGAGTTCAAATACGGCCTCAGACACTTGACACTTAACTAGTTGTGTGACCTTGGGCAAATCATTTAACCCCAATTGCTTTGCCTTTCCCCCTCAAAAAGGGGGGGCATCCCATGACTCACCTCTTAAAGAGGTCTATTCACTAAATGGATGTTACCTCACTCAAAATGAGAACCTGAAAAGACCTTAGGCTTAGCCTAAAAGAGCCAGGGTCTCCAGTGCATCCTGGGTCATCTTCAGTGGCCCAGATGAATGTCAGGCCAGTGGACCCAGATCCTCTGGAGGAGAAAGAGGCTGGTGACCTTGCACAGCCCTCCCTCCCTCAAATCTAAGTCAACTGCAAGTCATGCCATCATTCCCTGATGTCGTGGGTTTCCAGAACAAAAGTCAAACACAACAACCACAACAATGGGGGATAATAACAACCCCTCGTCCCAGGGTTATCCTGAGGATGAAAGAACACTTACCATAGTTCCAGGCACTTAGCAGGAGCATCATAAATGCTTGGCTCTTTTCTTCATTTATTTATTCCCTTGGGGGTACATGCTTAGCAGTGAGATACCTGCATGAAAAGGCATGGACATGACAGTCGCTCTCTTGGCAGAATTCCAAAATGCTTTCCAAAATTGTTAGACCATCTCCCAACTCCACAGATGGTGCATTTTTGTGTCCCTCTTTCTCATTTTCACTAATTTCCAAGTATGAGGTGAAATCATAGAATTGTTTTATTTTCTGTTAAAAGTGATCTGAAACATTCTTTTATGTGGCTGTAAATAATTTTCCTTTCTTCTTTGGGGAACTGTTCATTTTTATCTTTTGACCCCTTATTCCTGGGTTGTAGACAATGGCTTTTGGTCTTAAATATTTTTATTGCTTAAATATCTTAGATATCAGATTCCTTTATTATATAAAGGTGTTTTTTCCCTCGCAGCTAATGACTTTCCTTTTTATCCTGATTGTCTTAATTTTTTTCAATATAAATTCTTTTCAAAGTCATATGACCAAAATTACCTATTTTATCCACTGTAATAACTTATCTCCTCTGTTGGGCTAAAAATTCAGCTGCTACACAGTTGTGTAATGTACTTGATCTGGTTCTTTTTTTTCACAGTATGAGCTTTAATATTTGGGCAGTGTATCTTTTTTGAATTGTGATATATCTTGTAAGAATTTGGTCCAGACCTCATTTCTAGGTCTAATTTCTACTATAATGCTTCCCAATTTTACCAACAATTCTTGTCAAATAGTCAGTGTTTTTTCTCCTAAGTCATTTATATTTTGTGGTTTATCATTGTGTTCGGTTTTCCTGATTCTTTGTTTTCCAGTCTGTTCCATTGGTCAGCCTGTCTATTTTTAGTCAGCACAGAATAGTTTTGACGACTGTTGCTTTATATTATATCCTGAGGTCAGGAAGAACAATTCTGCTTTCATTCATCCTTTTCATTCCCCTTGATATTTAAATCATTTGTTTCTCCCCTTAATCTTTGTTATTGTTTTTTCCCCCTGCTCTACAGAGAATCCCCTTGGGAGTTTGTTGTTAAAACACTAAATCTGTACGTAGTATTGTCACTTTTATTATATTGGCATGGCCTAACCCTGAGTGCTGAGAAGACCATTTTAAAATTGCAGCTATTCAGTTATGGAGTGCTTTGGTAGATCGATTCCCATGTATTTTATCTGTTTTGTAGTTCCTTTAAATGGGTCTTAACTTCTATTATTGTGTCCTGAATTCTGTTTTTACTAAATAGAAATGCTATTGATTTTTGTGTTTACTGTGTAACCTGCTATTTAATTGGAACTATTAATGAGGCCAATTAAATTCTTTGTTCCCTCAGAGGAAACCATCAAGTCATCATGAAAAAGTGATCATTTTTCTTTCTCTTTGTCTATCATTAGGTCCCTAATTTGTTTCTTTTAATATTAAATGATAACTGGGAAAGGGGGGGGGCATCCCTGCTTTACTCATGTTCTAGTAGTTTTCCATTACATATAGATAGTTAATAGTTTTATATAGAAAGTTTAAATTATATTTTTAGAAGACCTTTTCTATGTTTATGTTACTAAGGGTTTTAGTATAAGTAAGTGTATTTTATCAAATACTTTTTTTGTATTTGTGGATATAATCATGTGGTCTGGCATTTTAAAAAACATATGATTATGTTTATTATTTTCCTAATGTTGAATCCCTAATTCCTAATCCTTGAATCCCTGGTAGAAATCCAAAATGATTGGAAAAAATTATTTTGAATAAATTTCTGTAGAATTTTAACTAGTATTTTATTTAAATTTTTAAATCAATATCCATTAGATTAAAAAGCATTCATTCTTTTTAATTCTCAGTTTTGTTGAGAGATTACTGCATGGTAGATTCTGATCATTCCTTGTGTTTCTTCTCTGTTAGATTTTTTTTAATTTGTGAATTTTATTCTCTTCTTTTTAATCAGCTTGTCAGAAATTCAAAGTTTTGTTTATCTGTTCTATAATCTTTCTGGTTTCCAATTTATCCCCTAATTTGCACTTATTTTGGGCTTGTGTGTTGTCTTCCTAATGTCTAATTGCACAGCAATTATTAACCCTTTTTTTCAATTTTATTAATATGTGTTGTTAGGGACACGATTTTTCCTTTGCTGGTCATTGGAAATTTGGAACTATAGTATTGTAATTATCCCTTTGTGTAGTCATTATTTTTAAAATTTTTTTGTCTTTATTAATTTGTTTACTTCTAGTTTGTTGTCATTATTTATGATTGATAGATTTGACAGCTTGATTGAGATTTTATCCTTATATCTCCATTTAGGTCTGTGTTTTTGCTTCTACTTCTTATGTCATTAATTTTTATTGATTTATGACCTATAAAGTATATGTTTAATATTTCTGCTATACTTCCTTTATTTTATCATCATCATCATTCTTTATGTATATGTAATTTCTGAACTTTTCCATAAGCTTTTCCATCTATTACGTCATTTTTTCTTTGTAAAGCAATTGTCAGTCACACTAGATCACTGTCATTATCTTCATTTTATAGATAAAAGAAAGGAGATGGAGACTATATGACTTTCCTAAGGCCAGATGTAGGGAGAACCCAAGTATCCCAATACCTAATCCTGGCTCGCTTCCACCAGTCCATTATGCCTCTTTAATTTGGAACGCATATTAAAGAAAAAAAAAAAATCCCGTCTTCTGACAATGAAAAACGCCAGACCATACACACCTGAGAGACTGAACCTGAATTTAAGCTTTGTTTCCTTCGTGTCTGTTCTACATTCTGACACGAAATGTTCATTTTTCTCCTACCTTTTCAACAATTACCTCTCTAACGTACTCTCCTCTGCGTTTGGAGGTGCTCATTTTTAAAACCTGGTCATCTGGCTTAGGATCCAAGATAGTCATTAGCTTCTTTGTGTTCATTAATTTGTTCCCATTTTTCATTTCTTATGACATAAATGGATTGAAGAATCTTGCAAGGCTTTACATGACTAAACATAGATTTTCCCCAGTGGTGTAACTTGTGAGTGATCATCCCTCTGAGGCAGAGAAATAGATTGAGGTGGATCCCCGAGGCTTAGCGTTAGCCAAAACGAGAGCTCTGTCCTCATTTGTAAGCAGCGCGTAACTCTGACATTTGAAAAGCAGACTTGGAGAGAAGTTCCGCCCAGTTCAATCAGATGCCTGAGTCAACCCAAGGGATACACTGAGCTCATTCTCTCAGGATTATTTCAGTTTCCTTTGGTACTGATTTACACCTCTTCTCCATAATCAAGCATTCACTGTTTGAGTCAATAGTATCTTTTGGCATCAAAAGAGCATATTTTCCCCCACCGAGCAATCTTAAAATACTATTTTGGCTAAGGATAAGTATATCACCCATTAAGTTATCAATCTGATGTCTAAAAAAAACTTCACTTGTTTCTGCCCAGATAAACTGGGCTACATAAAATGTTTGATTTTTTTAAAATGCAATATTTGATCACAGTGACAGTTAGATGGTGCAGCAGCTAGAATGCTGGCTCTAGAATCAGGAAGACCTGAGTTCAAATTTGACTTCAGACACTTTTACTAGCTTCATGACCCTGGGCAAGTAACTTAACCCCTATTTGTCTCACTTCCTCATCTATAAAACCAGAACACGCTGGAAAAGGAAATGGCAAACCACTCAAGTATCTTTGCCAAGAAAATCTCATGGAGTCGTTCATGGGGCCACAAAGAATCAGATGTGAGTAAACAAAACTTCTATCACAAGAGATATGCGGCCTCTCTGGACCTGGTCCTGGTTAGTTCAGTGCTGATAAGACTAAGGGTAGACATTCATTCACCCTGCAAGCCAGTCATCTTCAGTCTGCCTTCAATGACTCAGAATTGTGCTCCCAAATACTGACCAATGGTCTTGAAAGTGGAAAAGGGTGTAAGTCAGCGTGCGCAGCTCAGTACAATTCACAGTCATTGTTGGGAGGAGGGGAAGGGTATACGTGCCTGGTGCAGGGAAAGGTAGGAGAAAAACCAAATGCAAAGGGTGTAATATGCTGAAGATAACAACCATAATTATCTTTATATATCAAGGAGAGCATTAAAAAAAAGCAGAGGACTAACCAAAAATTATTTCTGGCAATAGGACTAGTAACTAATAATCACCTTTTCATATCACCTAACTGTCTCCTCTCAATTCATACTATGACCAGATGATTTGTTTGGACTATTGCAATAGTCTCTGAATGTCTCCTTGCTCCTAATTTCTTCCTTAACCAATCTATCCTCCATACAGCTGTAAATTCTTATTCCTAAATCATTGGTCTATCTATGTTAGTCCCCTGCTCAAAAAATTTCATTGGCTTCCCATTGCTTCTAAGATAAAATACAAACTTTTTTGTTTGGCACTTAAAATCCTTCACAACCTTATCCCAGACTATCTTTCCAGGCTGATTACATGTTAAACCTCTTCACATACTCTAAATTCCAACTAAACTGATCTATTTCCGTTCCCCAGATATGACACTTCATCTCCTATCTCTGCACCTTTGCACAAGCTGTCCCTCATGCCTAGGATTCTCCCTCCTGACTTGTTTACACTTTTTGGGCCCTATTCAAGTGCCATTTCCCTCAAGATTAGAAGGTTAGGAGTAGCGACTAGACCTGTGATTTCATTGCCACAAAGAACTTCTGAATGAGGAAATTCCCTCTATTGATGGAGTTTGGCAAAGCTCTGAGAGTTAGAGTCTGAGATCTTCTTAAAGCAAAGAGGAAGTGACATGCCTAGGGCCACACAGGTAGTGTTAAAGGCAGGACATGAACCCAAGACTTCCTGGCTTAAAGGATGACTTGATGCTTCACTACACCATGCTGCCTTCAAGGAGGCTTTCCTAATTGTAAGTATCTCTCCCCCTCCACAAACCAAATCAAATTTTATTTATTTCTAATCCATATTAAGTTGTCTATGAAAAATCACATCCTCCTAGGAGAATGCAAGCTACTGAAGGGCAGGGACTGGCTCATTTCAGTATTTATATCCCTAACAAAAATGTCTGGTATACAGTAGGCATTTAATAAATGACTCCAAAGAAAATGTTGATAGTATATTGATGATGAAACCAAACTAAATTGACACAAACATTTTTTGAACCATATTTCAAAATGTTTTCTCTTCCTGTGAGTCACCTACACATACTGGAGTCTTACTGCAATAATCTTCAGGGTCTATCACATAGGAACACCTGATAATGAATTTGGTTTGGTATGTCAGTAACCAAATTCTCTTTGATTGGCTCCATGACAGATCAACATCTTGTGGAACTCTACTCTGTGTTGTAGCATGGCAGCATATTTGGAACTTTTCTAAAATAGCTCCTGTGTATTTTTCAATCTGGTGTATCTACCAACTCATATAGTTATGAGAAGCCCCATGATGTAGTGAATTAAGAGCTGATCTGTAAACTAGAAAGACTGGGTTCAAATTCCACCCATAGGAATAGCGAGCCTTTACATAGGATCCACCACGTGCCAGGCATTGTGCTAAATGCTTTACAAATATGTCACTTCATCTTCACAACGACCCTTCAGCATGTGACACCCTATCTTAGGTAGGTGCTGCTATTATGCCCATTTTAAAGTTGAGAAAATTGAGGCAAACAGAGGGTAAGTGATGGATGTGGCCAAGATCACACAGCTAATATTTGAGGTGGGATCTGCAGTCAGGTCTTTCTAATTCCAGGTGCTCTAGCTGCCTCTCTAAGACATACTGGATGTGTGATGCTAGGAAAATCACTTAGCTTCTTAGTACTCTAGGGAACTCTCCAAGACTTTAAGTTGCAGGGAAGGTGTCAGTTTGTCTTTGCAGAGGGAGTTGCCTCATCTAGGAATCTATACCAGTGTCTATACCTCATTTATACCAGTTAAATTACCCAAGAACAAAAGCAAGGATGACAGGAAGGAAGGAAGGAAGGAAGGAAGGAAGGAAGGAAGGAAGGAAGGAAGGAAGGAAGAAAGGAAGGAAGGAAAGAAGGAAAGAAGGAAGGAAGGAAGGAAGGAAGGAAGGAAGGAAGAAAAGAAGGAAGAAAAGAAGGAAGGAAGGAAGGAAGAAGGGAGGGATGAAGGAAGAAGGGAGGGATGAAGGAAGAAGGGAGGGAGGGAAGATGGAAAAGAAAGTAAATAAAAAAGAAAGAAAGGAAAGAAGGAGGGAAGGAAGGAAGGCCTGTCTCAGGTACTTTATAGGTTTACTTAACCTGCTTGAAAACCTATTTTCTATTTGTAGAAATTCTACCTCATACTATAAAGTAGTTAGTTTTGAAAGGCATCATAGAAGTCCTCTAGTCTAGCCACCTCATTTTATAGATGAGGGAACTGTGGTCCAGAGAACTTATGATATATCAAAGTTCATACAAGTAGTAAGTGATAGAACTAAGATTTGAACCCAGGGCCCCTGACTTCAAATTCAGAATTCTTTTCACTGTATTCCAATAGAAACTATTTCTTACTTTTTGCATGACAAATTATCTTCACTCTAATATAAACTCCATATGGAGGTTAAAAAGTAATCTTTCCATTGCATCTTTTTCAGTAATAAGGGCCCTTTATTTTTTTTTTACTTTTGACCTCCTATTATAAGGAAGAAATCTTCACTTTATTTCATTTTGCTTAACATAGCAGAGATTTTGCTTTATGCCTTTTTGTCCTTTCTATTAGTGCTATAAAAATGCATCTGATTTCATGCCAGGGGTGTTATTACCAAATTCTTTTTTTAAGGGAAGCAAATCTGCTCTTGATTTAATCAAGACTTACTGAATACCTAGGCTTACATAAGTACTAATAACACTTAGACCACCGGATTTCACTCTGCACACCAAAGACTGTAGAATTTTCCCTCAAATTAAAAATAAAGATAATGAAGGAGTAAAAAGAAGAGTTCTTTCCCAGGTACTTCAGAAAATCCTCTTACCACATTTTCTCTGATGAAATCAGACTTAAAATATGTAGCCTGGTATTGTCATGGAGACACTCTCCAAAGATTCCACCAGTCATTGACATAATAAACTAGAGGCTTTCTGAGGTGTGTGCAAGGAATTCAAGGAAAGAGAAAGAAAAGAAAAAACTGGGTCAGGTGGATAAGAGATAGCATCTTCCTTCATCTTAACTCCATTTGGACCTTGCATTATGGAGGATTTGTACTGCTCTGGTCCTCCCTGAAAAGACTCTGAAAGCTGCTCTTTTGAGCTGTGTTGGGTCTGCTGCTAGGAGGCAAGCCATGGCCATACTGTCAGAGTGGAGCCAATTGAATAATGACTGGTGGGATCCTTTCGTTTTCCTCCCCTCCTGCCTTCATGTCAGGACTCTGACAATTGAACAGCTCCCTCCAAGATGCCTGTTCCTTCCTCTGCATGAGAGGGAGGATCTGAACAAGGGCAGATACTCCCATTTCTCCAGTTCAAAGAGTTTGGCTATTATGCTATTATTTTCATGGAACTGGACTAACCAGACTGTCTATGATCTCTTTCCTTGCTGCAATTTCTATTTATTCCCTCATTAGTGTTTATTTTATTGTTAGATAAAAGAAATCAATGGCCACCAATCCCTGTTTTATGTTTAACGTTCTTTGCAGTGGTTGAGGTTGGGGAAAGAGTGAATGTGGATAAGAAGCAGCAGGCCCAGCCAGTCGTCATTAGAGAAGCAGTCAAATCAAGCTTTTGGAACATCACAAACCTGGTGATGCTTCCTTGCTAGCGTCCCTAGCCATCTAAAGGAGAGAAGCAGAAGTGATAAGCAGGGAAAGCTAACAGCAACCTGATTTGAGTCCTGTTTCCCCAGGCTAGAGATACTAGCGAACTGAAGGCTGGAAGTTTGGGAGGGCAGCAGAGGATTGCTTGCTACTATGGGTACCATAGGACCCTGGTGGAATCTTTTATTGGAGCATTTCCCTCCTACATTCACCTCCTGACTGGAAAGTGAGAAAAGTTACAGGTTGAGGGACCATCGTGACCAAGTGAAACACATCAATAGTATTTATCTTATTAGAGCTGGATGGTATTTTAGAAATAATCAAAGTCAAACCTCTTCGTTTTACAGATGACTAGAATGAGAGCCAAAGAGGCAAAGCAAATGATCTGAGGTCACACAGCAGAGTATTAGGTGAGCTGCAAATAGAACTCGGTTTCCTGACTCCTGGTCCAGCGGTCTTCTCTAGTTACTTTTTGGCCTCCTCATTTCCTTCATCTGACTTTCCAGTGTTCTCAGGGTGTTCATGATAAACGCAAACATCATGGCAATTATTTTAGGGAGTTGCCTGAAATCTTCATCCTTTGGAGGGCGAGAGGGAAGAGAGGGAGGAGAGGGAGCCCTGAGAACTGAACTGGTTGGAAGTTTATCTTTCTAGGAGTGTTATATAGGGATTTTCTCCAGCAAATATAAATGAGTGTAAGAGACGATTCCTATTTACAATGCAAATTGCTGCCATCTAGTGCTATCTGGAGTCATGACAATATTGTGGCTCGACTGTTTTCAAAGCCCCTGATATATAGACATCCATAGGCACAGTACATCACTCCATTCTTTGCAGAACTATAGATTTATAATATTGGAGGATGAAAACATAGGAAATTAACTCTGTGATCAAGTATACATGCAGAGAAGTTGGACAATAACTACGGGGTATCCCCAAAGTTATAGTTTAGTTTTAAGCTATTAAAGCTTATAGCACATGGAAGTTTTTGAAAGATTTTCTGAAAATCTTAGCTTTTTGAAACTCAGATTTTTGATGACATTTTAACAACAAAGCATCCAGCTTTCATATTAATGATACTGTTACTAATTCATTTTTACTTCTTATTTTCTGCTCTTCTTTCCATGTTTCTTTTTTTTAAATCATTTTATTTTTAATTTATGGAATAAAATGAGCATTTTCATGACATGGTACAATAAAAAAGTGAATAAAACTGCATATCCACTGTGTATAAATAAAATGTTTCTTCTTTTTTCTTCCTTACTCATTTCTATCCCAATAGTCCTTTTTTTTTTTTACTTTTTTTTTTTTTGCTTTTTGGAGGGCAGTTGCAGTTAAGTGACTTGCCCAAGGTCACACAGCTAGTTTTTTGTGTTATGTGTCTGAGGTCAGATTTGAACTCAGGTCCTCCTGACTCCAGAGCCAGTGCTCTATTCTCTGCGCCACCTAGCTGCCCCCTCCAATAGTCCTTTTAATGGAACTTTCCCTGTTCCCTGAGAAATGAGAAGTTTAGCAGATCAAAACAAAAAAGAAAAGAAACTACATTGCTCTAAAGCACTTGATTTTATTGTTGTACGACAACTGTTCTCATTCTTCATCCTGTGACTCCTGAAGTCTCATCATATCTTTCAAAGGTTTGATTTTTTTTAGGTCCAGTTTGTTTTGTAAGCCTTGACATCATAGAATATCTCCTTAAAATTCTGTAGTTCTGATGCTCAGCCTTGAAGCAATAGCTCTTAAGAGACTAAGAGACAAAGTGGGCAAAGGAAGGAGCCCAGGAAGATGCTGTGTTCTATAGTTTAGGGTAGGACAATGAGAGGAATTTAAAGGGCTTGACCTTGAAGCTGTGAGTTGTTCAGTCATTTCCAACTCTTTGTGACCTCATTTTGGGGTCTTCTTGGCAGAGATTCTGGGGGTGGTTTTCATTTCCTTCCTTAGTTCATTTTATAGATGAGGAAATTGAGGCAAACAGGGTTAAGTGACTTGCCCAGGGTTGTACATCTAGTAAGTGAGTGAGGCTGGATTTGAACTCAGAAAAATGAGTCTTCCTGATGCCAAGGCTTACACTCTATCCACTATGCCACCTACCTGCAAGAAGCCATGAGACTTGAGATCAAGTTCCAATTCTTTTATTCGTATTTATGTGGCTTTACACAAGTTATTCACTGTTTTTGATCCTGAGTTTCTCCATATTTTAAATGACAGGTTTGGATTAGATCACTTCTGAGGTCCCTTTCAGTTCTTCGTCTTTTGTCACATGATCACATGACCACCAAAATGTACTAACTCTTTGATCTTCATAAGTTATTCATCCCTCTTCCAGCCCAGTATTTCCTCCTCCTCCTAAGAATAAAAGACTAGTATAAGATGTTATCTATGAATTTGCTTCATTAGCATTAATGGTTGTTTGTGATGGAACTGTGACATTTTCTCTGGAGACTTTTAGAAACAAGAGAGCTTCACTATCTGGAATGGCATGGACCCTAATGGAGCTATAATTAGGATTTTGTTTCACATCACCAACATTTAGAAGCAATGAAAGCTTTTATTCTTTTTGAAGAGGTAGAAATTACTGAACTTAACCAGTTAAAAAGAAAAGCAAAACCCACCTTACTTAAAATAGGAAAGTTACTAGATTGTAGCTTCCACTGGCAGGTAAACTTTCCTAGGCTGATCCTGCTTGGTCCCCTATACCAGCCTCTCCTGTCATCTCTGTGTCTCTGCCAAAAGGGAAAGTATCTTAGGGTCTTTGTCTCCCTTTCACTGGGTGCCATACTGGGTTCTTTCCCCCTGGCAACTAAACTCGTCTTAAAATGTTGATTAAAGAATGTACATTGTGAAACTTTTGCTGGATACTAAAATGACTTCTTATAGGTGTAGTGGTATGAAGTAGAGAAATATAAAGTAAATTACCTTTCTGAGTTCATTTCATCTCTGAAATTCTATTAATTGTTTCACCACATGAACAAAGCTGTAAAACAATTATAGAATCATGGATATGAAAGGAACTTTAATGAAAGTAACTGTTTTTTTTCAAACTCTGGAAATAATTTAATGTTTGACTTCTATCTTTCATTGTCTTCTGCATTGAGCAATGCTGAATAGTCTAATTGTTGGACTTTAGATGCTCAAACCTCTTCAACCACAAGTCCTCGTTGCTGAAAAGTTCTTGACCCAGAAAGGGCCTGAGACCACAAGAAGGAAAAAGGTAAATATTGTTAACAGCATGGAAATGGGAAGGGTGGGGAAATGGGAGTGTTCTTTGTTTCATCGTGGCAGCATAGAAGAGTGTAAAATGCTAATTGAAGCTTTAAAATAAATAGAGACACATGATCTGGACCTGGTAGTCCAAGCCCATTTCCCCCAAACTGATCATTATTGCCTGGTCAGAACACGGAGCCCTCCAAGCTGCTTGCCGCATGAGGTCTAGTCCTTTTTTGGTCTTGTGATCAAAATGGGAAGGTTAATAATAAAAGAGGGAATTTGACTTGGACATAGATAGGCCAGAGAAGATTATATTATATATTGGAAAGAGAACTGAATTTGAAACAATGAGACAATGGTTTTAATTATATATACCTCAAAAACCTGTCTGAGATTTTGAGGTTGGACGTATGGAAATACAAGATATCTAAGAATATGCTTACTTATAAAGATCATCTCCTAGCTCCCTGGGTTAAGCTGTCTCTGTGACTGTTCCTTACTCATTTCCATGGGAGAATAAAAAAACTTTAAAATTTGACAACTGGAAAACCTGAGTCCCAGAGTTTTGGGTAGTTGCTGAGCAAATAACAATTATGTGACTTATAGTCTAACCTTAAGAGATTAGAATTGAGAGGTATATGGAATGCTAAGCTAGGTTGAGGGCTTTGATAGGAAGGACTTCAATTCTTTGTATAAAGAAGATAATTCCAAACAAAAAGCTCAGACTGTACTGGGGGTGTGTGGGGAATCTGGTGGCATTAACTACTTATAGAACTCTGCTCTTTGTTCTAAAGAAATTGTCATGTGCAGATGTGAATCTCCTGATGTCTCAGAGTAAAGACTAAGGGAATGTGACAACTTGGCATCTCCTAGTCAAGAGTTTCTTCCTCTTCTAAAATATCTGGAGAAAGCATATGGGCTTTATTTAAGCTGAAAAACATAATAAAATCATGGTAGTACCTGCTGTTTACTAAGGAAGAGCTACCCAAGGATTTCAGCTGAGGTATAAGATGGAAGCAATGGAGCCTGCAATCAAGTCTCTGGCAAAGATTATAATGAAGAAGCATCTAGTGGAGCAGAGTTTAGTAGAGAATGTAAGACCATTTCAGTAGAATCTAAAGGATGAACAGGGAGAAGGCCAGGGGATAAGCCCAGTGTCACTAGAAGACCTCCGTGGTCTTGTAGAATTGGAAATATGAGTCGCTTGCTACTTAGATGACTATACATGCATGATTCCCATGTTTATACCCTGTCATGCATGTACCCTGACCATGTGTTCCTTCTGTTTGTGTCTCTCCGTGTGTTTTCTATATGTGTCCATTCTTCCTTTGATGTGTATATTTATGGGAAAGTGCTCCCCAGGTTTATGGGAAAATGTTTTGTAGTTACTTTTTTTTTTTTTACTATTCCATTTCATTAAATGCCTTTACTTTGAACAAATTATGGTACTCTGGCTGACCAACAAAAAGTGGACCCATCAGTGGGGGCTCATAGAGTTTGATTTTTTTTTAAAGGTTGAGAAAGTACAGAATACTTCAAACCTGGGGTAACCACTCCCTGTGAGACCTGCCCAGTGAGTTTGGGTGGGTAGAGGAAACCCTCCAGGATCTAGTAGGGAGAAATTTTACTAAGTATTTTTCTTGTTCCCTTCAGTTAGCAGTTTTCTTTCTTTCTTTTTTTCCCACCTTAGGGGAAATTCACTTCATATGGTAATGACTTATTCTTACCAAGCCAAATAAAATATTGTCTTGCTATTTGTACAGATGATTTCCAGGAACTGTTAGTCTTATAAGCCTGTATAAAAACATCTGTTGTGTAGACAGGCCCCTATATAGAGGAGCTGGCTTCCAGACACATATTTGAAAGAAATAATCTTTGTTCCTGTAAACATTACCTTACATGGGTCTTCCACAAGCTCAATATGAAGAGTATTATTGAAAGGCTTTGTCTGCTACATTTCTTCCCTTTCACGCACTACAACAGCCAGTGAAGAATATAGATGGACTCTGTTCTTCACTGTCCAAAGGAATTGTCTGCATTGTTACTGGTGCATAATGGAGAGAGATGAGCGATGGCACAAATGATCAATTTCAGGTCCTTTCTATGCTACAGCAGCTCCTGGGATCAATATTTGTATATTTACAGGGATGAAACAAGCATCCCTATTAGGAGTAGTCACTTTCCAAATCAGTCAAAATTTTTATCCCTCACATTAAATATCTCTCCCATTAAATTGTCATATCTTTGATAGAATAACAGCTCATATTTTTCCACACTTTAAAGTTTGAAAGGGTTGTTCTATACATGATCTCATTTGATTTCCACAGCAAACCTGTGGAGTAAAATTATCATCCATATTTCACAGGGGGTAAACTGAGGCTGGGAAGATTAAGTGACTTGCCTGAGGTGATATAGTTATGTCTCAGGTGAGATTCAAAACCAGATTTTTTTGACTCCAGAGTCAGTTACCTTGTTCACCAAAGTCATGTAGTTATCTTTGGGAGTGAGGAAAGTACATTTCACCTAACCATGGCAAAATCCTGAGGAGATTGCCCTCAGGGTTGTACTAACAGAGAGACAATATTATGGACAAATGAAATGCATACATTTCTCAACTCTAGATTCAGCAGAAATGTGCACAAAAATGAAAAACACATATACATCAGGAACAGCAGCAACACTAGCACCAATAATGACTCAATCATGATATGGAAAGATCTGACTTAAGCTTGTCACACAGATAATTTGTGTTGCAGTTAGTTACAGCAAGATGAAGCAGAACAAGAACTCCATCTGGAGCTGAGAACTGGATTTGAATCCCACCCTACACTTACTAAGCTGTATGACTTTGGGCAAGTTACTTAACCTCTAGGTGCCTCAGTTTCAGCATACATAAAATGAGATCCTACTAATATTTATCTACCTCATATGGTTATTGTAAATATAACACTTATTTCACTACCCACAGAAAATATAGATGCTGTAACTCTAACCTTAAGAGAAAAATGGAACTTTGTGAAACTAAGCAGTCTGGAGTGATAGTTGTATTATTAGAAATTTCCGGGAGTCAAGATGGCAGCATAGAAGCAGCAAAACTCCACAGCTCTCCCCACCCCCAACCACCTCAAATACCTATAAAATATGACTCTAAACAAATTTTAGAGCTCCAGAAGCCACAAAATGACAGAGCAACAAGGCTCCGACTGAAGGCAGCCTGGCAGGCAGA
>CM053598.1:213478888-213511452 GCA_028646575.1 Pseudocheirus occidentalis
GGAATCTGTTTCAAGTGTGTTTCTTGTATAGAGTGTTACATTCTGCTTTGTGTTCTACTCTGCTACCCCCCCCCCCAATTTTGTGGATGATTTCACCCTATTTAGTTATTAATGAAAATTGCTTCATTTTATCATATCCTGTTATACGCTTCCCACCTTTTATTTTCTATCCCCCTCTTTACAATGAAGGTAGTAAAAATAGCAAAATGTGATCAACACTAGTAATGTGTCACTGCTTTACCTTCCTTCTTTCATTAAGGCCAGACCCCAATCTTCTACAGTTTTCCTCTCCTTTTGATCCTCTCCCCCCCAAAAAAAACATTATAATTCACCATTTGAATATAGAACTATACTCAGTTTTGCAGGTTTTAATCTTGGTTGTAAAGGCGAGTGTCTTTTGCATTTTGGGATATTGTATTACAAGATTTCCTCTCTCTTAAGGTAATTACTTCAAAATCTTGTGTGATCCTGACTATAGTTCCTAGGCACTTGGTCTTTCTCTTTCTAGATGTTTACATTTCCTCCTTTGACTTGAAAATTATGGATTTTGACTATGACAAGTCCAAGCATTCTCAATTTGGAGTTTCTTTTAAGAGGGACCAATAGATTCTTTGTATTTTCATTTTGCCTTCTGGTCCTAATAGATCTGGGCAGTTTTCTTCTATTATTTCTTAAATATGGTTCTTGAAATGTGACTTTTTTTAATCATGGTTTTTAGGAAGGCTGATGCTTCTTAAATTTTCTGTTATTGGCTTGTTTTCCAGGGCAGCTTTTTTTAAGACAGTAAATATCTTAGATTTTCTTTTATTTTTCCAATGTTTTAATTTGTTCTAATACTTTTTGTCTTGTGGACTTACTAAATTATGACTGCTCGATTCTGTTTTTCAGGGTGTCTAAGACTTCCATAATGTCTTTCATCTTCTGCTATAAGGTATTAGACCTCTTAATTTTTTCCTCCTTGGCTTTTATTTCATTGCTTAACTCTTCTTTCATTTCCTCCTGGTACTTTTGTAGTACTTATGGGTTAAACCATTCTTTTTTCTGAGGTTCTGCTTGAATTTGTTATGGACTTAATTTCTTCTTCTGGGTTCACCTCTTGATAAATTAATATTTTTTTCAACTCAATGTGTATGTGTGTGTACATATATATTCATACACGCATATACATGTGTGTATGTATGTATATATATATATATATATATGTATATATATATATATACAGAGAGAGAGAGAAACAGAGAGACAGAGACAGAGAGACAAAGAAAGAGGGAGAGAGATTTTGTTTACTTATGTCTCTGGTCTCAATTTCTGAATTGGTTCAGATTCCATTTACTCCTGCAGTGGCTCAGTCTCTTAGTTGTTAAGCTCAGGTCTTGACTGCTTGTCTCTTTTTTTTCTGCACAGTTCTCAAGAAGGAATTGGTTTGGTCTCTTGCTATAGACCTGCCATCCCCTAACTAGATGCTTTTTATGTCACTAACAGGTGTTCTGCTCTGCTAGTCTCCTACTGTTGCCCAGCCACAGTCTGATTGGATGGCATACTGGGCTTGCCTCCTTCTATGATTCTACCTCCCTTAGCCTTAGCTCACAGTCTTTGCAGGCTTCTGACAGTCTTCCTGGGCAGCTCTGGTCTGTACGGAGTTTACAGCTATTTCTCTTTGATTTTCTTTATCTTTGTTCCTTCCAGTGAATTTTTAGAAAAGGAAGAAAGAAAAAGGGAAATAATGAAGAAAAAGAAAGGAAGCCTACTAAGTATATACTATATGTATCTGGCACTATGCAAAGCCCTTTAGACATGATCTCATTTGATTCTCACCACAGCCCTGGAAGGTAGGTGCTATTATCATCCTCCTTTCACATGAAGACACTAAGACAGCAGAGATGAAGTGACTTGCTCAGGGACACACAGCTAGTTTCTGAGGACAGATGTGAATTCAGATCTTCTTGACTCCAGGTCCACTGAACCACTTAGTTGTCTCTATTTGAATGTTTGTAGATTTGGGCTCATCCACATCCTCTCATGTTACCAATTTCACCACTAAAGCAATAATAATAAACTAGCTAGTCCTGGACAGTAGCTCCTTTAGACCTTCTCTGCTAAAGTGCTTCCCCTCCTTTCCAATTTATCGGTGACATTTGGCTCAGGAACTACCAGTCCCAGGGAGAGGAGATTCCTATTCTCTAACATCACATCTCCATATAGTTCCTTCTGAGAAAAGTCCAAGTGATTTCCTTCCTCTTGGGTGATGACTACGGCCATATCTTTATTGTCGGACTCTCATCAGGTATTGGCTACCAGAAGCACAGGAGCCATTCCAGCTCCCCAAAGCTCACTCCTTCTTGGGAAGACAGAGCCCTTTGGATCAATGTCTCCCAAAAGACCTTATATACAGCTTAGATCATGTGGCAATCAGGTCCCAGTGTTGGTTCAATGAATTTATTAATAGGCCAAAGAGCGATGATTCAGAGGACTTTCTTAAAACTAGGTTTAGCTTCTTGGCTTGAACGTAGTCTCTTTAGTGCTCTGGTTGTAGAGATGAGAATGCCTTCTTTTAAATTTTTTATCATGTGTCACATTTCAGGTAACAAATTGTTATTTTTACTGTATTTTCTAGGGCATTCTTTGGGAATTGAATGTATCATAAGTTACTTTGTATGCATCTTGACTACCATGATATGGATATTGGTTATCTTAGTTTGGGAAATAAAAAAACACAACTCAAAAAGACATGTAGTCCGTCCAACTCAGCAAAGAGTTGGCATTTTGCCAAAGATGGTTAGCCATACACTCACCATAAAACATAAGCACTGACTGGTCAGATCTTGGTTAATGCCATGTTGTGTCCTGGGTGCTGTCCAATGGCAGTTTATTTCTTGCTCTTCTCCATCTTAACTCCTTTTGCACTAGTATTCACAGCCTTTAGCATATCGCTAAGATAAATTTCTTTAATATGGCCCTGCAGTTCTTGGCATGGCTCAGGAATTTACCCCTACAGCAGTTCTTCCACCTACTGCTACCAGCCTATTCCTCATCACTCTCACAGTTTAGATGACATACATATCCTTTTTTGTCTGTCTTCTAGCAGAATTTGGTTTTATTGGGGGTTTCTTTGTCATACATTTTAGGAATTTTCTACAGTTCTGTATATATGTAGGATTGCAGGCTAAAAACTCTCAGAAGTGAAGATTCTTTCTTCCCTAAATGTGACTATTTGAACCTGTCATTTCTGTTTTGACTTGTGGGGTCCTCTCACATAAAGTACTTCAAATTAAAGAACTGGTTCTTCAACAAAGAAAAATTCTTATTTCTCCGAGCACTCAGCATATTAACCAACAGCTAATCAGGATCATTGCACCTCTATGACAAATGTTAACAGCTCCATTTTATGGATGAGGAAACCTGACACTGTAATGCATGTCTCAAAGTATTATTACATTCGTGGTCTGCCTGATTAATGGACCGGAGGTCTAACGGGCACAGATTTTTTTAAAATGTAAAATAAAACATTTTTGTACATATTGCCCAAGATATTTAACCTGTTAGTCTAATGGAATTAAATACTTAGTACATGACAAGCTGATACTTTTATTTCACACACATTTTATCTATTCTCCATCAGTCTTGAAACAGATTTCAAACCTAAGGAACTTAGCATCTGCCATATCTACAAGATGCAAATCAAAACCCGTTAGATGATTTACTGAGTAAGGGATCATAGAAAGAGGTCTGGATTTGGAGTAAAGGAACCTACAGGGGCCATATCTTGGCTCTACTGCTTATGGCCTGTGTGGTCTTGGGCAAGTCATTTTTTATGTCACGGGAATGCAGTTTCTTCATCTACATAATAATGGTGTCAGATAAGATTATTTGTAATGATCTTTCCAGCTCTAAACTTTCAACCCCTATGATCTTAGATGATGTACGACTACTACTAACAGAAGCACTTTATACGATATGCTTTAAACTTTGCAAAGTGTTTTTCACACCTATAATTCAAAGTTAAATCTGGTTAATATCTGTAAAGTTAATCTAGATCTAAAATTTGGTAGATTCTTCACTACTCCCTTTCCTCTAAAAACAGTATTTTCTCCTAATTAAAAATTTAGCAAAGCAATTATCTTGCCACTAATTTTATGAGACCTTTCTAAAACATTACTCACCATGCAGCTGCAATTTACTAGACGTTGCTATTAGTGGTACAAGAGACAACATATTACAGTACAAACGTTTAGAAATCAGACACAACATTGATTAGATAGAAGGAAAAAATGCAGCACCCATTTCAACTACTTTTCCCCTCAAAAAGATATACATGGAAAAGTTTGATTTAAATAACAATTACCAGCATCCTAGATGATATTAACAACATTTAAGAGTTGGTAAACCAATCAGACAATAGGAAAATTGACATAATCTCGATTAATAGATTAAGAAATAGTCCTAATGTTAAATGTTAAAGTGAGCAGAAATTTTATTTTATGCTAGATAAAATGAATACATTTAAATAATTTAGCAGGATTCATTTGGGGAGTAATAAAATGCAACACAGAGAACTTAAGTCATAAAACCTTTGTGTTCTTGAGCCCTCCCCACCATTCTCCTTTAATCAATCAACGAACATTTATTAAGGACTTACTATTTGTCAGGCACTAAGTAATCTGGAGGCAGTTTTCAAAAAGTTTACATTTGCGTGGGGGGAGGGGAAAGACAACATATATACAAATGTGCATATACAAAACAAATGCAAAGTACTTTAGAGGGAGACACTTTATTGGGAGGGAAAAAGGAAAGGCTTCATTTAGGATGCAACCATAGAGTTGAGTTTTGAAGGAAACTAGGGATTCTAAAAGGCAGAAGAGGGCATGAAGGGGCAGCCTTTGCAAAGGCATGGAAATGGGAAATGGAATGCTGTATCAGAACAAATTTAGCTAGAATGGATAAAACCCCCAAATCCAAGTTTTCAACTGTAGACAAAAACAACCAGTGTCTACAAGCAAAATATTCAGGCTAGACTGAAGCAATTCTTTCTTCTACTTAAGTCTGTGTAAGGACCACTCAGGAGTCCTTTACATGAACTACAATGGATAGTTGTCTAGCTAAACAAGATCAAGTTCACCAATTTATAACTGAATGAAAAAAAAAATAGAACTACTAACAAATTTAGATCCCAGATAGTAAGATGACTTAGGTAGCTATCATTTTAAAATGAAATCTTTAAAGGGTGAAAAAATAGCTGTTTTGTGCAATATGCTAGCCTCTAAAAACATGCAAACTTAACTGGCTTAAAAAAAAAACAACTTGAGAAAATATAAAAACATGGTACAGTTAGAGAACACTGGATTTGGAGAAGGGGTCTGTTCAAATCCCATCTCCATCACTCTGTTACCCTGGGCTTTGGGCTTCCTCATCTATAAATTGAAAGAGTAGCTACATCTAAAAAACACTTTTCCACTTTAAATCAGCAATGTGAATGTAAACTGCAGCAATAAATTAACAGCAAGACAATATATTTCCTGGAATATACACTCCTATAAATAAGAGTACAGTTACTGCAACCTTTGAGCAAGTACACCTGAAATTTTCAGGAAACACTAAATCAGTTTACCAATTAATAAATTCTCCAATAATTTATTTATGCAATATTTAAAAATTGAGCTCTCCTAGCACATTTTAAATTATTTTATTTACAGAAATTTACACACAATTTTTCAGGAACATCATCTATTATAAGAAAAAAAATGAGGTATATATCCACACAGTGAACAGCAGCTACCTTATAACAGAGAATTAATGATCCAAAACAACACATATATTACTATTTGGCATAATATAACGCTCCTCAAATAGAAAATAGCATAGGACTAATTGCTCCAACTTTAAGATTAACATCTCATTTTTTTCACATTTCTAACAGGTGCATTTTTAGTAGTTGGAGAGAGCTAGTGTATGACTATGTCCAATTGATAATATTTAAAACTCGATTAAAAGCTAAAACACTCCCCCCTGGAGGTCAAAGAGCAATGGTCCACTGTGTACCAATATATTCACAGCAGCAGTTTTTATAGCAGTAAATAACTGGAAACAAAGTGCATACTCATCAGTTGGGGAATGACTAAACAAAGGTGGTATATGAATGTAATGGAGTATTACCCAGTAAGGAATTACAAAAGTGAACTCAGAGAAACACTGGAAGATCATACGAACTGATGCAGCAGGAAAATAAGCAGAACAAAAATAATTTAAATGACAATTATATAATGTAAATGAAAAAGGTCACTAAAAGGAACTGAACTGAGTAGCTGAAAAACCAGTAAAAGTACTAGATAATAGAATAAAATATACCTCCTTCCTCTCAGCAGAGGGATAGGTTACTTTCAGGGCAGATTGTTATACATAAATCAGGCAAGATGACTGAATCCATTTTTTTGGTCTTAACTGTTGTGTTGGGTTTTTTTTTTTTTAAATAACAAGGCAGGGTTCAATTCTGGGGATTAGGGAATGGGAGAAAAAAAAGAAATTTCCAGAAATGACTGAAATACAAAGAAAATGCATCAATAAAACTTTTAAAAAGAAGAGTTAACATATTTCAGTACTTTATAATTCTAGCAGAGGCTTTTAAAAAATGTAAAACATGAGTTGCCTTTATACACAAAGATTAAACTGATTCAAAATGAAAAGAGCTTGTGCTTTACGTTTTTTTCCCCAAGACCAGCTATTAGTGGTTCTAAGTTATCCACCCATTCTTTGACTTCATGACCTTGTGATTTAATACACAGGTATTTAAAATGACCAGCTGGAATCCAGGTATGCTCTAGCGCCATGCCAGGACAACACTGACCTCAAGAACTAGCTGGGCTGAATCACAGTTTTAATCAGCCACAGAGCTGTGATTTGGAAACTCTTATTTTCCAAGAATGTGAACAGAGCATACAATTCACTAGTCACATGGTACACAATACACTTTATAAGATGGATTGACCACCTCTACAAAAATGACAAAGTTTTAAAGTATTTAAAAATTTATCTAAAATGCAAAATTTCTAAGATTAAATATGTCGGTATTTATAGATTTAAAAGGAAAATATTTCATAAAAATATTTCAGGAAGTAAAATGTAGGCACTTAAGGCTATTTTTTTTTTCTGAAAAGCACAGATAACTTCAACAAAACCAGAACTAAGGCCCTGGCTCTGGGTAGTTAAGTTACAAAATCTTAAATATCAGGGACAGAAAACAGTTCTTTGTTAAGGTAAATGAGAACTGACTACACATTTTTCCTCCCAATAAAGACAGGTTTTTTTTCAACTTAATATTTTCAATTTACAAATAATGACTGCTTAGAGGTTTGGGTTCTAATATCCTGTTCTCAAATCATTCCTTCAAAAGTCATTCTTCAAAGTGACAGGATTTGCAGCAACTTAACTGACACTATTAAGTTCTGTTAAGATAATAGATTTCATTAAGACACCACTTTTAAGGATTTTTTAAAAATAAAGATCTTTTGAAATATCACTACATCTTTGGGTTACCATTTTACATTGGTTTTTGCCTGTAACTGCAAAAGATTACATTTCGTCAATTTTCTAATTATTTTGATACTAAATATTGATGTATGAAAAATCGAGTATCACTGAAACCTCAGTAAATAAAATTTATATATTCAAATCCTTTCATATGATGACTGAATAGGAATATGATGAGGATTTTTCATACATAAGGGTGTAGAACAATATTAACAATTTCCACTTAAGTACTTAAAAATTGCAACGCGCTTCTCTGAGGCATAGAGTGTCTGCCTTTTTTTTTTAATCTCAAAGTTTCAGCTGACAAGTCACTTAAGTCCAGTAATTACTGTGTAAACAAAAATATAAGCACCTCAGCAACAAATTCAACAGAAAAAAATAATAATACAATAGAAACAATTGAGTGTTAAATGCATAGCAAATGCACCCTGCATAACCTATTAATACTGGATGTAGATGGCTCACTTTTCATGTACTCCTTTTAGAAAATAAAGCCCATGTAACTAGTATTCAAAATGATTACCCAACTTAAGTAAAACTACTGTAAGTAGAAATCAAATTAATGATTAATTTTTTTTTTCCTATGCAAGTCTTCAATTCACTTAAGAGAGTAGAAGAGGGAGAAGGGTCCTACCTGGCAAAACACAAATTTCCGTATCACAAAAAAGAACAAATCTGCATTTAAAAGAAAAATGCAAACACAACTTAACCATGTTTTATTTGACTGCATCTTGTTTAGACAGCTTGCACATTTCAAACTTCATTATAATCCCTTTCGCCAAAGGATAAGGAACAGAAGAAAATAATGCAGCATTATCATCAAACAGCAGTTCAATATTTTTGAAATACATGTGATATTTTAGATACCCAACTCATATCCAACTCCAATATAATTTATGGTTATGTTTTGACAAACCTGACAGTCCTGTAACATTATAGCACTCAATTTTAGTGATGTCATGGTGCAATGAAAAATAATTCTGATGTACTGTGCCAATCAGATTATGCTTCCACTCCTGGAAAATGAGGAATTTCATGATTCGGGGCACTGTAATACACATATCCAGACTTATACATGTCAGCCAATGCCAGGATATAGCAAGAGGTAAAGTTAAAACCTACGTGACAAAACAAACTCCTTTTTGTAAACCTGTCAAGCAAATGGGGAAATTGTTGGGGAGAAAAAAAGGAGAGGGAAATCCTTAAAATCTAATCCCCAAAAGAAAAATGTTGTTGCTAGTTTTAACCTGAAATACTGTGGCAATGTTTTCTGAACTGGGGCCTTATGAATATTCTAATCTTAATGCAATGAGAACTGCAATTAAACAACATATCAACCAGGAAGAGTACATCCCCATTTTAGCTTCTTTAAAGCCTGTAATGAAACTACATTAGGCGGTAGAATTGTCAATGTTTAAGAGGCAGCACTGTTTTAAAAGAAAGTTGTACCCATTTTGCTCAGCATTAGCTACGTGATTTTAAGTATCATTTATAAATACAAACTCAATGGCATTATTATATTCGAATGACAGTCCAACACCTCAAAATAATGAACATCTACTATTGTAAAACTGGGGGAAAACCCTAATTTATGAAAAAAAAATCCATTTTAAATGCTAAAATGATTGGAACTGAATGAGGTTTTAACTTGATAGTGGGTTGTTACAGTTCAATAGTTTCAATTGAGCAAAATAATTTGTGCAAAGCTAAAAAAATATAACACGCATGCATGGAATATGTTGAATAATTGTATAACCATGTGACTTTTGAACTTAGTCATGTAATTAAGGCTTTGTCTACATAATGCCAGTTCAGTGAAACTGGTCTAACTGAAAGAAGACGGGTCTATATCCATTAGTTCACTGGTCTGACAAGTTAAAATTCTAATATGATTTGTGTATACAAATATCTTGCCTTCTTTACAACTGCTCATGAGAGTGGTCTAATCACACTGAAAATTCATTAGCATACAACAGCATTCACCTCTGAACCATCAACAAAAAAAAGTAGCGAGCTAATGTTTAAGGACTTTTATGCAATCTGTCTATTGTTTCAGTTCAACTTCCCTTTGCAGTTAAAATACACAAAGTACCGCTTTTCTCGGTACTATTCTCATCATTAAACGCCAGGGCCTAAATGACAACTGACGGCACAAACGATCTGTTCTGAAGGTTGTCATCCTCACAGTGCTATTCGGCTTCATTTGCACCAATCCTGTTCTTATTGTACTTATTGTTCTGTCTATGAAGCCTTGAAAAGTGGCACCAGATTAAAAGGATTGGGCATAGTTAATAATAAAATCTCTTTAAAACTAAGACAAATGATCCCACCAGCAGAATTTAAAAGATATTTTTTCACCATACACATAAACTGAAAATTTTATTTGAAAAGTGCTTGTTCATTTCAAATACACTCTACTGAGCAAAGAGTAACTTTCCTTTAAAAAAAATTTCTTTTCCTGAAAGTGGAACTTTTTCAAATGTTAATGGAGGTAGGGTTTTTTTTTAATGTAATCATAGTGATTTAAAAAACAAAATTAAATTAAAACCAAATAACAACAGTATAGGTATCGTAAGGCAAATCTGAAAAAAAGCATGTTTTCTACAGAACATTCTTCATAGTGAGTGCATCCCTTTCCATGGATACTTAGGTTTTCCAGGTATAGGAATAAACCATTACTGGTTTACTACTAAAACTGAAAAACAATTTATTTTAACAAGTTGTTATATCATGCCAATTGACAAGTCAGCAAAACACAACGTGGCCAGTGATGATTGGAGGATTCAGTGGTGATCAACCACCATGATTGATGTGTTTTGCTTTTTTGACAAAACCCATGTAACTCATTAAAAAAAAAAAAGGATGTATACTCTTCTCCCTTTTCGTTTTAGAAGGGGGGTGGAAAAAAAAAGACAGATTCTCCCCCAGAACTTGTTCACATAGTTTAGAGGAAAAAAAAGCAGCTGAAATAGATAAAATACACCTTGAAATTTATTTCCACGACCAAGAACTGAAAATTGAAGCATGTTTATAACACCGAAGCAATCTGAATCCAAATCAAGTGAAAAAAGTTCCAACTGCTTTATAAAAGCTGTTTTTCACAGCTCATAGCAATAATTTTGATTAAATAAAATCATACCAATTTACATTAATTTTCTATTCATTTCCAAAAATCCCTATCGAAAAGAAAAAGTGCATCCAAAACCCAGCAATTTACTGGAGCCTTCAAGTTCCCAACCCCGTTACCCCCACCCCCTTTTAGTAACTCAAGAAATTTCCATTCAGCTTCTTTTTCTTGTTGTATAAGAATAGCTCTGTCTCTTGCCTGGGAAAAGTATCCAAATTATAAAATCTGAAATAATTTATTATCAAATTCAGAATTTAAATAAAAGCAGTTTTCTTGCAAAGACATTTTAAGAAGAAATCAAAAGAAAGCATGCACTCAAAACTGAGAGATGAAGACAAATATTCTTATTTATACAGGCACTGGGAGACGCAATTTAATTGTTACTGTTACTCATCGTAACACACACCCCACCCTACAATACACTTTTTTCATTCACTAATCACTGAGGTACCAATATTCAAAAATGGAAAATTCAATATTGAAAAATAAAACCTAAAATGGAAGCTTTCCCTCCCCCCAGAAAACTATGGCAAGTTTTGTGTGAAATGTTAGTATACTTAAGAGAATTGTACAATCTACATTGGCTTTTTTCAGGAACACAAATGATGTTCCACATACAGGTTCTGTGATAAAATGTTCACTGTGTATATGACATTGTCAGTAGACTTGCAAATGAACAAACAAATCTTGGCTAGCAACTGGCACATCTCGCTGGTACCAAAAGAACTCTGGAAGTTTGAAACAATCTTTTAATTCAGAACAAATGTGCCATGCCATAGTGCAACAAATATGTGCGCCACTCAATGAGACACTGACAGACAGTAAGAGCTGCATGGAAACGATGAATCCACCTGCAAAGCAATTCTGTACAAATTGCATTGCATGCAAAGGCCGACTGTGCGCTGTTGGAACTTGTTCCTTCACAGGATAGTTTCTTTTAACGCAGCCATAGTTTAAGACGCAGTGCATCAACTCCATTTAAATAGTATCTGAACAGCCTTTTATCTCGAACAAAACCAAGATTTTCATAAAGTTTCAAAGCAGATTTATTTGTTATTTCGGTTTCCAAGACAACCTTCAAAGAAATGAGAAAATACTTTATTAGTTATTTCAAAAAAACAAAAAAACATGATGTGAAGCCTTAATTGTCTGAGCTGAACAAAATCTGACTACGTTGCATAAAACAGTTATTCAGTATCAGTGATCTGAATGTCTATAACAGCAAGTCAATGCAGTTTACACATTTTTCTTCCATTAAAAGCTTTCAGAAAGCAAAAGTTTAAGAAAAAGGAGAAAGAAGATGTAAGGAGTTGACCTTAATTGTAGACTTTAATTAATTTTACTTATTTCTGCTAACAAAATATAATTTTACCCAAAGACTAACAGATCTGCCTGGAAAATAAACATCAATATTTAACAGAAAGGTAAGCACACAATTTCTACCCTGGCCACCTGAACTATGCATTATAGGGCTTTTCTTTTTGTGAATTTTACCTTACTAGAAAAAGGTAAATTCAAAAGTAATGCTTTTTTTTTTCAAACTGCATATTCCAGACACACCTCAAATTCAGCATATCCAAACATTCCACTTTCCCCAAAGCCACCCCTCTTCTAAGTGCTCCCATTTGTGAAGACACCACATTCTTTCGTCTCCCAGGTACATAACCGCAGCCGAATCCTCTTACTCTCCCTCGCCTCAAATTTCTAATCGTTTGCCAAATACTGCAACTGCCGCCACTCACAATTCCCACCTCTGACCCCTTCTCTCTACTCATACAAGAAACCACTTTAGTTTAAGTCCTCATCATCTCTGGCCTAGATTATTGCAACAACCTGCTAATTGGTCTTCCTGCCTCAACTGTTCTCCACCACAACTGACAAAAGTAATGTACATTAAGTACAGACCTGACCATGGGAATTCTCTACCCAAACTTCAGTGACTCTAGTCCCCAAGATCAAATATAAACTCCTATGTTTAGTTTTCAAAGTCTTTCATAACCTGGTTCCAATCTGTCTTTCTAACCTTATTATTTCTTCCCTCCACCCCATCCCCACCTCACACACATGCCCTCAAATCCAGCTAACTTGACTCCTCTGTTCCTCACACATGGCACTCTCTCCCATCTCTAAGCCTTTGCAGCAGCCATTCCCTGTGCCTGGAATGCATTCCCTCCCCACTTCTCTCTCCCAGGATTACATCTTTCAATCACTACTTTCCAACATCAAGCCTTTCCTGATCCCTTCAACATCTACAACTCTCTCTGCAATGGATTTAACAGCATTATATTTATTCTTTATATATTTAATTGGCATAATCTACACACACATGTGCGCGCCTCTCTTCCTTGTTACAATTAAAGTTTCTTGAGAGTAAGGATTGCTTCACTTTATTTGTATCCTTAGTGCCTATTACTGCCTGCCACATAGTAGGCATTTAATAAATACTGGTAAAAAGCATTTTTTTCAAATTCTGATATTACTGATGTAATTCAATTTCCATCAATCTAAACTGTACTCCCCATTAGAAGAATGGGTAAATCCTTCACTGTAATTCTGTCATATGGTCATCATTAAAGAGTACCAAATGCTGAGAAATGCTAAAATTGCAGTTCTTAGTGAGACTTTATTAAACAAACAAAAATGACAACTCAGTTTTGGGGAAAAATGGCTTAGAAGTCTTTTAAGGAGCCCAAATAAATGTCACTGAAGAAAGAGAAGCTCTTTGAATCCTGACAGCATTTCATTAATGCTTTACAATTTATCTATAATATATGGTACTCATTTGAAGCTACTAAAAATCACACAAATACAGAATCCAAAGGACCTTCTCACTGTAAGCCCTGTAAGTCATCTTCTCTGAAATGTGGTGAAGTGCTGAAACTCAGATTTGTTGGTGTTCTAACGGATTGCTGAAATGAAATATAGTCCCCTGGTTCTAAGTAAGTCATGTAGCTAACTTCAACAAAATATAAAGCTTCCTCTCACACACTCACACACTCACACTCATACACACACACACACACACACACACACACACACACAACTTCCCAAAGAACATTAATTTCAAAGAAAAGAAATAAAATATTTGTACAACACTAACTATATGACTAACAGAAATGACTGAAATCCACACAAACACAGTAAGAGGGTCAAGGTTTCACAGAACTGCTTTATTTTTAGGGTCCAAGTTACAAGGTATAGATGAACTATGCTGCAATGAAGTTCCTCTGATCATGAACAAATCCGCTTTATGTTGAAGTCTAAGTGTTAAAGCGAGATTTCAGTTATTTCTAGTATTATATCATAATTTCCCCTACTTAGTGAGCTAATACAAAACTCTGCAGTCTGGTTTAAAAAAAATAGCACGACAACCTGCTCTTTTCTGCTCCTGCTATAGCAAACTATACTGCTTCAGTAAAAACCTACTTCATGAAATCATAGAATTTGGAGTTAGAAATAACCTAAACGATTACTAGTCTAATGCTTTCATTTTGTAGACAAGGATTTGTTGTCTTGTTTTTGTCAAGAGAGGAGAATAAATTAATAATATGTATATTTTGGGGGGCTGCTAGGTGGTGCAGTGAATACAGCAGTGGCCCTGGAGTCAGGAGGACCCGAGTTGGAATCTGGCATCAGACACTTAACACTTACCAGCTGTGTGGCCTTGGGCAAGTCACTTAACCCCAACTGCCCTGCCTTCCCCCTCCAAAAAGCAAAACAAACAAAAACCAAAAACAAAAGAAAAATCTGAGACACCTTAGCTAACAATAATAACAGTTTTCACTTGTATAACACTTCATGACTTATCTTCCACCCAATCCTCCCCAAAATATAAAAGTACAGTGCACAGGCCTGGCATAGGGCTGCAATGATCATCCAAGGACCAGCCTAGCTAAGTGCAGAGGTTAGTCAGTAAGTGATTGGGGGCAGTGGCCAGGGGAGGGGAGGGGAGGGGATGAAGTCACAGAAACTCAGGAAGTCTATCTACACAAGGCATGAAAAAGATGGTGATTTTCACCAGTGTAGAGTATCTACTCCAATAAAATGACCAATTCTTGAAATTAAATTTAAGGTTTACAACACGTTAAAAAAAAAATTCTCTCATCTGATCCTCCCAACAGCTTGAAGTAGGAGCTTAAGTGTTAGCATCCTGACTTCACGCATTAGGAAAATGACAATCAATGGTATAGTATGATGGAAAAAATTCAGGATTTGGAGTCTATAGACTATGGTTCAACTTTAAATTCTCCCACTTACTACCTGTATGACCTTAGGCATGTCAAGTTAGTCGATGATCATTTTCCTCATCAGTAAAATAGTGTGATGGACTGAGGACCCTCTGAGGTCCAAATCTGTATTTCTATGAGTTGTCTAAGATCATATATCTAAGTGATGAGGCTCAGATTTAAACCCAAGTTTTGTTCCTCCATGTCCAGTGTCCTTTCCAATATACTCCATGTCTTCTAAATATGCCTATGTATCAAGAAATCTGCAGTTTAAAAAAGAAATCCTTGCTTGTCAGTTGGTCAGTCACCTATGAAGCTTTCTAGTTCTTTCTAGGAAGTTTAGGGGCAAGAACATGTAAAAGTAGACGGCTACCATAAAGGGCAAGTTTTTTGTTTTGTTTTGAAGTGCCAAAGATCTCTTTCATTATACTGTCATCTCCTCAACTGTCTGAAAAGAATGGGCACATTCTTACTAGTCACAACTACAGCATATCATCACACGGCCAATTTCAAGGCAAAGGTTCACACAGTTAACTCATTTCATATTCATGAGGCCATCTAACCCCTTGTCTGAAGGCCACTTTTTCTCTTTTTACATTATAACTTTCTATTAATTTATATTCAGGTAGCTGTTGTAATGTATGGCCATCATTTCTTTTTTTACTGTAATACATCATAATTAATTTTTGGGAAGCAAGTCATTGGTGTCTTTGACTTAGGTTATTGCTGACTTTGCCTTAAGCCTTAAAATCACAAGTAATCATTTTTCATGGCTTAATTTACCATATTGCTATTTATCTGTGGGTACCTTGAGTAATCCTGACTAATTTTTCACAACAAATCAAAAGCAGAAATAAATGGCACATTACTGTATGCCATTCTAATGGTGGTTATATGTTAAAAGTCTATATAGAGACAAAGGCCAAATGAAATTGTGTTTAAAAGTACATAGAAACAGAAGTCTACTCTTACAAGAACACAATTCTACCCTTGCAGGCATACAAAAAATACCATCAAATACTTCTATAATATAACAGGAATAGTTATATAGAGTTCTATAGTAAATCATATTTTCACTTCTCAAATTAATCAATATTGCTATTACATGCATAGCTTTAATAAGAATTAGGTAAGCCAACCTAAAATTTATTTAAAAGGCTTCTTTCTCCCAATTTCTTTTGGTTGGCTGACCGTAAAATAGTGATTATACGTAAATGCTGAGTATCTACCAGGTTCAGTAAGGACTGAGCAGATGTGGGGTTAAAAAAAAAAAAAAGGTAGGATTACAATACCAAAAATTTTCTCAAGTAATCAAAGCGTGTATGGATTCGTATTCCTTAGCTCTTTGGGTAAAGTTCAACTAAGCTAACAAAGACCAAAATATACATTATTTATAGTCACTCAATCATTCAACTTAATGAGTAAGTAGTCTTTATATTCTTGGAGATCAAAACTTTCAAGGTCTTACTTAGACCTTGAAAGACCACATAGTCTTCTGTGTAATTTTGTTTCTGTCAAAAGTACTCTGAGAAGCTGATACTTTTACTCTGTCTACACTGTAATCTTCTGAACTTTTTCATTCACACTGAAGCTTGCCCTCCAAGCTCCTTATTCTTTGGCATTCTTACTGTACTCAGGGGTGATCTGAACATCATCCTTCATATTGCAACCACAAAATACTCATGATTTTTGTCTTAAAAACATAGGAAAAATAAACCACTGGTGATAAACAATGACTTTCTGATAAAACACAAACATAATATATAACATTCAGCTGAAACCATATTTTCCAACTACATTTTTCAGAACATTCAAAGAAAAACTCCTTATGCATTAACAATATGAACCAAAGTCAAGAAAAAAAGTAATGCCTACGAGAATGATAGTTATAATATTCACTAAGATAATATCCCTTGTTTTCTAGGCAGTCCCTGGAAATTAACTCTCTTCTCAGGTGATTAGAGTACATACTACCATTCAGAAGTCTTTTCCAACTTGTTTGTCATATACACATTAAAAGATCTGACTTGTTTACCTAATCAAATGATTAAGCCAGCAAGGCTGTAAGGAAAAACCAGAGCCTCTTGATTATCAATGATCTAGAGCAGCTGTTCTCAACCTGTGGGCGGTGACCCCTTTGGGGGTCAAACAACCCTTTCACAGGGATCTCATAAAACCATCAGAAAACACATATTTCCAATGGTCTTAGGAATGGAGACACTGACCCTCTCCAGGTGGGTCCGCCCACATACAAGTATGAGAGTCGTGGCATTAGGAAGGTTAAGAACTACTGCTCTAGAGTATCAAACTAGATTCAAACTAAAGACTCCCTTCATTTATGATCTGTCTTTTTCAGAAAACGACTACCTCAATCTGACTTCACCATTCCCCTTGGAATCTCCTCCTACATTCTTAGGACCATAAAGATTTAGAACTACAAAGGACCTTAGAAATCCCCTTCGTTTTAGGTATAATCCAATCAATCTGAGGTCTAAGGAGGTAAAGTGACTCATTCAGTGATGCACATGTGGGTAATTAACAAAGCAAGACTGAGAAGCCAGCTGCCTCCAAATTCAGTTGTTTCCACAGTGTCTAAGGACCAGAAGCGGCAGCATAATAATGAGTCAGGAGATCGCCTTTGGAGCTTAAGTCAATGCTACCAGTGACAGGATCTTGAGTCATTTCACTGGAGTCTCACTTAGATCATCTACAGAATGAGGGGAATAACACCTGCCTTTCCAGTCCCAAAAGGTTTATTATAAAGAGCGAAAGAGTTAACAAACGTGAAGATATTTTGTGCACTTAGGGTTTATATACAAATATTTCTTCACGCTATGGACTCACTGTCATCTGTCAGTTTTATATTAACATTGCAGTATGACAATGGTAATATCATCATCAGTAAACATTTATTAAATGTCTGCTACGTGGCAAGAGATTAAGTGCTGAAGATTAAAGAAATGCTTTCTTAAGTAAAAATGCTGAGAACCACATGGGTATTTTCCAATTTTTGTAGGTTTTGCACTAAAAGTTTTTCAAGTCTGAGTAGCCTTGTCTCTGCTGTAGGCAGTTTTCCCCACTGGAAAAAAAAATAATTTAAAGAAAAATTAAAGATAGTACATATAATTAAATGAGAATAATAAAAAATGACTGAAATTTCGATTGCTCCTTAAAGTTTGCAAAGCACTTTGCATACATTGTTTCACTTGTAAATTCAACATAAGCTACCTTGGTCGAAGTGATGTTTTTCCATGAAAAGTGAGAATGAGGTGGTAATTTTCTGAGAAAGTTACACAGGATTATTATTACACAGAATTATTAAGAAACCAATTTTTAGAATGTTACCTACACATCAAATCTTATTTAAAACTTTCACTTATGTCTTCATTAATATCTCAATGTAGAGAATATTTCTTTATTTTCCCAAACATGTAATATGTTAAAATCATTTAAATCTCCCAGGAAATTAGTCTGTTAAATGTTCATAGAGACTTACCTCATCACAGTCTCCTTCAACCATGGCATAAATAGCTTTCTTAACCAAGTTAGTACCTAGAACATAGATTTCAATGTTAGCAAAGTAAAAATACAGGTATTTCTTTAAAAGTCTGAGTTACAGAATTCAGAATAATGTGGCAACCCCAAATACCAAGGTCTGTATTGAAGGCAGTCTCAAAAACTGCCTTATTAATTGGCAGCAGGCATATATAATATTAAAGTTTAAATTTACAGACCTTAGACCAAGTATGCAGCTACATCGGGAAATTTCTACTACAAGAAACACTATAAGTCATAGGTAGCTAGACACCCAAGTGAAGCTGACAATCCTCAATCAGCAACCCCAAAAGATTCCAAAGATTCTGGTTCATAAGCTCATGGGACCTATGAACTATCACAATAAGTCTTCCACTTAGTCTTCTAGATAAGAAATGGTTCTGACTCTATGACTATCTTTGGGAAGACAAGCACAAAAGAAAAATAAGGATCCAACTGATTTACTGGAGATGGAAGCAGAGTCTAAAGTAGACTCCCATTCAGTTATTTCAGTCATGTCTGACTCTTCATGATACTATCTGGGGTTTTCTCAGCAGAGATACTGGAGTGGTTGGCCATTTCCTTCTCCAGTCCATTTTATAGATGAAGAAACTGGGGCAAACAGGGTTAAGTTATTTGCCCAGAGTGACACAGTAAGTGTGTGAGGCTGCATTTGTCTTCGGATTCCAGGTCTGGTACTCTATTCACTGTGCCACCTAGCTGGTTCCCTAGACCTTAAATTCAAACAAACCACTGGGTCTCATGAACACTAGGCCAGTTAGCATAAATCTGTACAGTGGGTCTAGGATTATTGATATTTTGATAATGAAAGTTTCCAAAAGACCCAAGTTTAAAATGTCTTTATAATGATTTTCTCATGTTATAAAATTTAAAACAATATTTATTACAAAATAAACTGGTTTGTTTACATACCACTTTACATTCCTTAACTCTAACAAAGATTCTTCCTTCTTAAATTTATCCCTACCCTCCTCCCACAGCCATGGGGTCCTTCTCTTTCAAGCATCTGCCAACTCCCCTTCCACTCTCCTCATCTCTATCCCTAAGAAAGACACCCAGAATTTAAGACATTTCCTTAAGGTTCCCTCACCCCAATCTTGTCAATGTCTTCTAGAGCAGAAATGGCTTCTCATACCACTTGAATGAGCTTGGAGTTATCAACTAGAACCCTCTTGGCAAGACCGAGCCTTATCGCGTCTGCCCTACCACAAAGTCGGAAGGTCCTCCAGATGTTATGACGTGTGCTGCTGATATACCTTCCAAGCACCCAGGCCCTGCCCTCTGGCCTGCAGATTCATCCTACGGCTCCTAGGCCCCGTCATCTGCCCTGCTGCTCTGCTCTCATGTTTGTGGGCCTTCCTATCCACTGTAAAGCTGAGCCATCCTCTATGTGCCATCTCCTCTAACTGGAGGAAGTTTCTCGAGAAAAGGCTTCGTCCTGCTCTCCTAATTGTCTTTCCCTTCTCTACCTGCGTGGTCTCTGGCACTTAGTAAGCACAGTAAAAATGTCTTCTTTCCTTCATTAATTCTTTAAATAAACTTCATAGAAGATCAATCATGTTACTATATAAAGTACACAGGAACCCTTATTCCACTACCTGTTAACTGGAGAAGTTCATCATTTACTAATATAGCTGCATGCAATTTTTCCTATTATATCATTATATAATATTATGTTGTCACATCACTGACATACCTGCATCTTCTTTTAACAAGGAAAAACAAAATTTACATTGAAACAAAAATTTACATTTATATCCAGTTGTATTAATAGGCTTCAAAGGAATTTTCTGGAATTTTTCTGAAAAATGTCTAAAATTAAGTAGTGTCAAAAAAGGGTCATAATATCAAAGTGGATCATAAAGGTTCAAAAGAGACGTTACTTAATTAGCTTCTTGTGTGTCCTCAAGTGATGCCAGTTCTTAAATACACAGAAAATAGGGGGTTTTGTCTACAAAATAAGTTCCCAATCATAAAATCTTAATTTTTTTTTTAACTCTCCAGTCTACCCTAAGTTAAATTCAGTCATGTTGAACTCTCAAGTCGGTTTGCAGACTGAGCTCAGAAACAGGTTTAGAAAACCAAAATTCTTGGTTTGTTACCAAAAACAGAGGCATGCAGCTGGTACAATGAATAGGGTGCTGGACCTGAAGTCAAGGAGACGAGAGCTGAAATCCAGCATCACTTACTAGCTGCATGACCCAGAGCAAGTTTCTAATCTGTAAAATGGGGACAACAAGTCACCTACTTTTTAAGGCCTTTGTGAGGAGAAAATGAGAGAATTATTTGGAGAGCACTTTGGAAACCTGTAAAGTACTCGATAACTGCTCTCTATCAGCACCTCATCAATAGTACTTTATACTCAAGCTGCGAAACATTCACAAAGACCAAAAGCAGAAAAAACACTTATCATCAGGTTCTCTAGGAACAATCACCCAAGGTGCTAATGGAAATGACTTGGGACTGTTGTCCAATCTCATCCCGCCTTCTATTTCCACACTTCTGTCCATAAGCATGACCTGTGCTTGGCAAAGCTCCCCTTTCCCCTGTCTTCAATGCCCCAAGGCCAAGCTCAGATCTTACAGGATGCCTTCCAGGACCCCACCCTGACCAGCAGGGACATCTCCCTTTCCTAACTTTCTCAAGCCGCTTTATAGCATCTTCTCCACTGGCTGAACTGGGCAGAAGCTTAAAGATTAATACATGCACTTATCCTCTTCTCCCCTTCCCAGAAAAAAAAATTAAAGACAGGGATTCTTCTTCTTTAGAAAAATAGCATCTTTCCTTTCTTTCACTGAGGGTATAACCTCAATGATTTAGAAATAGTAGACATGGGTTTATTGAATTGAATTTCAGGGAAATTCAATCCCTAATCATTTCTGCTTCAGTGGTTAAACCAATCTCCTATTTGTCAGATAACTCTTGCGTATCGAGTCCTCTATCACCAAAAAACTAAACTAATAACCCAGTTAAAGTTATATGGACATGTTTCCGAGAGGTCACAAAAAAGCTAAGTTTGAGATGGCAAAATATATCAATTTTTATTTCTTCTTCACCTTTCTGGGTCTTCCTTCTATTGATGAGTTGCTAGTGATTGAGGTATTGGTAACACCCAAATAAAAATTGTATCCAGATCTGAGGTATATTTAACTAAATAAATGAAAGTTTCCTTAAGGACAAGTATAAGATACAATCATAACTCTGTGAAATCTGTAACATGTACTAGAAACAGAAACATCTTAAACACGTTCCAAAGGTATTTATAAGCAGAAAAACCCTCCAGAGCTTGGAGGAGAACCTCTTCATAGGCCTTCTTTCAAGTCTCAGCTCAGGTGGCGCACCTCCCCCGGACCCTTCCCTGATCTTTCCTCCACATTCCTCTCAGCACCTTCCCAGGCCTTCTCCTTTGCTTCCAGCATCCTTTCCCTCCCTGTATCAATGGTGTTCTGTTTATGTTCTTCCTGCTGCCCCACTCCCTCCCCCACCAATTGAAGCTTAAAGATCCTCTAGAATAGGGACTGTATGATAGCTATGTATCCCACGCACCTGACACAACGTCTTGCATACCACAGGTGTTTGCAAATATGTGTGAACTGAAATTGAAAAGAAGCATAAAAGGAGAAAAAAAATTCAAAGATACTGTCACTGTCCTAAGTCAAAGTTTAGTGTCAAAATGAGAGCTCGCTAAGTATCCTGCATAGGTACCAGGTGCGTGAGCTCATCTTCCCTTGTCTCAGAGGCTCATTTCTCTACACCACCCTTCATTTTCATTGGCCTTGGTGTCAAAACTTAAAAGTACCCAATCAACGCTTTAACTACATGAATAAAATTGTGTTTCTTACCAATGCCATTTCTCCTGTATTTGGAATCCACTGCTAACATGGCTATATAACCTCTGCGGAACATCTTTTTGTGCATATCCAACTTGCAAACGATGGCACCTACACACTCCTCCCCTACCACGGCCTTAAAAATAAATGAACAGTTATGAAATACATGTTCTCATCAGACAGAATACATTTCTACAATGAAGTAGCTCTAAACCCTTCAACGCCATTAGGTAAGAATCTCAAGACGGCAAATAACAGACTAACTAAATCAGAATTTCCTTAATAATCACAACTTAGGTACTCACTGGGACACGTATTTCTTATTATCCTTTTTGATAACAGCCTGAAAAAACAGGTCAACTCCCACGTCTTGCACAATGTAGGCACTGAGTAACTAACTACTGATTTGACAACAAAATGAATAATTTTTTGCATGAACCTTTTGGGGAAAGGAGACAGAACACATGGAGAAAAGAGAAAGACCACCGATTCAGGACACTTGGGTATTGACTACAAGCTTGATCCTAGTACTCTGTGTTAGCATTTATTGCAGCATACCTCAATACTGAATCTCTTTGACAGGCTTACTAGAAAGAGCAGATATAATCATACTGGAATAAAAATGCATGGCATATTACTTTGACCACAGGTCTTTAAAAATATATGATTTGAGTCATCTGTCATTCTTTTTTTTTTTTTGAAAATGGATTTACCTTTACTAGTAGCCTTTACCACACAGAAGAGAATTCATTCAAAGGAGAATATGAATTTTGAATCCCAAAGAATTTTTAGTTATTCAAGTGCCAAAAAGACCACATGTAAGGTAGTCTCACTTATAAGGCCATCCTCATTCATAGGCTTTAAGGAGAAGATTACAGAATGAAGAAGTTCCAGTATAAATTTCCAAACCAGAGGAATGCAAATTTTAAGATTTTATTCTTCTTATGCTTCTTAGTTTTTCCAGAATTTTGTAAAAAAACCAAAAAACAAACATAAATGTTTATTGGCTGCCGATTTCACAAGCATTCTAATTAATAATACTGAAGAGATGTTTCACAAAAGTCCAGTACAAGAAGTTCAAGTCCCCGCTGTCTTCTAACAAATTTCATCAGAGCAGTGTCTCCACCCATCCATGGACTGGCATGGACTGGCATGGACGAGCTATGATCCACATCACTGGAAAAGTAACACATATCAAATCCAAATGCTTATACTTAGGAATATTAGAGTATCTTAACATAATCAAATATTTCATGATATAACACTGATAGGATTAAATGTCTCAGGGAAAAAATTCAGTTTTGCACTTAACAATGAACTTTCCAAGAAGGAGCCAGGGGTTCCCCCCACCTTCCCAGCCCCCCAATCAATGGAATCAAGGGCAAAGCGAAAACAAAGTACCAAGAGGACATACTTCTAAAATCTGTCATTTTGCTCTTAAGACAGAAAAAGTTCAGATCATAGTAAAATACTAAACACTATGACTCCAAAAAAAATATTTTGGAACCTGGTTTTCAAAGTTCTACCTTGAGAGGCAGTCAATACAGTAGGAAGTTTTTGACTTTTAAACTGGATAGTGACCATAGTTCAAATCCTAACTCTGCCACTATCCGTGTGATCTCAGAAAAGTCATTTAATTAACTTCTTGGATTCAGTTTACTCAAATACAAATTGAGGGGATTAGACGACAGGATTTTCTACAGAAAAACAAATGATCAGAGCATTGTTTCAGAACATATTTTATCCTAATTTCCATGTCAGTTAAATATATTTGATTACCTCATAAAATATAATAAATTCATTTGGTTACTAGTGCAGTTCCCCAAAACTATTATTTGGTACTAACAAAACTCTGAAATTTTTATTTGTGCCTTTGTAACTCAAAACAAATTAATTTGATTCATTTTGATTTTTTTTTAAACAAAATTCTTTCTCTACTAAGATTCAAGGGTTAGTTTCATACAAAGGAAACTTTGTATACCAAACATGGATCCTGTGAGGAAAAAGTAGATCACTTTAATCGTGATCAGATCTTCCCCAGAAGAACGTAAGCACTTTGAGGGCAGCTATCCTTTCTTTCTTTTTTTGTATTCCTAGTGCCTGGCACATAAGTAAGGGCTTAACAAATGGTTGTTGAATGGAACTCCTATAATTACGATAAAAAAAAAAAAGCCCCACATATAAATCATGTCTTATGTGGTAAAGTAAATGGCATATTTATAACTTGACTTGAATAAAAATACAATTACACAAAGTAGTATTTAACTAAAATTGTTATTCATTTTAAATTATAAAATGTAAAGGAAAATAAATACAGTTTTTAGACCAAGAAAAGGAGAAATAAAAGCAAAACTAGAAAACAATCTGAATGACTCAATCTACTTATTAGGAAAACTATTGATGCTAACCCTTATAAACTGAAATAGTACCTGCCCTCCCTCCCCCCAAAACCTCCAGATGGATTAGTATCATTTTTTGGAGTTGGAACTTTCAAGTGGGAAAATGCCCAGAATTTATTTTAATTATGCAGAAAAGACAAATCTGGGGACTCCTGAGATAAACCACACTTACATGAAAAAAATCTTAGGAAATTTGTATCTCTCTAAAAGTCCAAACTGTGAAATCACCCAACTGAGAGCATGAAAGTCATCAAAAACACTAAGCCTAATACAGCTTACTAATAATACCGAGACTGACTTCATTTACTTCATCTCTGGCCCCTTGGGTCAAGTACAAATAAGCAGGCAAAATTAGTACTTGTATTATCATCTAAAAGAACAAAAATAAAATTTACACAAAAAGGCCTATGACTTAACATAAATGAAAAATTTCTTAGTAAAACGTTAGTAACAAGTATCAAGCTAAAAAACCTTTTGGCTCAAAACTTAAAGAAAAGCTAAGTATATGTCATTTTTAAATTTTGGAATAAATTGTTAGATGATAAAAACTGTATTTGAAGAATTTAGACTTCATTTTCCAGGGAAAACAATTATTCCAAAGTAAAAAGTTTTAAACATGCACTCTCAATCTCTTACTACTGAATGCTGAATTTTCTAAGTAAAAGAAATTATCTTTGAAACTGAAAAAAGATCAGTACTGTCAATCTGAAGAGTAGATGTTATCAGATTCTATAAAATCACAAAGGATATGCAAATACGGACTTGTTCACAAATCCAGGGAAAGTCCAAGTGAAGCTCTGGATCATGAATAAAGTGCAACTTAATACATCTAAAAAATATACACTTACAGAACTCGTTATCAAAGGGATGATACATACTGGAAAAAAGTTTCAAAACACGTTTAGATAAATTCTAAGATGGTCATAAAAAGAAAAAGGCAGCATCATTTTGTCCATGCATATCACGTTGATGGTACCTGCCATTTTCATTTAATCCATTAGAGGTTAACGACATCTTAAGAACTCCCCAATGTTTTTAAGTTGTCAGGGTAGCCAAACACACAATCTTACCAAATAGCCTTTGGTTGTTCGGGTCATGGGCTGGATTCAATTTCACTCATGTTCCTAAGATCATAAGCACTAGGAAGAGGCAGCACAACACAGCAGGGAAAGGACTCGCCCTGGAGTCAGGAAAACCAAGGTTCAAGTCCTGCCTCAGAGCTGTAAGAGCTGTGTGACCATGGGGAAATGGTCCAGCTTTTCAGTGTCAAAGGTCACTTTCCAAGGGGAGATAATTCTGGCATGAAACCAAATTACCTCTAGTATAGGATCAAAATTAAAAGAAAAAACCCCCAGAACTCCAAGGAACATTAGCAATCATACTGTCTAACCTTTTCACTGGATAGAGAGCACAGAGAGGCTAAGAAATTTGCTCAAAAGGTGGCACTTAAGTGGTAATAGGTCCCATATTTCAAACAAGGTCCTGTAATTGATAAACTAAAGAGTGTATAAAAGGAGAGAAATAGAGATGGGAGGTGCCTTCAGGCTGGTCTCGAGGGGTGGGGAACCTGCTGCCTGGAGGCCACATGTGGTCCTCTAGGTCCTCAAGCGAGGCCCTTTTACTGAATCCAAATTTCATCAGATTTGTTCTGTGAAGTCTCCATTCAATCAGAGCCACACTTGAGGATCTAGAGGGTTAAATGTGACCCTGAGGGGGCAGGTTTGCCACCCCTGGGCTAGACCAAGCAATAGATCGGTTAAGGAAATTAGGGAGGATGCAATATCTGTCTTCTGGTATTTGAAGGGCTGATGTGTTTACATGTTGGGAAGATTCCTATACAGGTGGATGAGACAGATTCTAAACTGTCCTGTAACAAGAAGATTCAGTGATTCTATATCTGGTATTCCTTTTAGTCCACCATTTATACATATATATATATATATATATATATAGAGAGAGAGAGAGAGAGAGAGAGAGAGAGAGTGTGTGTGTGTGTGAGTGTGTGAGTGTGTGTCTGGTAGTCAAAAACCTTGGGTTGCTACAATATCATCTTAGTCAAGTCATAAATTCCCCGGAATTCCTTTTCCTCATTTGTGGATAAATGAACAGGTTAATCTAGATGAACTCAAAAGTCTCTAGCAACTCCAGAACCCTAAAACTACGGCAAAAATGTGCATTTATTTGTAACAGCCCTAGTTCTTAATGGAAAAATCTAAATTTTAAGAACTCCCAGGAAAGGAACAGCAGGTTCTAAGGGAACTCTAATCTTCATTGTCTAAAGATCTAGATATGGGAGCACAAATCTTGCCTAGGGAAATCCCAAGTTTTGGATTGTAAGTCTTTGTAACCTAAAAATCAGCAGGAAAATCAAAGACTCTATAAAAATCATGACCTATGTCTTCTTCCATATCTAACTATCAGAAAAACTCCTCCTACAGAACTGGCACTACAATCCTATGGAATAAGAGAACATAAACTGTTATGTGTCTAAAAACTCAACAGATAAAGTTAAACGTATTTCCATTAAAAATCTAGCTCACCACAAGGAATGGCCATTTCTTTAGTTTGCCTTGCAATTTAATCAGTGTTTTTTAACAGGAATAACAAAGAAGGCAATTGACATAACCATCAACTATTCCTAACAGAACTAGAAAAATTTTTTAAATATTTAAAATGCCCAATGAAATGACTGTTTCTTAAAAAGTAATTCCCTCTCTAGTGATCGATTTGGAATCCTACAAAAGCCCAAAGAAACCCAACGTAAGAGCAGGTTCAACATAAAGTAAAAGAAACCACCAGCAATCCTAAGACTGTGTAAGGCTGGACTGAAAATGGTTCTGTCAGACACAACTATCCAGTCCTTCTCTCAGACTAAAAACATCTGAGTGAAAAATATTTTGGGGACTGACCACGTGTCACAAAAAGTCATTAGCTTTTAAGCTAATAGAAAACAGTTTGGCTAATAAGCAGAAGTCACTGACACTACATTAAACTGAACAAAAACAGCGTTAATGGAGTAGCTAAGTTTCCCCTTCCAAAGTCATAAAAGAGTTCTAAGTATTTGGGGCATTCCACTTCCTTTTACTGATTTTATGGATAAAGCAAATAATTTACACAAGAAAAGTCATGTATGTTCACTTGTAGGCAAGTTTACTTAATAAGTCTGACTGCTCTCGGTGGAATTTCTTTGTTAAAAACGAAAAACTTGCTAGTTGAACTCATTAAAATATATGTATAATATATATGTAACTTAAACAGAGAGAGACAGACAGATGCTTTCACTAACTAAAAAATTGTGCTAACTTGAAATACTGCAACTGTTTTTTTTGTTTTTTTGTTTTTTACCACAAAAGCCCTTATTTTGGGTGTCTGCCCATTCTCGACTTGAAAATAAAGTGAGTCACAATGGAAGCCCTGGTTTCGTCCCTGCCCAAGCGGCCGGCTAAGCCGACCAGGCCAGCCCGGGCGAACGGGCCTCGGCCGCACCACTAAAGCCCATCATGCCCGCACCGCCAGGCTGACACCCGCAGCCTGGCCCGGCCAATGCCCGGCACGCGCTCTCAGGCCGGACAGCTCTCTCGGACACAGCAGGTGGCTCCCCGCGGGGGTCGCCCCTCCTCCGCCCCGCACTTACCAGGAAGCAGAGCTGCGGCCAGTTGTGGATAAAGTATCTATAGGTATAAATGGAGTACGGTTCGGACAGGTCTCTGGTGATGAGTCTCATGATATCGGGCATTTGCAGCTCAGACTCATAGCGGACGTAGCGTATTGTCCGCTCCCCCGCGGGCGCGGGCTCCGGCTCCGGCTCGGCCCCCGCCCCCGCCCCGGCCCCCCGCTCCGAGGCCGCGGCCAGGCTGCACACGGCGCTCAGGGACGACGAGAGCAGCAGCAGCGAGCCCTCCTCCTCCTCCTCCTCCTCCTCCTCCTCTTCCTCCGGCTGCTCAGTCCCTCCGGCCAGTCCATTACGGGCCGCCGCCGGCTTTGGGGGCGCAGTTCTGGCATGGCCGGGCAGCGCGGGCGGGGGTCTCTCTCCGGGGGGCTGCCCGGCTCTCTTGGCCGCGTCGGCGGCGCCCACGATCTTGCTCTTCAGGGACGCGGCCGCCCGAAGGTGCCGCAGCTCGGGGCCGATCAGCCCGTTGAGCTGCTGCTGCTGCTGCTGCTGCGGGGCCGGCGGGGGCGGCGACGCGGGCGCAGGCTGCGGGCAGTGGAGACGCGGGAGCCCCTTGGAGGCGGCCACCTGGCCGGCCGGGCCCCCGCCGCCGCCTCCTCCTCCTCCTCCTCCTCCTCCTCGGGGCTCGTCGTCTTCCTCGTCGTCCTCGCCGCCGCAGACCTGGGCGGCCCCCGCGGCGAAGGGGCGTCGGGGCTCGGCCGCCGCTGCCGCTGCCGGGGCCGGGGCCGGGGGCGGCGGAGGGAGGAGGCTGCTAGGCCCGGGCGGTATCTCCGCCATCCTAGAAGCGACACAGACCGAGAGAGGAGCCCATGAGTCCGGGCCGCCGGGCTAGGCGAGGGCCGAGGGTGGGGAGCGGGACAAAGACGGGCCCCCCCAGCCCCTGGATGCCGGCCCCCGCCTCTCCTTCCCCAGCGCCGCCACTCCCCCAGCGCCCAGCGCCCAGGCCGGGCCTGCCGCCCCCTCCCTCCTGCCCTCCCTCCCGTGCGCCTGCTCGCCACTAACCCCACACCAGTCCCCGCCGCCGCCGCTCCCTCTCCTCCTCCGCTGCCGCCTCCTCGGCCGCGCCGCCGCCGCCTCCACCGTCACCTCCTCCTGCTCGGCCGCCGCTGCTACCGCTGCGCCGCCGCCGAGTTTCTCACTCAGCCTCCCCTGCCGTAAAGCGCCGTCGCTGTTACCCCCCGGTAAAGTTTCCTGTCCCCGGCTTTACGACACTTCCCTGCCTAGCGGCTTTCCGAGCGCTCAAAAGGAAAGCGAGGCGAGGGAGGCGGGACAGAGGCACCTGAGCCGGTGCGAGGGTAAGGAGGCCGCTGGGCCCTGCCCCTGCCTCGGGCTGCCGCGGGCTGGCTCCGTGGGAAGCTCGGGCGGGGGCGGCGCGGGGGGCGCGGCCCGTTTCGGAGCCCTCCGCTCCCCCGCCCCCGGCTCCCCTCGGCGGCCCTGCTCGGGCCTGCGGGGGTGCTCAGCGCCGCGCCCCCGCGCTTCCCCGAGATGTTGGGCTGCGTGCCGGCTCCCTCTGCGCTGGCCCTGCTTGGGGACCGGGGAGAGCGCGCCCCTGCCTGCCCGCCTGCCGAGCTCTGGGGAGGGAGCCGGGGCTTTCCTGCCGCGGCCTCCGGGCTCTTTGCCCTTAGTCCCGAGGGCCCATCGCAGGCACCTCTTTTCTCAGCAGTTACTTGCTTTTTAACCACAGAAATGTTCTACACTTTCTGTTAAAGGGAAGGGGACCCCCCCCCGCATTGCGCGGCCCCCAAGCCTCCAGCTGTAAGCCCTTCGTGGTGCTGTTTTACGCGCCCTAAACATTAAACATCTACTCGCTAAAATGACACAGTGTGATTATAACAGAGCAGATGGGCAGCCAGTCAGTGTAATGCGACGTAGGCAGTCCACACACGAGCCTCTTACATAGAGCAATGGGAAAGAGATGAAGAAAAACAGATACTAACAATAAAATGCCAAACTGCATTCGAGAACGGTGAAAATCATTAGAATACAAGTTCCGTTTAGAGGTGAAGGAGAGCGGGCTAGGCAAGCTCCTTAGAGACTCTTCAGGAGACAAATGCAGTCCTGAAACTTAAGGAAGGACAAGAGCAAGAAAAAGAACTCTAGACCAATAGCCTTAACACGTATTGAGTCAAAATGTTAAAATAAAGTCCTGGCAGAAAGACTACAGCGAAACAAGCCCCTAAAATCGCCTCTACACTCGAGATCTATTGGATCCATTAAAACCCGATTTCCGTCTTTTGACCTACCCCTCTTCTTTGGGCAATAATGCTCTCTATGTGATCATTCTGCAGGAAATGTAACCCTGAAAATGGATGTCTTAGAGTGCAAATCTGGATACCATTTTGAATCTTGAAATGTTAATGAGCCTACACTCAAGGTGAGTAAGAGCTTTTTGGAAAGTTGTATTTGAACTTGAACTTACATGTTATCTAGACAGTAGGCGCTACATTGACTAGTGCTGCAAGACGGAGGACTATTGGCTAATACTTATATATTTCTAAATTTTAATTTGTTCTCATCCTCAAGGTATTTGTCTGTACGAATAGAATTGTCTGTCCTTTGCAAACACCCAAAAACTTAGCTCCGATTGAAAACGATCAAAATCATGAATGAAAACAAGGAATGTGGTCGGATGCACACTCACAAATAGCCATTTACCCGTTGCTGTGGACTGGCAGCGAAACAATGTTTTGTTTCTCTTTAGAGTGAAACGTAACAATGTTGCAGGGGCCTACTAGGCGCTCCAGCCCTTTTGCTAATGAAGTGGTTCTTAACTGTGACAGAGGTAGGGCTGTAGGGGGAAAGAGCTACCACCAGAAAGAGCTGCCTCCCCGCCCCAACTATTTGCTTAGCAACTACTGGGATACTTTTACTGGACTTCAGTAGAATCTCAGACTTACTTAGTGTTGAGAATTCCTCAGTCATTTCTCCCCTAGCCAAGTCCGCTTCTTCCAAAGTTCAGGCCTGTAATGCAAATAGATTGTGTGACTTACTAGAGGTTAATTCAAACAAACACCAATGATGTGTAATAAAAAGGGTTGTTGTTTCTTTAAGGATTCTGCTTCTAATTGCATACATTTGGGCAAGTCACTTAACCCTCCTCTGTCTAGAAAGGTATAAGAACAAAAAATGTGTCCAAGAAAAGTTGCTAAGGAAGATGGCAGCATGATAGAACTGAGTTCCTCCAAAGTAAAGCTCTAAAAGTAGTGCAGATTTTGAAAAAATATGTCAGAGACCAGCATCTATAAAATTCTCTAGCACTTTAGGACTGCATGCCCGAGCACACACACACACAGATGAAACAAACCATGGTAAGTGGGGGGGGGGGGGGGGAGTGTACAGAAAAGCAATCAGATGCCACAGGAGTAGAAGAAAAATGTCTTGAAAAGAGCCCAACTGGGGCTAGCCAGGAATCTCGGAGCTCCCCTAAGACAGAGAAAGGCAGGACAGTGAAGGGGCAGGACTCAGCAATGAGAAATGAGGGCAGGATGTGAGGCTGAAGAAGTGTGGCCAGGCACCTGTATTAAGCACTTTACAAATATTATTTCATTTGGTTTCACTACAACCCTTCCAGGCATGTGCTTTTATTATACCCTTTTCACAGCTGAGGACAATGAAGCAGAGGTTAAGTGACTTGCCTAAGCTCACACAGGAAGTAAATGTTTGAGGCTAGATTTGAACTTAGGTCTTCCTGACTCCAGGGACAGCTTTCTAGCCACTGTGGCACCTGGCAGTATCCAGGCAGTTTGGGCCTTTTCCTCAAGATGGTATGGCCTAATTTTAGCAACCACACTCAGATCCAAGTAAGGCTTGCCCACACCATTTAAAGTACAAGACCTGCTTTTTACTCAGGTGCAAACCCTCAACTCATTCACAAAAACTGATGATTTGAACATCAAATTTGAAAGCAAAGAAAGTGCCATATACAAAGAAGAAATAACTTGGACTGAAAATTGCCCTAGGGGTAGATCTTGAAGAGAGTAATTCCAACTGAGCCTCAGAGAAAAAAGCTCTAACTAACTATACTGCAGTGCCCAGGGACCCCCACACAGTGTTAGAATGTGTACCAGGGCAGTGGGGATTCCAGACTCATACTAGGGCAACCTCAGACCCATACCAAGCCGCTTTCAAGTGGTGAGGTGCAGACTCTGGGAGTCCCCTGGCACTCTCCTTGAATCTTTGAGATACAGGCTTTGGGAACCCCCTTGAACTCCCACTGGATGAGGCATTTGCAGAGGC
>CM053598.1:213511952-213523503 GCA_028646575.1 Pseudocheirus occidentalis
CACATCTCCCAGCACAAGTAGCATGACAGATAGAAATACTACAGATCCAACGACTAGGAATCCTGTTTGAGGTCCCCTGTTAGGTCTCTGATACCTCACGTGGGGAGGAGACTCCTAAAGAGGGTCATTGATACTCCACGTGAGATGTGATGGGTTGAGTCGATCCTCAGCTAACAGGAGTGCACATGATCACCTGGGGGCGGAATGCAAAGGCGGCACCTGTTTACAATAAGCAGGATAATCTCTCTGTGTTCCGGGTGAGACACATTGGCTGGCTGTGGCGAGGGCATGGCCAGGGGAGGGGCCCTAAGGGGCCCTGGAGACAGGACTTAAATACAGGCTACTCGGAGCCAGGAGTCGAGTGAAGTCCAGTCCAGTCCAGTCCAACCACACTTAGACAGAGGATGAACTCTCAATAAAAGCTAGAAGCAAGTTCTGTGTCCTGAGTTTCTCTGTGCAGCTGTTTCTCCCGGAGTAAGCGGGAGCCGGGGACGCCCGAGGCCTGTTGAGGTGGGTATAAGTAAGCCCTATACATCCTGACCCAAAAAGATAACCCTCACCTGAATAAAAAACCAGTAACAGTCCCCTACAGTGAGAGTTGATTCGAGCTCTTTTGTCCTGACCAGCAGGATTCCCTCCACATTATAAATGAGCAGAGAGTCATCTACTACATCAGCCTCTCTTTCTTTTCTAGGACTCAGGAGCTTCAGTGTTAGGAGAAGCATTCATTGGGATTACACCTAGAACACTGAGAGTATTAATTGTTCCCCTTGATGTTCAACCTATGTTCTCAATATCTGGACAGCTAGTTGGCTCAGTGGATTGAATGCTGGATGTGGAATCAGGAAGACTCCTCTGGCCTCAGATGCTCACTAGCTGTGTGACCTTGGGCAAGTCACTTAACCTGCTTGCCTTGGTTTCTTCATCTGTAAAATGAGCAGCAGAAGGAAATGGCAAACTACTTCATATCTTTGCCAAAAAAATTCCAAATGAGTCACAAAGAATTGGACACAACTGAAAAATGACTGAGCAGTAACAAAGCTCTCAATATACTTATATGCATATAGTGTTTGTCGTGAGAGGTTTCTGAATAGTTTCATTATCTGAATTCTTCCCTTGGTGAGGTACCATGTAGTCTGAATAAATTATTAAGCTGTAGCTGCCGCCTAACAGTATCTGTCCTTACAGCTAAATTATATCCAGGAACACCAAAATATACCTTCTACTTCAGGGAGTGGGTGTTAATTTTGAATGTGTAACAGTGGGGATTGAAGGCCAAGTCTCTGCTGGCAGACTGTATGAGCCTTTGGAAGCAGAGAGGCTGTCATTGCCTCAGAGGAAAATAGAATAAGCTTCTTTCCTAGTCTGGAAAAAGGAAGCTAGAAATGATGTGAGTAGAAATGTGAGTGGAGATACTGAGCACTGATTTGATTCAGAATTTGGGGAGTGAGAATATGGAGCTGGAATGCAGAATGGAGTCCAGAAAGATAAACTGAAGGTAGGATGGCTGCTGTGGATGGTGCTGGAGAGCCACTGGGCTCCACCGTTGCCACTGCTACCTTTGCCCACCCTGGACAGATGGAGCAGCCTGAGAACAAGAGGCATGTCTAATCAGTACTGAACTTCCCCTGGCAGAGAACTCATACAGATGGTGAATTGCCTGTCTTTCTTCCTTGTCTCCCTCTCTCTCCTCCCATGGAGAGTGCATTCCCTTTCCAAAACCTCTCTCTCTCTTTTTTTAAGTTACATTTATATTCCTGTTTAATTAGTTTTGAATTTGATGATTGTATGATTGACATAACTGTTTGGGATCTGTGTAATTCATAGTTTCTAAGAAAACTGGAGGAAAAAAGGGGGATGTGACTGCGAAGTATCTAGTGAAAAGAATAGGATAAATCTTTTATCAAAATTATTAAGGAAAGTAATCTTTTTGCTCCTCTCCACTGGTGATTCAGGAGCTAAGTGATACTAATACCTAAAATGAATAATGAATAGTACTTTAAGTACTTAAAAAGTACTTAAGTACTTAAAAGTGTTTATATTTATTCTCATTTGAGCCTAAGAACAACCCTGTGAGGCAGTAGATGCCATTATTATTCCAATTTTACAGACGAGGAAACTGAGACTGAAAGATTAAATTATTTGTGCCCAGGGTCACACAATTCTAAGTGTCTGAGGCAGGATTTAAACTGAAGTATTCCGGATTTTAAGTCCAGCACTTTATCCACCGTCCACCCAGCTGCCTCTAACAGACTGATAAACTTGCTGATACTGATTTTTAATATTTTTATAAACTCTACAAACAGGGTAACAAACCACATAACCTAAGACCACAAACTTCTACAGGAAGCCCTTCCAAACCCCCTTAATTCTAGTGCATTTCTTCTGTTAATTTTGTCCTCTTTATCTTGTATACACACACACACACACACACACACACACATGTTTGACTGTCTCTTCCCATAAGATTGTGAGCTTTTTAAAAGCAGGGACTGTCTTTGGACTTTTTTGGTATCCCAAGCAATTAGCATATTGTAGGCATTTAATAAAATTAATAAATGATTATTGGTTGACTGCATACAAAGGAGTTAAAATATTGGCACAGATGCAGCTAGGTGGCACAGTGAATAGAGCTCCAGCCTTGAAGTCAGGAGGACTCGAGTTCAAATCCGACATCAAACACTTAACACTTACTAGCCGTGTGACCTTGGACAAGTCACGACCCCAATTGCCCTGCCTTTCCCCCTCCATAAAAAGCAAAAAAGCAAACAAAAAAACCACTGGCACAAAAAAGGAAGCTTGGGTAATGAGGGCACCTCAGGAAAAGTTTACTTCATATTTCCTATTATTTTTCCCGTAGAATTTTCCATTTCTTCAGGAGGGAGAACAAAGAATGGATAATGGAGGAGTTGGAAAATGATGACTCTGCCCATGAAAAAGTAGATGCCATCCTAGAGGGAGTAGCTAGTTCTCTACTCATCTGAACATCTCCAATTCCAGACACGTGATTAGAAATGCTTAAATTCACCATATTAAGAAAATGCAGGATGGATCTTATTTACTGATGTTTGTTCAAAGATTTTTTACCCATCATTTTAAAAATTTTGCAGATGGCTTTTATCCTCTCGTCTCAGTTCTATAACATCAGAAACTGGTAATACAAAGTGCATTTTAGGTATATATACTTAGCAATATCCAATCTCTTCTGCTGCATTTGCTTAAGTATTAATGATTATATACAGGATATAACTTTAGGGTCTCCTTCTTCAGGGCTCACTTTGGCTATGCACTGGATGCATAGGACACCATTATTGGTTATTAATTTGATCATAACACACCGACTATGATTTTTTTTAATGATTTGGATAAGCATGCTAGCTATCCTTATAAGATGCCCATCCTTTGTAGAACATGGGTATTGTGAATACTTATAGAAATATATAGCTTCACAATGAATAACTGGAGGCACAGTCCAACCTACCCAAGGTTTATGATGTCCTGCTTTTTCCTGCTTCCTCCTTATATGATGATGTTTTGTTGTGTGAATAGAATGCATTTAGCTAGGGATCATGCCAGGTAAATATATGACAGTGGATGTCAAATTGCAGAGAAAGGTGAAGTCAAACATAGGTTTCTTTGGACAGGAAAGGCAAGAATTTTCTAAAAGGTAATTGCACACCTCAGGAGAAATATCTCATATCAGAACACAGAGTGTTCCCAAAGCAGTACTGATACTCTACACTTACCCAGCTTTTTTTTCTCCTTAAAGGGAAAAATCAGGGCATTAAAAAAATGCACAACTCCCCTTATCCTGAACACAATAGCACCTTTCATCTACTTCTGGTGATTTTTATTTTCTTTTGTTGCTAGATCCCCCACATAATGGAATGCATGTTGGAGGCAATCACAATGGTAAACAGTAGGTGGACACTTCCTCTGCAGTTGCAGACAATATCTAAGTGACTGGTGTTGCTTAATTCAGCTATTAATCCACTTTTTTATGCTCTTTTGAGCAAAAGGTTCAGAAAAAGCTCTTAAGAAAATAAATCAGAAGATCTTTTCAAATTTCATTTTCTACTTCATGATGCTTTGATGAATCAATCTTAAAGGAGTAGGAACATGGAAATTAGAGAGAATAACTTTCTAGATTGTCCTAAACAACCCCTAAGCCTTTGGAAACATTAGGAACATATACAGCCGATGTCCATGTTCAGCACCGTATCTTTTGTGCAACTAGACCAGATGAAAGGACCCTTCGTTTAGCTTTTCCTTTTCAAATAAAATGTCCTCTAGGTTGCTGAAATCATAGGCAAGTAGTCATCCTTCTGCCCAGTGAGGAAGGGTATGATTTTCAATCCAGATACACTAACCAAATAGTAACCAGTGGTTTCTCATTTGTCTTTGGAACCCATTAGCTTTCATCAGCCAGGAATGAGAGAATATGAATCTTCAATATTTGTATTTGGAAGTATCACCACCAAAGTGATACAATTTGTGAAAAGGATGAATATTAATGTGAAAGGCTTCCAATTATCCCTAGTAGAAAATACTTTTTCATAATTTATATTTGAATAAATATTAGAAAGATTGTACTTCCCAAATGATATATATTATCACAACCCTGCTCTTTCAACTATTATAAATGTTGAGGGCAAATATTTGAAAAGTATTCTATAATTATATACAAAAGCCATTCGTGACAATGCTTTACAAATGTACCACACCCTGCCTTACCGCCACCACCCCTTGCTCCCCATTCTGGCAAAAATGTGAGACATAGGGAGGTCTATTCACAAGTAAAGAGAGAGCATCTAGGCTTCACATGTATCTGTGACACCGAATTGTTGGCTGCGGAGGATAGAAGGGTAAGAGAGAGGGAGAAAGGGGGAAAAAAGTAATTCCCTATAATCTATTTTTAATTATGAAATTAACAAACATTAACAACAAATAAGAACATTTCAATATAGAATAGAAAGCATAGAAAAGGATCATAACTGAAACTGTGAACTTGTTTTGCTTTATTTTTGTGTTTTTAATTTTTATCATGGTAGTAACAAAACTACCCTAGTTGTACATGTCTCTTCTATTCTCTTTTCTGTATTTCTAATGTGTTTGATTGATGCTCCTTCCTTCTGTTTCTGCATCAATATTGCTACTCACTAACTTCTCTCAAGAGTTACCTCATGGATTCATTATCTTCTATTTGATCAATTCTATTTTAAGGAGTTATTTTCTTCAGTATTTTTGTGCCTCTTTTACCAAGTTGTTAATTCTCTCTTCATATGTTTTTGGAATAACTCTTATTTCTCTTTCCAATTTTTCCTCTACCATTAATTTGATTTTTTAAAAAAATTGGGGGGCAGAGGGAGCGTTGCTTTCTTCAAACTCTTTTCAGAATTCTTGTTGGGCTCATGCCCAATCTATATTTTTCTTTAAGGATCTGCATGCAGATGTTTTCAAGTCATAATTCTGAGTTTGTGTCTTAAGCATCCATGTCACCATAATATATATTTTATATATTTATATACATAGCAAATATATATATGAGCAAATGACATAAAAAGAATATATGTTAATTGATATATATTCTTTTTATGTCATTTTCTCATTTTTCCAGCCTGCTTCTTGACTTTGAGTTTTGTGTTGTGTTGGGCTCTGCTCACTCTAGGGGGGATTCTGGCTAGAGCTTTTGTTCTTTTATGTCCTTTTTCTGCTTTCATAGCTCAGTCCTGGGAATCTCTAAGTTTTCAGTGCTGCTAATGTGGTATGATTTGGGCAAAGGTCTGATCACTGCCTTTTTGATATGTGTTCTTTTCCTTTCCCAGGCAGGACCCCTGCTCCCATTCTTCTCTACCTTGGAATGGTGACCCAGAACAGGATAAAAGTTGACATTGTTGCTAGATGGGCCCTGTTCCTGCTCCCAGTGCTAGAAGAGGGTTCTCTTGGAATCTATTCCTATTCAAGAATTCAGTCTCCATCTCTGGGTCCTGGGCTGTTCCCAGTGTCTCAGCTGTCATAGCTGCCATAGACACCACAGTCAAACCCACTTCTGTTGACTTGTTCACCCCTTGTCAGCCCCTACCACAGTGTCCACAGGTCTCTCTATCTTCCTGAGTTTCTCTGAGCTGGAAAAAAAAATTATTTCATTGTGATTTTTAATTGACTTTACTGTCTAGCATTCAGGTTGGCACTTTTTTAGGTTGTTATTGAAGGGAGTATATTGGGAGAGTTTGGAAAAAATGCTAGCTTCATTCTTCTATCTTGACTCTGCCTTCCACCTCCCCTCAGCAGAAATATTCCTTTGCATTAAATAGGAAAACCATTTAAAACCAATCAATATATTGACTTTCTTGGACTCAATCCTTGGATCCCCCAGTCACCATAGATAAATGTTCACCTTTATGTTATCAGAGCCTTGATCTCCACAATACTTTCAGGCTGACTCCTCACTATTCCCTCCCTCCCCACCCAAATTCCCACCCTCAGCAGATACCATCTTTCTCTCATTTCACTCTACATCAGATGATGAAAATCTTCTCAGGTTTCTCTTTATCATTTCTTACTACAAAATAATACTGTGATATTCAATACCACCACATTCAAGTAAACAACTTGTCTGTCCATTCCTCAACTAATAAGTGCCCACTTTGCTTCTAGTTCTTTATTATAACAAAAAATGCTGTCATAAATATTTTTGTACTCAAAAATATTTGAGTACAATTCCCTACGCCTTTAGTCTCTTTATATGCATATGTAAGATACACTGTCTCTTTAAGGTCCTTTCTATAAGGAATAGTTAATGACAAAAAGGGAAGAAAATGAGATTATATGTAAAGGAAGGGATTTATATTAGTTGACAAAAGATGTGGAATATTGCTGCTATTGTACATGAACATACTGATACTTAATATGAGTAGAAAAGGAACATTGTTTTAATACAGAGTGTTCCAATAGCTTAATATGCACTAAAGCTTTTGGAACACCTTATATATGTTGCTAACATATTTATATGAAGAAATATAGCTTTCAAATGGGATTTTGGTCAGTTTGGGAAAGTAAAATTTAGATCTCTTTGTCAAAAAGGTAGAGGGACGCCTCACTTATGCAGGAGCAGTTTAATGTTATAAAGAGTGGAAAAAAAAGTTTTTATTTTAAAAAGAGAAAGAAATAGAATGTAAAGAAAGGTTCAAGGGAACTGAAGAGATGGACAACTCTGTTGAGACAATCTTGGAGAGCTGCAAAGCATGACAGTATTTTAGATAATTTGTATATATGTGTTTTATGACTAAAGAAGGTAAAACTAAGAAAATGAGGAATTATATAAGCATTTGGATATTGAGGGGTCAATAAAAATCATTATTTGATAAGGGAAATTGGGGAATTGTGACTTTTTAAGCAAAAGGTAAGTCTGTGAGTTAGGAGGTTCACATTTAAGTGATTGAAGACACAACAGCAACAACTACAGCAGGAGAAAAAGGAATGTGAAGTGAATATTTAAAGACAGTGGTAAGGGCTGGAAATCTGCTTGGTAAGAGCTGTGGTAGAGACGCAGTGAATTGATAGAAGGTTTCAATTCCCAATTAGTTGTGAAAATAATTGACTTCATTGGCCAAGAGGGCCATTGACAACTATGACCTAGAGTTTGGAAAAAAAAAGGGTGAAGGCTTGTTACTCTCTACTATTACATCTGCCTTGAAAAGGAAAAGTAGAGTGGATTTTGTAGCTGCTTTGGTATCCTGATGAGCTGGAGCAATGTTGCTGTAAGCTCTGTTTGGATTGGACAACATGGCATATGGCAAGGTTGATCCTAATAGGCAGAGGTAGCCAGTTTGATGAGTTTTGCCATTCTCTGGCTTAAAGAGAACTTTCATTCAGATTGAGAGTTAATACTTTCTAAATACCCTTTTAAGGGTGATAACTGAAAGACCTTGTAAAGGTTTTATAAGAGCAAGGTAAAAGATTTCCTCATCTGAAGTATAGTGAAGGGTCAACAATTTAGCAGTCAACAGAGAAGCAGCTTCATGTGGTGCTCTTGTTTCTGAATGGACCAGTAACATTGAAGGCAGCAGCCAAGGAACGTGAATATTCCTTCCTTATGTGTTCCTCTGTCAGGTATACCTATTCTTCCCCATAGATATTGGGTATACTAGTGGAATAGTGTGATCTGAGTTTATAAGCACATTGTATGTAATGTATGTTATTAATGTGTTTGCTTTATCATAGTAATACCTATAATATTATTTCTTTTGCATTATTATTGAAATGGTTGTGTTTAAGATTTTTTAAATGTCAATATTGTACCTGGTGTCACAAACGTTGGGTAGAGATTTTATGGCTAGAGTGGTAAGTAGGGCGAATATATTTCTTTTCAATAGGGTTACCGTTAATACCTTGAGAAAACTTTTTTTAATCTTTATTTTTTTGCAACTACATGTAAAAACAATTTTAACATTTTTGTTTCAAATACTGAGTTCAAATTCTCTCCCTTCCTCCCACCCCCCTCACTGAGAAAGCATACATGTATATGCCTACGTTATATATATGTAGTCATACAAAATACATTTCCATGTAAGTCACTCTGTGAAAGAAAACACAGACAAAAAACTCAATAAAAATAAAGTAAAGAAAAAGTATCTTTGATTCATACTCAGACTCTGCCAGTTCTTTCTCTGGAGATGGGTAGCACCTTTCATCATAAGTCTTATAGAACTGTCTTAAATCACTGTACTGCTGAGAATAGCAAAGCTATTCACAGTAGATCATCATCCAATACTGATATTTCTGTGTACAGTGTTCTCCTGGTTCTGCTCAGTTCACTTTGTATCAGTTCATTTAAGTCTCTCCATATTTTTTTCTGAGAGCATCCTGCTTACCATTTCTTAAAGCACAATAGTATTCCATCACAATCATATACGACATGTTCAGCCATTCTCCAATTGATGGATATCCCTTCAATTTCCAGTTCTTTGCCACCTCTAAAAGAGCTGCTATAAATATTTTTGTATACATGGGTCCTTTTCTTCTTTGTTTTTTTAATCTCTTTGGTATACAGACCCAGAAGGCATAGTGATTGGTCAAAGAGATATGCATAGTTTTATAGCCCTTTGAAAATAGTTCTAAATTGCTCTCCAGAATAGCTGAAATTGGTATACAACTTCACTATTGTACATTGGTGTTTTAATTTTCCCACATTCCTTCCAAAATTTGTCTTTTTCCTTTTCTCTCACATTAGCCAATTTTACAGGTGTGAGCTAGTAGATACACTGAAATTTCTATGTGCTGGTCATTTGCATTTCTCTCAGTAACAGTGATCTAGAACATTTTTTTTCATATTACTATAGATAGCTTTGATTATTTTGTCCGAAAACTGCTTCTTCTTGTCCTTTGACCATTTATCAATTGAGGAATGACTTATTTCTATAAATTTGACTCAGTTTTCTATATGTTTGAGAAAAGAAGCTTTTATCAAAGAAATACCATAATTTTTTTCACAGTAATGATTACAAACTATGTATTTCCCGCCATCATATTTCCCCTTTTTTATCCTATTGTCTCTCTCCTTTTAACCTATCCATCCTCAAAAGTGTTTTGCTTCTGACTTTTACCTCCCCCAAGCTGCCCTCCCCTCTTTCAACTCCCCTACCTTCTCTAGTCCCTTTCCCTTCCTACTTTCCTATATAAGAGATTTCTGCACCCAAATGAGTATGTATATTATTCCCTCTGAGTCAATTCCAATAAGAATAAGGTTCATGTGCTTCCTTTCCCACTTCCCCCATTTACCCCTCCACTGTAAAATCTCTTTCAAGCCTCTTTTATGTCAGATAATTTATCCCATTCCACCTCTCCCTTTCCCCTTCTCCCAGTGCATTCTTCTTTCTCATCCTTGTTTTTGAGATAATCATACCATCACCTTCATCTCACACCTCTGTTTTCTGTCTATGTACACTCCATCGAACTGCCTTAATAATGAGAAAAAATTTAGGAGATTTTCCCATGTAGGAACATAAACAGTTTAACCTTATCAAATCCCTTATGATTTCTCTTTCCTGTTTACCTTTTTAGGTTATTTTATATACTGTATTTGAAAGTCAAATTTTCTATTATTTGTAGTATTTTCATCAGGAGTGCTTGAAAGTCCTCTATTTCACTGAATATTCATTTTTTTCACCTGATGAATTATATCCAGTTTGCTGGATAGGTGGCTCTTGGTTGTAATCCTAGCTCTTTTGTTCTCTGGAATATTGTATTCCAAATCTTCCAGTCTTTTCATGTAGAAACTGCTAAATCTTGTGTTACCCTGACTGTGGCTCCATGATACTTGAACTGTTTCATTTTGGCTGCTTAAGGTATTTTCATCTTAATCTGAGAGGTCTGGAATTCAGCTATAATATTCCTAGGAGTTTTCATTTTGGGATCTCTTCCAGGAAGTGATTAATGGATTCTTTTGATTTCTGTTTTACCCTCTGGTTCTAGAACATCAGAGAAGTTTTCCTCGAAAATTTCTTGAAATATGATGTCAAAGCTTTTTTTTTATCACATTCTCATCACATTCTTAAAAGTAACACTATTTTCCCCCTTATTTATTCTTGTATGTCTGTATCAAATATGTATGTGTATATATGTACATATATGTATACATGTATTGGTGTGCGTGTATATATATATATATATACACACACACATACTGAATATTAGTCCTTTGTCAGAGAAATTTGCTGAAGAGATTTCTCCCAGTCAAATATTTCCCTACCAATTCTAACTGCATTGATTTTGTTTACACAAAAATTTCAAGTTTATGTAACCAAAGTTATCCATTTTATCTTCTAGATTCCCTTCTATTTCTCCTTTAGTTGAGAATCCTTTCTGTAGCTGTAGTCTCTTGAGGCAGCTGACAGTAGAATACATAGAGTACAAGGCCTAGAGTCAGGAAGGAAGATCTGTGTTCAAATCAAGACTCAGATACAAGCTGTATGACCCTGGCAAAGTCACTTAAACTCAGTTTCCTCAACTGCAAAATGGGGGTAGTAATAGGGCACACATCTCAGGTTGGTCTGAGGATCAAAATGAGGTAATATTTGTAAAATGCTTAGCACAGGGACTGGCACATAGCAAGTTCTATATAAATGTTAGTTTTATTATTGTTATTGTTGTTGCTGTTGTTGTTAGCGGTAGTAATAGTTTATATGATGAATATTGTTCCTACCACACCAGCATTAGCAACTCTTCTTGTATATACTTCCTCAACTAACTCTCACAAGGTGAGTTCCCCAGAGGGAGGACTACCCCAGGTTCAAGATATTTTCTGGATCCCTGTACCTAAACCTATAGCTCATTAAGTCCCCCTTGACCTATTCCTCCTGTGAAAACTATGACTGCCTCTCACAAAAGAGTTGTTAACTAAATTCCTAAAGCCCCTATATTATATGCAAATGTAACTGCAAGGCATGTGCCCTGCCACCCCCCCCTCCCCCCCCCCAGTGAAATAAATCCTTTCTTAAAATTTGTATTTTAAAAAAAAATCATGGTTTTGTCCACTGGGTCAGCCAGCCTT
>CM053598.1:213530890-213575287 GCA_028646575.1 Pseudocheirus occidentalis
GTGCTTTCTGTCTTGTGGAGAGTTTTGGAGCTTGAAAATCTGTTTAGCGTCCCATTTTATGAGTTTTTTAGCATGTTTGTGTGGGAGCTGTGGCCCTTTGCTGCTTCTAAGCCGCCATCTTGGCTCCGCCATATAACACTTTTTAATGCTAGAAATCCCTCAAAGTATAGGCATATCTTGATTAAATATTAATTTAGCTGGAAGAAAAGGAATCCCTTAGATGACAATGTTAATCTTGAAGATCTCAATAAAGATGGGGAATAGTCCTTACCCAGACTCCCTGACAGAAAGGGGCAGCCTCTTGGTGATACACTAATGGATATAACTCTGGTTATGGGACTTCCTGGAGAGTTAGGATCTTTCCTGTGGACCAAGGAACACTGAATGGGTGGCAATCTAGGGTAAGTCTTGCTGTCTACTCTGGCTCTTAAGCAAGTTGCATGTAAGAGAGTAATGACCTCTTAGCTATCTTTCTACAGATGACCTTGAACCAAGGTGAAGAGCAAAGGCTGCACCATAACTATCATAAATTCCATCATAGCCCTGATTGTCCTGACACTGCTCCTTTTACCACTTTACATAGGAAAATCTATGAACAAACCTTATCATTACCTACCACATGGGATAGATTAAGAGCCTTCTAAAGTGGGGGGTAAAGTCTGGAATCTGAGGTCTTTACTCTTACCATATTCAGTCACCTTGGTATTGTATTTCTTCAGAAGACCACTTCATTTCTTGTCTTCCCCTCCTCCCCTTTGCCCCTAGAACTAAACTCCCTTCTGGATGATGCTTATGACAGGCTTCTTTTATTCCTGAGTTTAAGGTTGTTTCAAAAATAGTCCTAAGGTCATTTCAATGATCTAAGGTCCTCAAGAAGGCTTTTAGGATTTTTCTACTAATAGGTGGGATGTTGTAGGAACCATATAGGCTTGGCTAGTTTTGTAACATTTACTAAGCCATATAGACTAGACAAGTCTCTCCCTCAAAGTGAAATGAGACTGTCTAGAGACACAATTGGTTCAGGGGACAAAGACTTGATGTAACTTCCCAATAGCTTAAAACAAAAAGCCCAACTTATAAGGAGGAATGGACTCTTTAGGGTTAATGGCCTCCCTGCTGCCATATGAGTGAATGTTTTCTTCAGATAGGACATGTTGCCATGGTAAATACATTCATGAAGGGATTCATCCACCTATATCGATACCATACCATTGTATAATATCTTCTTTTTGCTAAATGTTAGATGAGACGTGTGTGTGCACGTGTGTGTGTGTGTATGAGAGAGATTTTCATTCCAATTCTAAACTTCATCCACGACCAGCCCAACATGAGTCAGCTCTAGCTCAGAACACATAACTTTTAGTGTTTCCCAGTTCCATATAATACTAGCTTTTGATTTAAGATATGAACTTCTTTATCATATTAAAAATCTCCCCATACCTGTATTTCATATGACTCTTTGAAGTCATAAATGAGTATTGACTTTAGTTTAAATTTTTTGGGGGGCATCTATTGAAAGAATTACATGGGTTTCAGACAACTTTGTTTTTACTGTGATAGAGTTGTTTTCCTAATGTTGAACTACCTTTATATGTTTGAAATAAATCCAGTGTAATATATGAAGAAGTCTTCAGACTATATTCGTAGTTAAGTCATGTAAGTCAATATTCATTAACTATAATGGTCAGTGGTTCCTTCCATTGGTTTATCTTTCATTCTTTTATGTATTAAAACTGAATTTATCTCTCAAGAGGAGTTTGGGTGCATTTTCAAAATTAATTTTTGAAAATAATTTGTGTATCACGGGTATTGTTTTATAAAATTTGGACAGAATTCTCCTGCAAATTGATTTGGAGCAGTTTTTTTTAAGTTCCTTTACCGGTAGTTTGATTTCCCTTCCCTTGCCTTGAAATTGATTATTTAAGATTTCTATTTGCGTTCTGTTAATTTGGATTTTTTGCATTTTTGTATGTCTCTTTTTAAAATGCACAATTTTGTTGGCATATAACTGTGTATAGTATATAATAATAATTCATTTTATTTTTTCTCTGCTATGGTTTCACCTTGTTTATCTTTAATTTTGTTCATTTGATTTTCATCCCTCTTCCTTATAATCAGATTGGTTAAAAGTTTGTCTATTTTTAAATTTTTTATTCTGAATTTAAATACCAAAAAATGAGTATATTTCTATATACAGTAGAATAACAATAAAAAGCTTGTATGTGAAACCTTGAATCTCTGACTCATCTTGCTGAATATGTGTGATATAGGGTGATAGATGAATACATATGCATACATATCTCCATTTAGGTTTATGCCTTTTGTTTGTACTCTGTATCAGGATTTGGGTTTTTTTCTTCTTGATGTTATGGTCTGTAATAGATCATAACTCTTTTTTGGGGGGGTTCCTACTTCATGCTCCTATTCAGGCAACAGCAAAGATTTTTGGATTCTGAATTTTGCCATACTTGGTTTAGTTCCATATTCTCCTCCCTACCGCCTTTACCTATTTTGAGAGGAACAGATAGTTTCTATATGTAACATATAATATATAGTTATGTTTTTTAGTTTAGCCTGATTTTCCTTTATGAATTTTGAAGTTATGCCATTACATATCACATATATATTTTTGCATTGCTGTTGGTTCATTGTCTGTGGTTACTTTAAGCATAACCTAATTCCCTTATATATCTATTGATATCAGGCATTTACATTTTTGCTTTCATTGATAGGACAGCATGATTGTAACTCCTGCTTCTTGGGATTCACTTGATGTATAGTAAATTTTGAAGATAAATTTCTGATGAAACTCACAAGTCTGTTTTTTAAAAGATGTGTTTAAACCTTTAATTGTAATCTTCAGAAGTGGACTTTAATATTTCTCATTGCTCATCCAGTGCTACTATAATATAGTATAAAATTAATCATTTTAGATTAAGACATAATCTTTTGAATTTCAAAACACTTAATGGACCGTATTTTGAAAGAATTAGCTTTCTGGCTTGACAACCAACTCAGTTAAATTGGCAATAATAGATACTATAATTAGGAGTTCATCTTGTTAACTGCTTCCCACATTCAGTAGCCAGAAGTTTTACATGAACCAAGTTAGTTGTAAAATAATGGAAATAGACTTATAGAGGCTAATTGTGCTGTATTAGTGACGTGCAGTGACAGCATCTGTGCAGTGACAGTTCCTATAGCTACATTGCATTTTCATTTTTTAAACCTGCCTTGTGTGCATGTTTTAGTCAGCTTTCTTCCTCCCTCTCCTAATGATTAATCATCACACTTTTACAAAATCCCTTTTTAAATTCACATCTTCCGACTTTTTTTTTCTACTTTCTTTTTCTTACTAAAGCCTCCTTTCAAATACATTCTGCTGGTCTTTTCTGCAATATAGCAATGAACTCCAAATCAAGAGCAGAGGGACTAACCTAATTTTTGGTGGCTAAAGTTATAATTAAAGTTACAGGTGGTTATACTGGAGACCTGGCTTCTCATCCTAGCTAACTATTAATTAGCTGGGTGGTTATTCCTCCACTGTGTATTTAGTTATATTCTAGTCTATATTAGAATGATTGGTGTATATAAATTGTGGTTCACCTGGAAGAATAAAGGTCTTGCAGTCAGAAGCTGTGAGTTTGAGTCCTCATTCATATATTTGTTCTATATGTAACTTTGGCCAAGTTCTCAACCTTGGTTTCTTTATCTGCCAAAAAGAATAATGATATGGGCATTATATACCACATAGGGATGTTGTGAGGAAGGCATTTCATAAAATTTAACATTGAACATAAATATTATTTTCTCCTCTGCCACATTGAACATTTTCCATTTCCACATGCCCAGACCTAGCATAGTACTCTGTGTATAGTATGTGTTTCATAAATGGTTGTTGAATTGCATTAAATTTGACCTTTTAGGACTTTAGCTTTCCAAATCTGTAGAATGAAAAGATTCTTCAATGTGACTCTAAGTCTATTCTATTACATTTAAATGTGCTCTTAAGAAAAATCTTGCTATGAAGCAAAATTATTTTTTTTAAATGTTAAATTTTTTATTTTGTGGTTTTGAACATCTGGGAATCCCTTCCAAGTGAAAAAAGGCTATCAATGAAAGTTATCAAAATGATGGAGTCAATCTAACAACAATGAAGGGTCACTTTGGGTTGGACTAGACATTTTTGATGAATGGACAATAATGGTATACCTACATCACTGTTTTATAGTGACCTGAAGTGGGGGAACCAAAAGGAGGCAGGGCAGGAGAAATGCTCTAAGGGTTCACTGAAGCATCACCTCAGGCAGTGTGGCATGACTGTGGATGGCTGGGAAAGAATGTAGCCGGCAAACCAGGCAGTCGCAGCCATAATGAGCTGAGCCAAGACTTGGGGCTCACAATAAGCCTGAGAGACCGTGTCACAATAGAGCTCTTCAAATAGTACTGTAGACAGTCATCAAAGGACACATTTCACATGTGCTGAGGATAGAAAAGAAGCTTAGTCCCGCATATACTCGTCCCAGTTGCTAAAATCTAACTACTCCATTCTAGAGGATAGAATCTTTAAAATTTGTCTTTCACTTCTTTCTATTTTGTTACTTTCAGGTCTTGCAGTTAATTAGAACTATGATAACAAAGTGTTGCTTCATAGATTTCCTTGGAACTATTTAAATATATTTGTAATCAGCACATGAAGTAATTGTAAATGATGCTTCTAAACTGCTCAAAAATTGTGTTCCTTTAATTTAAATATTCTCACTGCCTTCTTTTTTTATATATTCTTAATATGCTCATCAAACCTAAGCTTTGTATGTGCTACCAACTTTTCAGCCCTATGATCTAATGGATATAAATTCTAAATTTGGCAAATGAAACAATGAAGAGGGGATTTGTGCACATATATACATATTTGTAGAGATGAAATACAGTATCACATAGAAATACAGTATCATAGGCTACCGACCTAGAAGTCATAAAGACCCACGTTCAAGTGCTGCCTCTGACACATATTGGCCTTGGGAAAGAACTTAATTTCTCAGTTTTCCAGATAATTCTCCATTATTATATGAATTATGGAGAAATTGCAAACTGGCCATGGTATCATGCACTAGTTTAGAAATTACTATAAGCCAACAAATTGTTTTCACTGACAGTTTTTTGACATGTTATAAATATTCAAACCTTAATATTCGGAGCAAATGAAAACACCCTTGCAGATCTATCTATGTATCTATATATGCATCCATGTATGTACGTAGGTAGGTAGGTATTTATGTATGTATGTATCTATTTATCTCTCTCTCTCTCTCTCTCTCTCTCTCTCTCTCTCTCTCTCTCTTTTTCTTTATCATCCCAACCCCACCTCCACTTCTACCCCCCATAGCACTTTAGGATCTGGTAGCCCTGTGTTACTCCTCCTTTCTACTTACGTATTATTCCCTTCATATTCTTTATGGTTTAGTCATATTGGTTTACCTGTTTTTCCTCATCCATGACCCTTTATCTCCCATTTACTTTGCTCTGGCTGTCCCTCATGTCAACAACGAATGAGAGTCCAGTTCTTAGAACACATACATTATGTTCTGAGTGCTTCCAGTTCATGCATAGGCTAAGTGGCCCTGCTTCCAGGCATGCGTCATGGAGGATTCCTGTCTCCTACTTCAGAGCACTCCAGGTATTTGCTGTTTTCTGTCAGCTTGCTCTGTGGAGGAAAAGGCTTTTAATTTTCTGCTTAGCCAGAATGGAGTGTGTGTACAAAAGGTTTGCGAAGATAATCCCTTGCACTCTTTCTTTGCTTTCAAGTGAGAACTACCTTGAGTAGGGGCAGGGGCAGGGGCAAGGGCAGACTCTTCTGTCTTCCACCTGGCTGCCATATATATATATATATATATATATATGTCTGTGAACACATGGGACCTCTATTTCCTTTTTTCCTCCTGTGTTTATTTTATTCTTTACTGAGATGGAGGCACTCAGGCAACTAGTGAGACTGGGAAATCCATTCAAACTATTTGAAGTCTTACAAGCACAGTCCTAGAGCTGGTGGCAGCAGAAGCCAAATCTCGTGAAGAGCCAGTGTACCCTTGAGAAGTGTCCTGCTTGATCAAGGCCAGCAGTGAGTCCCCCAGGCAGCTGAGACAGCTCTGCGCGGGAATGATTCACCCAATGGTTATGCCATACCCAGAAGTGAACTTGGTATAGACCCTGAGAAGGGAGAAAAGGACTCCCAGGGTCATAAAGTGCCCTCTCAACTCTGAGTGGAGAGAGAACTATTTTCTATCAACTACTTTGAGTCCACTCTCTCCAGGGTTGTCTACCTTTGTGCAGAGGAGATAGTGTACCTCCTGGTCTGGGAGGGTTTTCCTATACAAAAGCTAACTGATATCAATTGATATTGAGGAGATCTCCATTGGCTAATAGATATGGGGGGGGAAATATACCATATGGGGACTTGTAAGACCGCTGGCAACCTCAACCCCTCAGGGTTACCAACATCCTGAGGGTTGGGGAGAGCCTATACTTGGAATACCCTCCCTCCTCATCTCTGTTTTGGGGGATCTTTGGTTTCCTTCAGCTCTCAGCTCATGTAACATCAATCCTGAGAAACCTTTCCTGGTCCCTCTCAGCTGCTAAATTTTCTTTTTCAAGGTTCCTTTGCATTTGTCTAGCATGAATCTGCTGTATCTGTATGTCTGTTGCCTCTCCCATTAAAATATAAACTTCTGAATTCTGATTCTCTTTCCCTTTAAAGGCTTCCAGTAGTATATGTCTCAAACAGATAAACAAAAGGATCCATTAAGGATAAGTTAGCATTCCCATAGTTCTTTATATATTTCATTTGATCTTTACAACAACCCTTATAAGGTAGGTGCTATTATTATCCCCATTTTACAGTTGAGCAAACTAAGGCAGAGAGAGGTGAAATGACAGCTAGTAATGGTTTAAGGCAGGATTTGAACCCTGTGTTTTCTGATCATGGGGCCAGTTCTTAAGTTCTTTATGCACTGAACCAGCTAGCTGCCTAACGTGCCCTTATGTAGTAGTGGGAACTCCTTGGAACTCCAGTGAGGGAGGGCATCACAAAATTTTCCATCTAGTTCTATTGTTGGTACAGTTGGGGAAAAGCGGATAAACATACCCATAAAGGAAGAAGTGATCTTTTTCTCAATAAATACGAAATTCTTATATATTTGGATTCATTCACATTTTATGTTTGTCTTTTTCAGCAGATAAAGTACCGACGTTGGAATCGGGAGGAACTGAATTCAAATCCAGCCTCAGACACTCACTAGCTGTGTGACCCAGGACAAGTCACTTAAACCTTCTTTGCCTGTTTCTTCATCTATAAACTGAGCTGGATCAGGAAATGGCGAACCACTCCAGTATCTTTGCTAAGAGACCCCCAAATAAGGTCATGGAGAGCTGGACATGGCTGAAATGACTCAAACTGATCAACTTAACTTTGCTATGACTGATTCTGGATCCTAGTTACTTCCTAGGCAACTCTGATCAGGTCATTTTGTATCTCTGGGTATTTATCTGTAGAAGAAGGGGTTTGGGTTAAGGTCCTTTCCATTTCTCAAGTTTGAAGATTTACATTAGTTAAAGATCGTTTCCCCAGCTATTTGAGGAAATGTGGACTGATAGATTTGTAAAAGCTGTACTTTTATAGACCATCTCCTTACCAGAAATAAACTGCAAGGGTTTCTAGGATAATGCAATGAATGTGAACAGGTAGCATGCCCCCAAATTTTGAATGTTACATTATTTCAGATAAAAGAATTGTAGAATTTTAATGTATAATTTATCTTGATATTATATTTTGATATATTACATAATATATGCAATTATACATCATTTAAATAAAATAAAATGTCATATATTTAATATAAAATTATCATGAATAGTGTGATAGTCACAAAATTAACACACCTTGCTTATTATAAGTAAACACTAACCTCAAAGTGTATCAGACCTTGAACTCACAAAGAATTCAACAAAAAGGTTGCATTTATTAAAGAGAAACTGCAATGGCCAGGGCCTCCAGACTCCCCCATAGGGTTGCTATCTTAGATATCCAACATAACAAAGCTCCACACATCAAAGAATACTGGGTCCTGAATTTAAAAAAAAGGCTTGATTTGGATCTATCATTTTTGATTTGGCTAAATTTTCACCAATTAAAATTTTAATAAAATTGACTTTCTAGATGATGAATAGTCAGAAATCTCTTTAAGATAATTTTCCTCATAAAATATTCAATTTTGCTCAATAAATTTATATACAATTTTAATTTAGCCTATAGTTTAAATTTTTTCTTTTGATTTGAAATGATGATTTTAAATTATTTATTTACTTTTAGTTTATAACATTCACTTCCATAATCCCTTGAGTTCCAAGTTTTCTCCCCCTCTTTCTCTCTCTCCCCGCTGCCCCACAGCAGCATGCAATCTGATATAAGTTCTACAAGTACTTTCACATTAAACATTAATCAAGCTGTAAAGAAGAATTATAACCAATGGAGTGAACAATAAGAAAGAAGGAACGAAACAAAATAAAACACAAAAGAGAGAGAGAAAGTAGTTTGCTTCAGTCTGAATTCAGACTCTGTACTTCTTTCTCCGGTTGTGGATAGTCCCTTCCATCATGAATCTTTTGGAGCTGTCTTATAGCCTTGTATTGCTGAGAAGAGCCCAGTCACACATATGATGTATCTGTAATTGTGTACAAAGTTCTCCTGGTTCTGCTCTCCTCACTCAGCATCAGTTTACGTAAGTCTTTCCAGGTTATTATGGAGCCTGTCTGCTCCTCATTTCTTATAACACAGTAATATTCCATTATGTGTGTGTATTATATATGTATATATGTAATATGTATGTATGTATGTACCACAACTTGTTGGGCATCCCCTTGATTTCCAATTCTTTGCTGCCTCAAAAAAAAAAAAAGAACTGCTGTAAATATTTTCGTACATATGAGTCCTCCTCCCATTTGTATGATCTTTTTGTGATACAGCCCTAGAAGTGCTGGGTCAAAGGATGTGCACTTTTTTTTAATAGCCCTTTGGCCATAGTTCCAAATTGCTTTCCAGAATGGTTGGATCAGTTCACAACTCCATCAACAATGCATGAAATGATAATTTTTTTAAAGTGGATTACACTGAAGTCCTCCATCCACAAAAATTACAAATCTTTAGCACCCATTTTCCTCACTCTCCCCAGGACCATCTAGCATATTAAATTCTCCACAAATGTAAAAGTGTTACATTCAACTCAACAAACATTTATTAAGCATCTACTGTGGGAAAGACACATTTCAATAGTACTTCGACTACTCTGAAGCACTTTCACATTCTTCATCTTCATGTGAGAATCAGGGTGAGTATTATTGTCCCCATTTTATGGATGAGTAGACTACAGCTAAAGACAGCAGAATTTGCCTAGGGTCACATGACCAAAAATAATAGATTCAACACTAAAATGTGGATCTTCTGATTATTCATCTAGTGGATTTGAACTCGTTTGGATAGAAACAGAATCACTAAAGTGCTCTTCACACGCAGACAGTCTGTAAAAAGTGCACCTGCAGAGCATTTGGCTTGAATTAAAGCAGGCCAACAGCAAGTTTTATTTGACTAATCTAGTTGAAGAAGAAAGGCATATTTTAACCCTCGGGAAATCTCACGTATCAATAACCAATCAATAAACATTTATTAAGAACCTGCCATGTGCCAGGCACAGGCCTATCATGTATCAATCAGAACCTTTAAACCAGCTGCTATGGAGAAGGGTCTTCCCCTACCCCCACCCCCTGAATTGTAGATTGCTATTGCAATTTTTTTCTGACAGAAACAGTACTAGGAGTATTTAATTAAAATCTTTTAAATGATCACACCCACATACACATTTGCACAACTGCAGCTCCTAGTGCTTTCATTGCTAGGCTTCAAAAAGCAATTTCAGGTCATTCTAACTCTTGAAGAGATTCTTTTGACATGCTATCAGCAGATATTTCCCCAAAATACAGTCTGTGTGTTTGATTACATATTAAATGTAATTTGATTTCCTTGGCATTCCAATTCCCATAATGTAAGTTACATAAAACATTTGGAAGGAATTGTCATTTGCATCTTGCTTGTCTGAAAGAGGTTTTTTTTAAGCTAAAGGGTTTTTTTTTCTCATTGGAAACACATTTCTAAATACTACAATCCTTTTAAGATGAATTTTTAAAATAAGCCTTAATGACTTTTTAGTTGATAAAAGCAAGAGAACATTGAGTTACACCTGGTTTTATAAACCAGTTGTGTAGGAGTCATTTTGATCAATGCCACACTGGACTACAGCCTGAAGAACAGTATATTCACTTGAGAGGCAGCTAATATTCTTTGAACACTTGAATAAATAGATGTAAATGTTAGCTTTAACGTTCTCTTTGTTAATGTTTTTTTCCCTGAAACCTCTGACTGAGCAACGGCAAGCTGAGTAGCAACATCACAGTGCTGAAAGAATTTTTCAACAGCAATTTGCTTGTTCTAATTTGCTTTTCAAGGTTGGTGATCAGGATCATTATGGAGGCTGAAAAAAGATCTATTTCTATTAATCTGGTCCAGTAATTTCTCTTATTCTAGTCATATTTGGTTTCTTTGGCACTTTCCTTGGAAAAATTAATTGAAATAAAAAATGCTACAAGCAACCTATGTAGTTCTGTTCTTTCAAATTAAAAACAAAACAAAAACACTCCAGAAACAGATACGTTGCACCTCAGTTACACCTGCTGAGGAAGTAAGGAAACATTAAAAAGAACATCTGGTATTTCTAAGGACAGATTTGTTTTCCTTTAAAGAGGAAAATAATGTTTCTAATAATTTGGCCCATGAAACCAATATACCAAATCATCATTTAAACAATCATTAACTTTTATTTTTAACAAAAAAGTTGATCAAAGTTTGATTTTGAACGCAGAGACAATTCTCATTTTCTTTATTAGGGACTATGCATAGTCTACAGGGAATAGACTCTGGGATCTAGATAAATGTCAAAAAAGCAAATTTTATAGTATTTTGAAAAGTACTTTAAAACCTAAAATAGATATCCTGTAATAATTTATCCCATTATTTACATCCCCAGTAATATTCAATATTGCCCAATATTTTCTTTCTCCTACATGTGGAAAAAATTACAATGTATTTCTTCCCAGATCCAATTTTTAAACGGCTTGTTTCAGGGAAGCTTCCTCTTGGTCTTCAAAGCTAAACGATGCTACAATTGTTCTCAGTGAATGATACAGTAAACCAGAAACACCCACACAGATCCTCAGTAAAGCCACAGAGAGGTCTATAAATAACCTGGACCAAACCTTCCTTTAAAATGGCAGTAACACAGTTAAGCAATTCTGTGGAAATAGAAACAGTTTGAGTCTTGTCTTCAGCTTTTCTCCTTATAACCACCAGAGGGCAGAAAAGCTCTTTGCAGGAACAAGAGGCTTTTTTGCCCTAAGAATATTATTTTTATTGAATATATATTATTTTTAATGACTATTATTAAAAATGTCAAGCATTCCAATTCTCCAGGGGGAACTACATAAAATAGTTGGATTTCATGCAATCTGACTTTGAAAATGGGGTTGTTTTAAATAGGTCACCCTCTAGAAAATATTCCATGACCTACATAGGAAGGAAAATTCATTAAGGGGGTCTTCATCTGAAGTACCTCTTCCCTAATCTGGATGTGGATCTGCATCGCACATTAAAAACCTGGCATAATTCAATCATGTAGATGAGATGGGGCATATTGGTTTAGCATTTGAAAGGAAGTTAGGCGTAAAACCAATATCATTATTAAGAGTAGTAAGTAATAAGTGAAATACCGCTGGAAGTCTACTTCTCTTGGCTATTCCCAGTCACTGCAATTGCTCATAGATATGACACGAAGTGAGTAGAAACAGCTGGCAAACATTTTTAAGCCAAGCTAAAATTGTCCATTGACTTAATAAAATCCAAATTGTATGACTCTAGTAATTTGATTAGTAATGGTTTCGTTTAAGAAGTTTGAAATCTCAATATGGATTGGCACCCTGGAATTCTTGGCAGTTTAATTAAGGAAATGAAATCTTTGACTTTAAAATATTTAGTTCCTTTACTTCTCTGAAATGACACATAATGGGCATACTTGATCTATTACACATAAATGCTGTCGAATTAAAGTAGACTGACAGATATTATAGGCACTTTAGGTGTTCTCAAACATATACCAGTTAGATGATAGAACATTTTATAATTAAATTTTAAATCCACGGAGTACATTCTTTAAAAAAAAAGTTTTAGAAATTTTTTAAAATATATAAATGCGACTATCAACAACAGGGTCTTTTTTTTTGCCTTTAATTCTACAATGTTACTCAAATGACTAATTAAGGAGCATACAGCTGTGCCAGTTTATGAGTAACATTAGAGATGAACTGGGGAAATTCAACCAATTTGCCAAAGAAAAATACGCAATAAAGTAGGGACTGTCTTTTGCCATTTTTTGTATCACTTGAACAGTGCCTGTAGAGCTTAAAAAATGCTTGACTTACTAAAAGAAAAAAAAACCAAAATAATTACATTTCTAAATATCTAACATACTATACAAGCAAACTGGCTAAAACTAATTAATAAATGATGGTGACGCATTTGAAGTTTAAATCTAATATAATTAAGAATCGTTAACCAACGTTTAGGCTTTAAAACTGACTTGTCACAAAAAAATTCATGCTACCTTAAAAAAAGTTTAATATTCTAAAATGGAATTTAACTAGAGTTGATAGTTGATTATATTTTGGGAAGACATTCTCTGAAAAATGAGAATTCGACATTACAAATAATGAATCTGGTTACTATTTTTAAGAAAAAATGAAATTGTTTTCTATTTATCAATAAAATTTTCCCAATATTCCAAAATATAAAATAATTCAGAATGTATATGAATACAGTTTGAGAGACCAAATTAACACGTATCTTGGGGAAGACTTCCCCTTTCTCCTCCTTCGAGATAAAATAAAATCCAGTAACTTTGACGGTGGGTAATTGTATACTATAAACCATTTCTTTTCAAGCGGCATCTATTCCAACATACCACGTGTTACTAATCTGCTAGAAATAACATAGTGCCACTTCTCTAAACAGAAACATTTTCCTCATCTAAAGTAACGAACGGTTCATTCCTTTGATTCCTAGGTGTCCCCACTCTTCATATTTATATGTGAAACAACATTTTCAATTGTATTTGGAATTTCTTTGAAAGAAACTTACACTTCCAGCCAAGGGAAATGTTTATTCCATCGAGCAAGAAATAAACTCCATTTGGTATTCAATTGACTTTCCAACTTAGTAGACAGGACTTTACAACTTCAAATACGGAAAATAAATTGCATTCGTGGCCCTTGCTTTAAAAGGTTATGAAGAATAAACGCACACCCTGGTAGTGTTCTAGTGATCTCCCTAATCTCAGTTGCGCTTTGTCAGAATGAGGTAACTGGTAGTTAAGCGAAATGCCCTAGATCAAAGGGGGATTAATCACCAACTGAATCCTTGCTGAATAAACCTGTCATTCAAGAAAATTATTTCCACCGAACTTAGCAGAGGATTGAAGGTATTTGCATAACAGGGACCACGTACTTCAGCCAGGTTAAAAGGTTCAGAATTCATCCCATGTTTAGCTTTTTGCCTCCTTTTCCTTTCAGCAAGCCTGTACAATGGTTTCTAATCTGATAATACAGCTAACTATCTAAATGATGTCAGAACAGGAAAGTATTGCAAAGTTTGGATGAGGGATGGATCAATTTCACTTTCAGGAGTAACTCCTAAATCTGATTTGTTGGACTTTAAGATGTAATCCTTAAAAAAGTCCCTTAAACCTGAGGACTGTTTATTAACACCCCTTTTTGACCTTTGTCTTAGAAACAACTGCTGTGTTCTGGCGGCAGTCCGTGTGGTTCCTCTTCGGCTCATTCGACTTATGTACCTTATCCCCCAAAGGTGAGGTTCTACGGATGTCTATAAAGTGCTTTGAGGTCTTTAATTAAAAAAAAAAATAGAAGTTACAGACTTTGCTCTGATATTTTAATATTATTGGATAACATAGGAAATCACAATCATTATAAAAGAGTTTGAAATTTTCAGGGAGTCTGGCATCTATCTATAATAAGGGAATTATAATAATGCAACAGGCATTATCTAGACATAATTCTCCTAAGTTTCTGTCAATATTGTTTGTGCACGTGAAGATATTCAGACTAGATACTGAGAGCCCAAGAGAGACATTAGTGGATGCCATCATCAGACCAAGGTTGGAGCACAGATATTTGCCTCCAAAATTTAAAAAATATATGTATTTTGAGATTAAAAAGACAAACGATCCTTGTCGTAAATATTTTTTCTAATGGCCATTTTCTAGAAGTTTTATACCTGCCTTGCCTGAGAGGTACCCTGAAGAAGCTCACTATATAGCAGATATTGGATTTCATAATCATATTTTGACACTAAAAGTAATTTAGCTACCCTTGCATCTAGACTAGGTTCAATATGATTCAGTCTTTCATTGAAAGCAATTCTTGTATTCGTTGGAAATCCAAAGCATCTTTCAAGTTTAAAAAAAAATGCAAAGAATGGTTATCAAAGAAAATGAATAAAATCCATATTGAGATAATTTTTGAGAAAAATGATTGAAGTTTTAACCCAAGAAAGGACTCTTAGAGCGTCTTACAGCTTAGAATAAGAACATGTCAATCACGATTAAGCTTCTAGAATCGGAATCCCTTTGAAATGCAGCTGTTTCTTCTTTAATTGTGGAAGGGATTCTAAAGAAAAGAAAGGTCCGGCCTTAAAGATGAGTAAGGAATACAAAATAGCTCAGGATTAGTTGGGGAGTTCAAAGGTCGCTAATTACACTAAGGAGTTCCCAGACACAGGGAAAACATTAAACAGGTTACCTACAAAATGGGAAAGACTTTGTTTTCAGAAATTATCCTGAAGTGACAAGTTTCTAGACAAAATCAAACGTATCACAGTGTACTCAGCTGATCTCAATGGGATGAAAACAGGAATTGGTTTTAGTCTGTAGTGTTCTGAAAGGCAACCGATGGCATTGCATTTCGTTCCCCACATACTGTTCACATGCTTTAGATTCTACTTCGGGTTTCTAGAACAGGTTTCAAACCAGAGAATTATGGTTTCTATTTAAAGTTTTCTAAAAAGAGGTTGATTACATAAAGATTTCCCACTAACCAGTATGAATCTCATACTTAACTCAAATACTTTGCTGAACTTATGTACAACCAGGTAGTTGGCTGAAAACCAGGATGGCCTTCCAAATGGTCTAGTTTTCGACATCCACACTTAGCTGGTGTTAGTTTGCATATGATCTAAAGTTCTAAACAGTGATATTTCTACAGCGTAAACGAGTTCAAACTTAACGTATGGAATATGTTGCTTTTTCTCTTCTGAAAAGGTCGGCTGTCATTAATAATGGGGTAGTATCAGTGACAATAATGAAGAAATGGTTATTTCAAATCTTGAGGTTCCAGGCTACCCTCAAGCCATTCCATCGCTCTTATTCCAAAGAGCTAGATTTAGGCTCCATTTTTCTTACCATAAACAGATCTGGCATTAGTATTTAGTTATATTCTAAGGCAGCATTATGCTGTTTCTGACATTTAGTTTAAAAGAAACATGCATGTAAAAATACTGAAACGTAATTCTCACTGAAAGTCGCCATAACTATTAATTACCAGGAATGTGGAAAATGACAAAGGATAGGAAAAGAACAATGGTGAACAGAACTGCAAGAATGGATGGATTTTGAGGGAAAAAAAGATATCAAAGGAAATCAGAGAGAAAGAGATATGTAGTCGAAATGTTAAAAACTTTGTACATAACAGTTATATCCACTGATAACTGAATTCTTGGTTGTAGTAAAAAAAAACACATAAGAACAACATATGTTCAAACCATCTTTAACAAATGAAAACAGAAAAATTGCAGGTTATCAAGCCCTTTCAAAAAGTGAGCTACCTTTTAATATATTCAATGTCATTCTAAAGAAAGAACTTTATTAGGGAATATGAATAAGAACACACATCTGCAACTGAATTAGGCGATTTATTATAAGTAGGAAAGTTTGGACTAACATCAGCCATTTCACATTAAAGCAATTCTGTCCTTTCATAAGACGACATTTCTGAGAGAGCCATTGTTTCTAATGCAGCCACTATCAGCCAACATTTATTGAGGGACTCATCCTGTGCAAGATACTGAACTACACAGCCTAAAAATCAGTGTTACAGGCTCTCAAGCCCAATGCCCAACTTCCTCTTGTTACAAAGGAAAGACCTGAAGTCCAGAAAGTGCCCAAGGTCCTCTTTGTAGCAGGGCTGGGGTTTGTCCCCTGGTCCTCTACCTTCAAATCCCAGGCTCTTTACATTAAACCATATTATTTTAGCTTGTTCAAGGAAATCATGAAAAGGCAACAGAGTAGAAAAATCAGCTTTTAAAATGTCTTCATTTAAAACACATATAAGAGTAATACGATGCCACTGAAATGAAATGAAACTGATTCTTGATTCACTCCCACTGGAGAGAAATGTACGGAATAAAAACTAAAAGGCAGTCACTGGATTTTAACTCTGTTAGTGTGACGTAAACGCCAGAAAATTACAGAAATAAAGATCGATATGTTACTGGTGCAGCGGCTTTGGAATTCCAGATGTAGTAATCAGACGAAATCAATTCCCGGCCTGAAAAAGAAACAAGAGACAATGTTGTTTTATTTATAAAGTTCTGACTTTAAAAATGAAACCAATAGCATTTGAAAATAATTTCAACAATATTCTTGTTTGTCTTTAATTTATAAATGTCAATAAGCTAGCGACCATTATAATACTACAGAAGCTTTAATAAGTCTTAATACCCATTGATTAATCTGGTTAGTTTTAGCTTATAAGGCCAAGTACCATTCAGATATTTCTTACTCTTGCTATGCCAAATCCCGCCATCTTCCTTAGCACAGACACTCTACTTCTCACCCTTCATCCTCACAGCAACATCTCTACCTATACCTGAGTCAGTTTGCAGCTTCTTGATTAATGTCCCTTATTTTGGCCTTGATACCCTCCCAGTCACTTAAAACATCTCAGCTAAAATAATCTCTCTTGATTACTTGTTACAAAGTTACTCATATGGGACCCTAATAAAATTTAAATTTCATCCTTCCACATGTGCAAAATTCAGTTTTGTAGCTTTCATTAAACAAGTATAAGCCATGATACTTGTCTTCACCCCAGCTACAGAACACTGTGATTTATAGCCCTGTAAAAAGATCACTGCTCCCCTAAGCATGTCGTACCTTGAACATTCTAATATGGCGAGAGCCCTTAAGGGCCAAAAGATGTCACCATTACGACAACTGTTGAGAAACTAATAGTGGAAGGAAATTCATCTGCACATGACGGTCCCTTTAAAAGTAGCTCCACTTACTTTAAAATCATGACAGCTGTGGGCTAACCTGGTCACCTAATATCGGGATACCTGTCTGAAAATTAGATTCCAACATATTTCAGTTATTTAATAGTTACGGATACCTAAAAGGTTTTAGATACGGAGTCAATTAGACCCAGTTCATCGTCAAGAGCCATACAATCTTTAATGCTGTTTGTCAGCTGCCACGAGCACATTCCACAATGGTTTTTCTTAGCATCCATGACTTCTCTTTAACAAAAATACAAAACCTTCAGCACACTTAGTGATCAGCTTTCTCTGATATCCAGCAACAAAGAAGCACTTATTAAAAGGTTACCGTGTGTTCCTGCTACACAAAGACACAAATGAAACCGTTCAATTCAATTTACATTTATTAAGTGCCTCCTATGTGCCAGGCACTGTGCTAAGAACTGGGGATATAAAGAGGCAAAAGACAGGCCCTGCCTCAAGTTGCTCCCAATTTATGGGGGATGACAAGATGTCCATGTGGAATGAATATGCAGGAAATGAATGAGAGATAACTTTGGGGAGGGGAGCACAAGCAGCTTGGGGGTTAGGAAAGGCTTTGTGGTGGCACTTCAAGCCAATCAGGGATTTTTAGAGGTGGAGGAAGTACATCTTTAAGGAAAGATGGAGATAATATAAGAAGGCAGAGCCAACAAGATAAAGGAGACCAACTTCCCCTTGTGCGTGTGGTGTCCAATTCCCTGCTATCACCATTATACAGTTTTTTGGAATTTTGTAATTGATCCAAGAATCTTTGAATGATAATCTCATTCCCTCTGTTCTGGTTCTTCTTCCCTGACATCCCAAGATTTCCACCCACCAGCTTAAAAAACCCCATAAAAACTTATAAAAAAAATTATTTTCCTTCAAAATGCATAAATTCCATACATTTTGTTTAACTGAATTCAAGCTGCCATTTCTTTATTCTATGTCATTTCAGTATTTAGCCGGGACATCATTTTAAATTCACTGACAAGCTGCTTTGTGATTATGAGTCATATATCAGTATTTAATATTTGTTTGATATAGTAGGTACTCAGTAAATACTGATTAGCAAAAATATTTTCTTAAAAAAAGGTAAAAAAACCATTCATGTTATTAAATTATTTGCAAAAACAAAAATCTATTTACTAAGAAGAAAAGAAATGTAGTTTTTGATCCAGCTGAACCTATCACACAGCCCTTCCTCTCCTGCGTATCCAGTGGCTTTGTAAGCCCACAGAAGGCTGAGATCAGAATGGGACGGGCTGAACAAGAACAGAAGCGTCCCAGAAGGGGCTCTGAACCGCTGGGCACCCCAGCACAACACAGGGAGTCTCACTCAACATGAAACTGTCGTCAGACTTTCTTTGGTTCAGTTTAAAACTAGGAAACTTACATGTGGTTATTTTAGGTTTTCCTGGTGCAAACACTTGAACTGAATGCTGATCTGTGTAACACCCGGTGAGCGTGTAATCCAGAATGCTAAAATGAAGCTGGAAGAAAACAAAAATGTATCAAAAGCTGAGTCATTCATTTAGTACACAATGTCACATGGTTTCTTCACCCACGATTTCAGTGGGTTTATTTTACATATTTCACAACATAAAAACACGAAAACCAGGATGTAGTGTAAATATTTATGATGAGTATTAAGTAGGCTAACATATATTTCTAACTATTCCTGAAGTGCAAGAAGCAGAAATGTATGTTTGAAAAAAAGGAGGTGACTGGTCATGTAGCGAAAGCAAAGGATAATACATAAATATTCTAAAATGAGTTTAAAATGCCTGATCTTTTTAAACACTGAATACTTCAAACATAGGTATGGATGCTCCCAATCAACACTGACCGCAAACATTTCACACATTGATGTGGCTAAAAAAGTCTGTGACCTGTTGGCCCATCTCTGGTAATTACCCCCTCCTTCACCCTTAGCGAGGCCATTTCAGAGATGACAGGTGAAGGGGGCAGGAGGGGAGGCAGGGAAGGGCATAAGCATTTTAGGAGTCCTCAAGTCTTTGACAAAGATGATCTCATTTGATCCTCACAACAACCTTATATTTTTATTATTTCTATTTTAAAACTGAGGAAAACGGAGGCAAAAAGAGGGCAAGTTCCTTGCCCAGGGTCACTTCTGAACTTGTCTTCCTGACCTCAGGCCCAGCACTCTTCCCAATGCTACACCAGCTGCCTCTAAAGAGATATATAATCTGGTCGAGGGCCCATATTCACAGTTTTATTGGCCCACTAAGACTGGAGAGCGTCCTGCAGAAGGTGGGATTTGTGCTGAGCCTCGAAGGAAGCCAGGGGAAGTAGGAGGTGGAGAGGGAGAGCATTCCAGGCACAGAAAGGATAGGGAGAAGCAGAGGCAGAGGGACGGGGTGACCGCCATCACAAAGGCACAGAGAGGGATGATTGGAGTGTCATGCAGGAAGAACAACAAATAGGCCCGTGTGACTGGATAAAAAACATTGTGGAAGGCAGTAAAATATAAGAGGTCAGGTTGTAAAAAGCCTTGTATGCCAAACAAAGGACTTGGTAATTCACCCTGGACATAAAGGAGACTCCTTGAAATTTACTGAATAGATAGGATCACAAGATTAGTTAGTTATCAAGCATTTATTAAGAATTTACTATGTGCTAGGGACTGGGCTAACTGGTCAGAGCTGTGCTTTAGGAAAATCTTCTAGGCCTCTTATGAAAAATCACCTTGAAAGTTAAGTGGAAGGTGGACTGGAGTAGTGGCAGGGAGCTCAATGAGAAGGCGACTGTCACAGTCCAGGGGAGGCGTGACAAGGATCTACACTAGAATGGTAGGAAGGGGATACACGTGGGAGATGTTGTGAAGGGAGAAGCAGCATATTAAATATCACTGAACCATTTTTTATAATTTATCCTCACAAGAGCCATCAGTTATCATCCCATGCTAGAAGGCAGTACGTTATGTAAAGTTCTTTGCTGCTAAACTGTCAGCAGAACTGTCTTATAGTTGGGTTTGTGGCTGTTCGGTCATGTCTGACTCTTTGTGACTCCATTTGGGACTTTCTTGGCAGAGATGCTGGAGTGGTTTGCCATTTCTTCTCCAGCTCATTTTACAGAGGAGGAACGGAGGCAAATGATGTTAAGTGACCTGTCCAAGGTCACACAGCTAATAAGTGTCTGAGGCCAGATTTGAACTCAGGAAGAGGAGCTTTCCTGACTCGAGGCCTGGCATTCTATCTACTGCACCAACTAGCTGCCCTTTGTGGTTGGTAGGGCTTATACTAATATATCTAGGAATGTTTGTCTCTAAATTCTGTATCTGAACTATGTTTGGCATCCCTAGGATAATTCCTACAGTGGCTACCAAGACGTACAGAACTGTTTGCACCTAAAGTGCACATCGATCCTATTTTTTTTGTCTCCTTACGGAATGGGCTCTCTTTTTTTACTACTAGACTGCCTGTAACTCTATCCATCTGTATAATCTTCATAGCTGACTGTGCTGTCTGATAAACTCGCTTTTAATTTCTTAGCTTTTCTTTGTTATGTCTTTCTTGTTTGGGAGAGCTTTTTAACGCGATTTACTTCTACAAACATATTCAATAACTTACTTTTACATAGGCTGTACCCCCAATGCAAACAGTGTCAACTAGCTGCTTCTGATGATCCGTAGTATTAAAATTCACAGTTCCAGAAAGGTTAATTTCCAGTGACTTGGGGAACTTTTGCCCTAAAAACAGAAATATCATCAATTAACCATTCCATTTTAACAGGCACCTATAATAGACGAAAGAGGGACAAAGAAAAAAAGCAACTCACCTATAATCCAGATTATTAAGCTTTTCTCTTCTATTACTTCGACCTGGCCAAAACTAACTTTGTATTCCAAATGGGTGATTGGGCCTCTGAAAATACAAAGTTTTTAAAAGTTATCATGTAAATAAGGCTACACACAGATGACAGAAAAATAAACAAAAAAAATTTGATACTGATACTTAACAGAAGGACAACTTAAGCTCAAATTTCTAACTTGTTTGGCTTCCAAACTGGGTTTTGAGTTGGAGGCCCTCACTTTGAATTCTGGTTCACTCACTACCTTTGTGACATTGGCTACTGATTTCCTCATCTTTAAAATGATGGCATCAGACAAGATGACTATGCTCTAATTAGGGCTTTAATGATAAGCTGTAGACAGCTAAATCATTCCTAGCTTGTTGAAATTAAAGTATCCACAGTCTCCCTAATATTTCATAGATTCTTTCATTGATTCTAAAAACAACTGGAAGACCTAATAAAAGTATATACAAATGATCAGAAAAACACATATGGATAATGAAAACTACGATATGACACTACTTAGGTCATTTTGAGAAGAACTACATTTCAGAATAAATTTAAAAATAGGGAATAGTGAGGAAGTAGCCCTGAAACCTAATCAGCTTAATTCACCAGATGGTTAGTTGACAGCAAGGCCAGGCATATATATAAGGATATAGAGTAATTACTGGAAGACAGAGCACTCTCTGGAAACAGGCATCAGTTATGGCTTATATTTTATTAGTGATTGGCATACATAATCAAATAATAAAGAAAATAATTAAAGTTAAAAATGTCACTGTGCTGTTTGCCACTTTCACCAGTGATTTAGATAAAAGCATACTTGATATTTCTATCAAATCTGAAGATGACACAAAATCGGTAGCAATAGATAACACATTTGAATCAGGAAGTCGGGATTCAAAACTCTAGAACAATGAATTAAATCTAGCAAGATGACAGTCAATAGAGATAAATATAAAGTCTTGCATTTGAGTACAAAAAAGGTCAAATTTACAAGCATTAGATGCAGAAGACGTGGTCACAGAGCAACTGTTCTGAAAAAGATCTGGTAAGCTTAGTGGATTCAAGTTCAGTGCAAGTCGGCCTGAGACACACTGGAGAGAACTGGATTTGTTCTGTTTGTTCCCAGAGGGTACAACTAGGAGCCAAGGGGCAGAAGCTGCAAGGAGGCCAAACTTCCTGTCAATCAGAGGTGTCTAACAGTAGAATGTGCAACTTGGATAGGTGGTGGGTTCCCTCTTTCTGGGGGTCTTCAGAGACTGTGTTGGATATGTAATAGTAGGGGCTGCTTTGGGGCATGGTTTGGATTAGATGGGCTACTAGAGTCACTTCCAACTCTCAAAATCTCTGATTCTGTGATTTTACAATTACAGTTGAAGAACCAACATCATGAGATTAGCATAAAATCCTTATTAGCCTAAAAAAAACTGTAAAAATGGAGAAACCGTGTTAATACCTTTTTCCCACCTGTTATAAAAAGGTATATGAGCTTCACAGTACTCAAAGCAATTTTTCACACTTTCATGAAGTTTTAAATGGATGGTTATTTTTAACTGTGAATCTTCTTCTTTCAGCTGGTAAAATCCCAAAATTGGTGGGACAGGCACCTAAAAACAAACATATTAAAAACTAAATAATTTCCAGCTACTAGATGTAAAATATTCATTAATAAATCCACCCATTAATTATAGTATTGTTTTGGTTCATGGTTGTCCTTTGTTCTTGAAGAGGATCAAAATGATATCACTATCTTGGAGTCAAGGTAGAGTGTGTCCAACCATGGCTGATCAGACCAATACAAGCTTTGAAGGCTCTACCACAAGCTGTGAACACTTGGAGCAGAGACGCGATTTGCCCATCTCATGTTTCTTTTAAGGTTTGGTGGACAGCCTAATGCTTCTTTTCCCCCATATTTTCCTTTGTGGCTTCCCCAAAACTGAGCTAGCTGTGGCAACGTGCGAGTCAACCTCATCATCTACGTGGACATCCCTGGAAAGCAGACTGCCAAGTGAACTTATCTACAGTATTCAAAGTTTCTCCTTTTGCTGTAACTGATGGTTCGATGTATGGGTCGTGTGGTGCTGAATGGTGAACGTGGTTTTTTTTTTGGTGTTAAGTGTTAAGCAGAAGCAGTAAAAAAAACTGATCAAAACTTTGTTGTATCTCAGCTTCAGAGGCTTCATTGAACGCACAACCATCTGTGAACAAAAAAATCATGCACTAACTCTCCCTCCACATTAGTCTTGGCCTTTAGCCTTTTCAAGTTAAATAATCCACCATCAGTGCAGTAACTGACCTTGAGGCTGTGTTGAATGTGTTGAATATGGCTATGATATTAATGAATAGGGTATTTGCTCTGAGCTATTTCACAGGTATGGGTTTGCATCAATTGGTCCATATCTTATACATTTCTTTTCTTATCCTCAGTACCTAACACAGTATCCTATGCAGAATAATTGTTAAAAGACTTCTGGTCAAAAAAAAAAAAAAAAAAAAAAAGAAGGAAAGACTTCTGATGCCAAGATGGAGGAGTGAGGAAGGAACCCTCTGAAATTCCCCTCCAAACAACTAGAAAACTCGGAATTGATCTAAAAGTAGGCAAACAGCTTCCCGGTACTGCTGGAAGGATCCGTCTCACTGGAGTAGGAGGGGAGCAAGCCCCAAACCAGCATCAGTGAGCCTCATAGCAGGGTGGCCTGTAGTGAGGCTCCAAGCCTGGGGTGATCTACCAGCCTGGCCCCAGCTTCCTGCCAACCACAACCCCCTAGGCAAGTGAGCACAGTATAGCACAGTAAGGAACCATCCCAGCTCAAACCAACAGTCAGGCCTTAACCCCATTCTTACTAGCAGTGAACCCTTTCTGGGCAGATCAGCAACAAGATCCCTCCTCCACTCCCAGCCACCAGAAAGACCCTGTTACCATAGCAACCCAGCAAAGCCCCATCCCTGGAGCAGGCCAGCTAAACCCTCAATCCAGGGGAGGCCAACAGGGAGGCCCCACTTCTCCAGTAGAAGGGAAGCCTGTCCTCCAGAGGAAGCAAACAACTAAGCCCTGAAGCCCAGGGAAAGCCAGCAGTAAGACCCAGAGCCCCAGCAAAAAAAGCTTGGGACAATGCTGGACCACAGCCCAACTCTCACACAGAAATGACAAGTCTCAAAACAAACAAACAAACAAACAAACAAACAAAACCACGCAGAAAAATGAGTAAAAACCACCACCAACAAAAAAAGCTTGACTACAAAAAGTTACTATGGTGATAGGGGGGATCAAAGCATAAACTAAGAAAAAGATAATAGTGCCAAATGGCTACCTGTGAAGCCTCAAATAAAAATGTAATTTGGTCTCAAGCCCAAAAAGAATTCCTGTAAGAGTTCAAAAAGGATTTAAAAAAGCAAACCTGAGAAGTAGAAGAAGAACTGGGAAAAGAAATGAGAGTAATGCAAGAAAATAATGAAAAAAACCAAACAAACCAGTAAATAACATGGAAAAAGATATATAAAAATTTACTGAGGAAATTAACTCCCTAAAAAAATGGAATTGGCCAAACGGAAAAGAAAGTACAAGAGCTCACTTAAGAAAGTAATTCCTTAAAAATTACAATTTAACAAGTGGAAACTAATGACTCTATCAGTCATCAAGATACAATAAAAGAAAAACTTTTTAAAGTAAAAAAAAATAGAATAAAACATGGAATTTTTCATTGGAAAAACAACTTATTTAGAAAATAGATCCAGAAGAGACAACCTAAGAATTGTTAGACTACCTGAAAGTCATAATTAAAGAAAATATATCATGGACAATATCTTTCAAGAAATTATCAAAGAAAACTGTCCAAATATATTAGAACCAGAGGGCAAAATAGAAAGTGAAAGAATCCACTGATCACTGCCTGAAAGAGATCCCAAAATGAAAACTTCCAGGAATATTACAGCCAAATTCCAGAACTGACAGATCAAGAAGAAAGTATTGCAAGTGGCCCACTCACCCTCCCCGCCCTACCCCCCCAAAACAGAAAGAAATAAAAATAAAAATATCATGGAGCTAGTTAGGATTACATAGAATTTGGCAACTTCCACATTAAAGAAGTGGAAGCCTTGCAACATGATATACTAGAAGGAAAAGGAGTTACGATTACAACCAAGAATCACCAACCCAGTAAAACTGAATTCAATCTTTCAGGGGAAAAAAAATTGACATTTAATGAAAGAGGACTTTCAAGCATTTCTAATCAAAAGACCAGAGCTAAATAAAAAATCTGACCTCCAAATACAAGGCTCAAGGGAAAGACAGAAAGGCAAAAAAAACCCAAGAGAAAACATAAGAAATTCAGTAAGATTGACTGTTTATATTTCTAAAAAGTAAGATAATATTTGTAACTCTTAACTTTATTAGAAGGAGTATATGTAGACAGAAGGCATACATAAGGTGACTTCGGTGGAATGATACTCCAAATAACAAAATTAAGGTGTAAGAAAGTAAATTGCCCTGGAAGAAGGAGTGAGACTCAATGAGGCAAATTATTTTGTGTTTGTCTGTTTTTGATGAAGACCAGGGGTAAATTATACCACATAAAAGAGGCACGAAGGAGTTATTATAATGGAGGGGAAGACGGCAGCGTGGTGGGCAAAGCTTAAGCCTTACTGTAATAAAAATTGGCTTAAAGAAGGAATAACATACACATTCAGTAGGATACAGAAACCTGTCTTACCCTATGAGGAAGTAAAAAGGGACAGAGATAATAAAAGGGGGAGGGAGAGCTAATAAAAGTGAGGGTAGAAGACTGGGGAAGGAAGTAATCAGAAGCCCAACATTTGTGAGGAAGGAAAGAGTGAGCAATGAGAGACGGAGGGATAAACATGAGAAAAATAGCACAGAGGAAAATATATAATTAGTTATCATAACTATAAATGTGAATGGAATGATTCACTCATAAAACGGAAGCAGACAGTATAACAGATTAAAAAGCTGAATCCTACAACATAGTGTTTACAAGAAACGTATCTGAAGAAGAGAGACATACACAGGGTAAAGGTAAGGGGTTAGAGCAGAACAGAAAGCAGGGGTAGCAATCACGATTTAAGACAAAGCAAAAGCAAAAACAAATCTAATTAAAAGAGAAAAAGAAAGCAACTATACCTTGCTGAAAGGTGCCACAGACAATGAAGTCATATCAATAATAAACACATACCCATGAAATGGTATAGCATCTGAATTTTTGGAGAAGTTGAGCAAGTTACAGGAAGAATTAGATAATAAAATTATACTAATGGGTGATCTCAACTTTCCCCTCTCAGAATTAGATGAATTTAACCAAAAAATAAATAAGAAAGAAGTTAAGAAGGTGAAAAAATTGCTGGAAAAGAGCTATGATAAATCTCTGGAGAAAACTGAATGGGAATGGGAAGGAACACACCTTTTCTCAATGGTATGTGACACTTACACAAAACTAAGCATATATTAGGTCACTAAAAACCTTACAGCCAAATGTGGAAACGCAGAAATAGTAAACGTATCTCTTCCAGATCATAATGCAATAAAAATTACATTCAACAACGAACAATGGAAAGAGATTAATATTTAATTAGAAATTAAATAATCTAATCCTCAAAAACAAGTAGGTCAAAGAACAAATCAAAGAAACAATCCATAATTTCATTAAAGAAAATAATGAGACAACATATCAAAATTTAGGCGATGCAGTCAAATCAGTACTTAGGGGAAATTTTATACCTCTAATTGCTTATGTCAGTCAATAAGAGAAAAAGCAGAACAAGGAAATGGGCGTTCAGCTGAAAAAAAAAAACTAGGAAAGGAAAAGATTTGGGGGCGAAGCCGAGATGGCAGGGTAGAGGAAAGAACCTGGTGTGAGCTCCAGCTCTAATCACCTGCAATACCTCTAAAATATGACTCTAAACAAAGTTTAGAACTACAGAACTCACAAAGTGACAGAGAGAAATAAATCTCCTGTTGAAGGCAGCCGGGCAGGTCAACAGGAATGGTCTGAGCTGGAAGCTGAGGGCAGTCCTGTGTGAACTGTGCAGTCTGAGACCCAGGGTGGCTGTGACCAGCGGCCTAGACTTCAGCAGAGTGAATCACAGCAGCTGTGGCAGATCCAGACTTCTCAGCCCATAAACACCAAAGAGAAAGTAAAAGGTCAGTGGGGAATTCTGTTGGAACAGGAAGAGCACAGTCCAGCCCCTTCCCCTGGGGCAGCTGAAATGGCAGAGGTACATCAGCTGCAGTTGCTGCCGTGTGGCTGCTTCCAGAGCTCCTGGTCTGTAAATCAGAGGGGGACTAAGTGACTATTCAGAGGGTAATTGCTCTTGCTTTGACTTGCTTGGATCTGGATCGCAATCTTGGATGGTGGTCCTGGGGTGTGTGGTCAGTGTGCCAGAACTTGGGGTGTCTGTTGAGAGGGTGTCCTCCTCATAGCTCTGACAACATCTGTGAAAACCCCAGCGATTTGGGACAAAGTACTCTCCATTCTGGAAGCAGAGTTCTAATGTGGAAAAGAGCTCAAAAGTCAGGCAACTGGCTGCCAATATGAGCAAGCAGAGGAAACACAATCAGACCATAGAATCCCTTTTGAGGGGAGAAAAGAGATCAAAACATGGAATCAGAAGAAGTCAATGAAGTCAAAACTCCTGCATCAAAAGCATCCAAGAAAAATATGAACTGGATACGAGCCATGGAGTAGCTCAAGAAGGATTCTGAAAATCAAGTAAGAGAAGTGGAGGAAAATTGGTAAGAGAAATGAGAATGAAACAAGAAAATCATAAACAGCAAGACAACAGCCTGATAAAGGAGACCCAAAAAAATACTGAAGAAAATAACACCTTAAAAAACAGATGAACTCAAACAGCAAGAGAGGCCCAAAAAGCCAATGAGGAGAAAAATGCCTTAAAAAACCAAATTGCCCAGACGGAAAAGGAATTTTAAAAACTCACTGAAGAGAATAATTCCTTCAAAATTAGATTGGAGCAAATGGAAGCTAATGACTTTATAAGAAATCAAGATACTATAAAATCAAGATACTATACAACAGATCCAAACAAATGAAAAAATAGAAAGCAATGTGAAATATCTCACTGGAAAAACCACTGACCTGGAAAATAGATCCAGGAGACATAATTTAAAAATTATTGGACTACCTGAAAGCCATGATCAAAAAAAAAAAAAAAAAAAGGACCTAGAAATCATCCTTCAAGAAATTCTCAAGGAAAATTGCCCGGACATTCTAGAATCAGAGGGCAAAACAGAACTTGAAAGAATTCACTGACTGACTCTTGAAAAAGGTCCCAGAATGAAAACTCCTAGGAATAGCATAGCCAAATTCCAGAGTTCCTAGGTCAAGGAGAAAATTTGACAAGCTGCCAGGAAGAAACAATTTGAGTATTGTGGAAACTCAATCAAGATATCACAAGAGCTAGCAGTTTTTACACTAAGATCACAGGGCTTAGAATATATTTTAGAGGTCAAAAGAGCTAGGATTAAAACCAAGAATCACCTACCCAGCAAAACTAAGTATAAAGCTTCAGGGGAAAATATGGTCATTCAATGAAATAGAGGACTTTCAAGTATTCTTGATGAAAAAAAACAGAGCTGAAGAGAAAATACGATTTTCAAATACAAGAAGCAAGAGAAGCACGAGAAGGTAAAAAGGAAAAAGAAATCATAAGGAACTTATCAAAGTTGAACTATTTACATTCCTACATGGAAAAACGATAGTTGTAACTCATGAGACTTTTCCGAGTATGAGGATAGTTGAAGGGAATATATATGTATGCATACATATATGTACAGGAGGGTGTATGTGTGTACAAATACATGTGTGTATATGTGTGTACATGTATACATAGACAGAGGACAAAGGATGAGTTGAATATGAAGGGATGATATTTAAAAAATAAAATTAAAAGTTGAGAGAGGAATAAAATGAGAAGGAGAAAGGGAGAGAGAGTAGGGTAAATTACCTCATATAAAAGAGGCAAGAGAAAACTGATACAATGGAGGGGAAGAACAGGAAGGTGAAAGGGAATGGGGTCAGCCTGACTCTCACTGAATTTGGCTTAAGGAGGGAATAACATACACACTCACCTTACACTACAGGAAAGTAGTGGGGAAAGGGATAAGAGGGCAGATGATAGAAGGGAGGACAGATTGGAGGAGAGGAGAGTTAGAAGCAAACATTTTGAAAAGGGACAAGTTCAAAGTAGAAAACAGAGAGTGTGGGGCGGGATAGGTTGGAGGGCAATATAGCTAGTCTTTCACAATATAACTACTATGGAAACATTTTGCATTCACATTTACAACCTATATTGAATTGCTTATTTATAGTGAGGGTGGGGGAGGAGGGAAGAGGAAAAAGAATCTAGAGATCTAAGTTTGAAAAACAAATGTTAAAATTTTTTTTTATTTTACATGCAACTGGGGAATAAGATATACAGGCACTGGGGTATAGAAATCCATCTTGCCCTACTAGAAAGTTAGAGGCGGAATGGGGAAGGCTATAAGAGAAAGCAGATTGAGAGAAGGGGTATTCAGTATGTTTTCTATCTTGGGGGGCGGTAGGGGAAAGACGGGGAGAAAATCTGTAACTCAAAATCTTGTGAAAAATGAATGTTGAAAACTAAAAATAAATTTTAAAAAAGGAAAAGATTTAAAATTCCCAATTAAACACAGATTGGAAATCCTGAAAAAAAAAATCAAAGGAGAAATTAATACAATTGAAAGAAAATCATAGAACAAAAATAAAATAAAGTAAAATAAAAATAAATATAAATAAAACTAGAAGTTGGTTTTATGAAAAAACCGATAAAACAAACTATTGGTTTATTTGATTAAAAATGGGAAAGAAAAAAACCAAATTACTAGTATCAAAAATGAAAGGGGCAAATTCACCCCCAAAGAGGAAATTAAGACAACTGTTAGGAGATAATGTGCCTAATTATATGCCAATAAATTTGACAATCTAAATGAGATGGGTGAATATTTATAAAAATATAAATTATCTAAATTAACAGAAGAAGAAATACTTAAATCTTAGAAAAAGAAATTGAACAAGCTAGAAACGACCTTCCTAAGAAAAAAATTCCCAGGACCAGATGGATTAACAAGCGAATATTACAAAACATTTAAAGAACAATTAATCTCAATACCACAGGAATTATTTGGAAAAATAGGTGGAGTCCTATCAAATTCCTGTTATAACATAAATATGGTGCTGATAAACCAGGAAGAACCAAAACAGAAAGAAAATTACAGACCAATTTTTCTAATGAATATTGATAAAAAAATTTTTTAAATAGGATATTAGCAAAGAGATTACAGCACTATATCACAAGGATCATACACTTGGAGCAGGGGACATTTATGCCAGGAATGTAGGGCTGGTTCAATATGTTATCTCAATAGATGCTGAAAAAGCTTTTGACAAAATACAGAACTCATTCCTATTTAAAAAAAAAAAAAAACAAACCTAGAGAGCATAGGAATCGAGCTTACCTTAAAATTATAAGTTCTATTTATCTAAAATCATCAGCAAGCATTACTGCACTGTGGATAAGCTAGAAGCCTTCCCAGTACAGTCAGAGGAGAAGCAAGGGTGTCCATTATCACCTTTATTATTTAATCTTTTACTAGAAATGCTAGCTATAGCAATAAGAAAAGAAAAATGAATGAAAGGAATTAGAACAGGCAGTGAGGAAACAAAACTATGACTCTCTGCTGATGATATGGAGAATCAACTAAAGAACTACTTGAAATTATTAACAACTTTAGCAAAGTTGCAAGATAAAAAATAAAATCACATAAATGATCAGCGTTTCTATGTATTTCCAACAAAATCCAGCAGCCAGAGATGGAGAAATTCCATTTAAAATAACTGTAGACAATACAAAATACTTGGGAGTCTGTCTACCCGCTAAGCCATCCCCGGAACTTTGCATACAAATTAGGGTTAGGGTTCAAGTCACATCTCAAGAACTGAAAAATATGAACTGCCCATGGGTAGACTGAGTCAATATACCACAAAAATGACAATTCTACCTAAATTAATCTATTTATTCGCTGCATGCCAAACTATCAAAAATTATTTTATTAAAGCTAGAAAAAATAATAAAATTCATCTGAAAGAACGCTCAAGGATATTAAGAGAATCAACGAAAAAAACGTGACAAGAAGGTCCTCTAGTTGCACCGATCTCAAACTGTGTTGTAAGGTGGTAATTATCAGAACGGTCTGACACCAAGAAACAGAGGGCTGGGTCAGTGGAACAGATTAGGCACAAACTGCATTATAGCAAATAACATAGTAAGCTAGCACACGATAAACCCAAAGGTCTAAGATTTTGGAACAAAAACTCACTATTTGACAAAAAAGGCTGGGAAAACTAGAAAACAGAACGGTAGAAACTACATTTAGACCAACATTTCACACTGTATACCAACATAAGGTCAACATGGATACATAACTTACACATAAACTGTGATACCATAAGTCAGAGTTAGGGAACATTGGGCCTCAAGGCCACCTGCGGCCCTCCAGGTCCTCAGGGGCAGTCCTCTGACTGAATCCAAATTCTTGATTTGTTCTGAGAATTTTGGATTCAAAGGACTGCACCTGGGGACCTTGAGGGCCACAGGTGGCCTTGAGGCCCAATGTTCCCTACCTCTGCCATAAGCAAATTAAGAGAGCATGCAATAGGTTATCTATCAAATTTATGGATATAGGAAAAATTTAGGACCAAAGAAGCCATAGAGAACATCACAAAATGTAAAACAGATAATTTTAATTATGTAAAATTAAAAAGGTTTTATACAAAAAAAAAACCAATGTAACCAAAATTACAAAGAAAACGGGGAAAAGTCTGCAACAAATATATCTGATAAAGGCCTCATTTCTCAACTATACAGAGAATAAGTAAAATTTATAAAAATACAAATCACTCCCCAATTGATAAATGTCCAAAGAATATGATCAGGCAGTTTTCAGACAAATAAATCAAAGCTACCTATAGTCATAAGAAAAAATTTTCTAAATGACTATTAATCAGAGAAATGCAAATGAAAACAATCCTGAGGAATTACCACACCTATCAGACTGGCTACCATGACAAAAAAGGAAAATGTTGGATGTTGGAAGGTATGTGGGAAAATTGTGACACTAATGCACAGTTGGTAGAGTTGTGAACTGACCCAACCATTCTGGAGAGCAATTAGGAAATGTGTCAAAAGAGCCATGAAACTGCGCATACCCTTTAATCCAGCAATACTGCTCCTAGATCTATACCCCAAAGACATCCAAAAAAGGGGAAAGGATCTATTTCTACATAAATATTTGTAGCAGTTCTTTTCATGATGGCTGAGAATTGTAAATCAAAAGGATGCCCTTCAATTGGGCAATGGCTAAACAAACTGTGGCATATGATGGTAGCGCAATATCATTGTGCTATAAGAAATGATAAGCAGGACGATTTTAGAAAAACCAGTAAAGAAGCATAGTAAACACTGGAGAACACTGAATACAACAGCAACATTGTTCGATGAAGAACTGTGAATGACTTCTCTTTTCTCAGCAATACAAGCATCTACGACAACCCCAAAGGACTAAAGAGGAAGCCTGCCATCGGCTTCCAGAGAAAGAACTGATGTTGACTGAATACAGACTGAAGCAGGCCAATTGTTACTTTCTTTCATTTTTTTTCCTTTTATTTCAGTCTTATACACAATGACTAATATGTAAATGTTTTACATAATTGCACGTGGATCACATATATCTAATTGCTCACTGTCTCGGGGAGGGAAAAAGGGATGGAGGGAGGGATAGAATTTGGAACTCAAAACTTTAAAAATGTTAAAAAGTTAGAAAAAAAGGAAATACATTAAGAAAAAAAGAATATTTCTTAAATACATTTTTATCCTTCTTTCCTGGAAAACTTCCCATCTGTTATGATCAAAATAAGATGTTATTGCTTAAGGCCAGACATACAAGATAGGGCCATGGATCAATTGAAGGAGCCCACAATGGTTTCCAAAAGGGGGGCCACAAAGAAAATAACTTTTATTTGTGTATATTATTATTTCCAATAAGGAATTAAGGTCACCTGTTATATATAACATATCACGAAGAAGTTTTACAACATGCCAGGATCGATGGCGACAATTTTACTCATTTATTCATTTTCAGGATATTTTGGTACATCATAGTCTACATGTACTTGGTTAAGTAGATTACAGATTCTATTATAGAGTTTTTGCTAAACTATCCATCACAAAATGGATAAGTGGCTTAAAAAATTCTTGTAAACAAACCATGAAGATAATGCTTTACGAGCATAACAGAGCATAAAATGAGCAAAAACGAGCATAAAAGAAGCACAAAAAAAATGGCAGAACTAATACTTATTCCTAAATCTTACTGAGCTACAAGGTAGAGCCAATAAAGATATAATCAGTTCTGGTAAGCACTTTGCAAAACCAAAAATTCTAAATTACCAAGAGGATCTATATACGGATTTCTACATTAACAACCAACCTCACTCTAAGTGTATACTGTACGTTGAGATATTAGGCCATCAAGATTTGCAAAACATCTAAAAACTAAACTTTTGTCTCAGAAACGTCGCCCATAAAAATTTGTATCTATACACTCAAAACCTTGGAAAGGATTTTCTTAACCTGTTTCAAAATCTTCCAAATGAAGAACATCAGTAGATTTCAAGTCTATTTGTTTAAACAAAATCCAACACTTTCTAATTAGCTTGCAAGAAGAAATGGCCAACATCAGGGAAGACAGAAATGTACTAGAATTTCAATGATAACAAAAATCTTTGTATGACTGGTGGGAGAAATTACAAAATGTGTCACAATTTCTTAAGTACAGCCTATGAGGTTCTTCTTTCCCACTGCATCTGCATATTTTTTGTGCAATGTTTTCTTCAGCTACATTAGCCACTAAAGCCAACTACTAAAATTAGCTGGATTTCGCTCCAGATCCCAGAACTATAGTATCACAAAGGGTTAAGCCAAAATTTCAAAAATAATCAAATCTAATTAGTCACACAGAGCAGCTAGGTGGTGCCCCGAAGTCAGAAAGAACTCATCTTTCTGAGTTCAAACTTGGCCTCAGATATTTACTAGGTGTATTGACCTTGGGCAAGTCACTTGACCCTGCTGGCCTCAATTATCTCACCTGTAAAATGAGCTGGAGAATGAAACAGCAAACCACTCCAGTATCTCTACCAAGAAAACCCTAAATGGGGTCACAAAGAGTTGGACATGACTGAACAACAAAAATCAGTCATGTTATTAGTGAGAACAAAAAGGGGGTTTATGTTTTTAATAAATTATTTTAAAATACTGCTTATCTTTTATTTTAATTTCTGTGTATAATTTATATTATTCATGATTTTCATATGTGTGTATGTCTATATGTCTACACACATGTATATCTCTATATGGATATATTTTTTTACTTTAGGGACATGTTTTACAATAGGCATATAAAATTCTGCCAAACTCCCGAATGTGGCTTGAACTTGATTAAAATGTAATTGGTAAATGTTTAACGAAAATAAAAACACAATAAAACATAGATAATGTTAATTTATGGCATTTTAAATCAATATGTGGTAGACAGCGATCTGTTTCTATTTGAGTTTGATACCACTGTTTTACAACGGATGCAATATGTTCATAAGCACAGTACTACATCTGTTATTTATAAATATATATATGGATATTCTGGGGGTCTGTGTTCAAAGACTTTTTACTGATAAGAATGTGGGACAGACCCCTGCACTAAACAATTAAATGAGGCGACCTTGAAGCCAGAGCACTTAATGTTGTGAAAGTTTATAGAATTCAGAAGAACTCAATGAAATTTTACACCTTCGTTTTCATTCATCTACTATCTTAAGTTCTGCTCTGAAACAAACACGCATTATTTATTTATTAACACTATCTATAAGCTATACCAATGAGTCATCTAGAAAAAAATCAGGCCTGTAGATAACTCCCTTTACTGAGGCGGATGGCCAGCTGTTCTTCAAGAGTTTCCAGGAGCAATGAGAAATTAAGTGACCGATCCAGGATTATGTAAGCTGTGTCAGTGGCAGGACCTGAACCCGGTCTTCCAGGTTCCGAGACCAGATCTCTATTCACTAAGCCATATTACACATACATACATATACTTTACCTGAGATGTATAGTAGCACAAGTGGAACGACTTTAAAGGAGGAGTGAATGGAAATTTGTAAGGCCCACTAAATGCAGAATCATCCATTACATCAACGCTGCTAGAAGTAAGAACAGCAGAGTCGAGGGAAGTCACACAAGGGTGCACCAGAATATCTTGAAGCGGAGATCCATTGGTGGGGAGATTCAAACTGACTGTAACATTGGGCATGACTCCTTCCAAATCACACTTAAAAAAACAAACAAGATCATTACAACAAGGCCCTAGGATGATGAGAACAAGAAGAGCTGAAGCTTTAGGATTTGCAATGTGCTTTATATAGACTTTATATACATTTTACAGGCTCTCTCCCCTGAGCCTCACAATAACCCTCCGCAGCAGACTTTACAGGCATTGTCTCCACTGTACAAATGAGAAAAGTGAACAGGACTCAAACTGAGGTCTCCTGAGCAGCTTATCTACTTCTGTGAAACCTTCCCACGTGGACCAGAGTAGAGTTAATTGTTTTTCTCTGCTTTAGTGAGTCTAAGTATGAAACTTCAACGACTACCTCGCCTGATATCAACTGATATTATGATCCACCCCTGCTTGTGTTCCTAAAATATATTTATCCTTGAAATATACATGTTTAAAAAAGTTCAATCTGCCCTGCATGGGCGTTCAATCAATGTGTTTATTTTGGTCATAATTACTTTGCAGGCAGAAAACAGCTCTATGAGCAATTTTCTCTGCATCAAGCACAGCACCATGCATACATAAAAAGGCCCTTCATAAATGCTTCCTGATGATTATGATGTATTTATAAACGAAAGTAAATTTGAGGTGGGCTTGTGTACAAGACTAAAAACATGTGTTTCTCCCCCTGAGGATATGGAAAAGACGTGTGAGTTTACTGGTATAGGAAACTCTTCCTAACATAGGTAAGTGCCTTCTCTGGGCTTGAGAGACTTACAGAGGTTGGAGGGCAGCACAGGTAAGTGACTTGGCCAGATTCACACTCTCACTTATGTCTGAAGCAGAACTTCCTGGCCCTGAAACCGGCTCTCTGGCTACTCTATCTACCATCTACACAGCTTCCCTTTTCTCTCCCTTAATTTCCTGTAATTCCTTAGCCACCAAGTGACACTAATTACCTACGCTTAAGAAGGAGGGGACCGTTAAGTCCATGTGCATGTAATTCAGCTGCTCAAATTCTTGGTGATAAAAAATATCACTACTGTTTCCTTGTTTAACTGATGGTTACATGAGCTACTATTTTTCACTTTGATGACTACATCGTTGTAATTTACAACAAAGCGATACATTTTGGAGATGCAGCATCATGTACTTGACAAAGGGGATCAGTCTTGGAGGCTGGAAGAGTTCAAATCCTACCTTGACACATACTAGCTGTGACAACACAGGATTCACACTCGTGCTCCTGGGAATCTTTCAAGAATGTACAATGAAGATTTGCCAATCTGCACGAGTAAGGGCAATTTCTACCTTGATAAAAATCAACACTCTTGACGTGCTTCCTCCCCCTACCAAAGAGGGGGAGGGGAAATTACTCATTTTGAGCTCTCTCATTCATGTATGTGTGTGTACGCGCGCACAGGTGCATATATAAATGTACAGAGAAAGGGAGGGAGAGAGGGGGACGGGGAAGAGAGAGAGAGGGAGAGAGGGGAAGAGAGAGAGTTTCTCTCCCAGCATCTGGAAGCTGACTGAGAACTGAGATGGAGTTTTCCTGAGACCAGAATCTGGTGAAGGCCAAACAGAAGGCAGATATTCCTTCTGGGTCCTAGGGCCAGCTGAACTGCTGGAGGACTGAAGAAGCATGACCGGGATAAGACTTTGTTCCTGGCCTGGCTGATCCTTGAGTTCCAGGGAAGAGAAGTGGTGAAAGGTTTGAGATGTGCTGGACCCTGTGAAGTTCAGTGTGTGCCAGGGACTGCCCTGAGGACTGGACAAGGACCTGGCAGCTGTCTGCTTCTGAATCCAGGTGATTGTTTGGAAGATTCAGGAGGAGCTGGGACCATGGAAGGGGATTCAGGGAATCAGAGAGACTGCCCAGAGTCAAGATGAAGAAAAGGCCTCCCCTTGGACGAAACTGAGGTTTGCTGGACACCAAGGGGTAAAGGGTTTGTGTGGTTTTTCTAATGACTGTACTAGTGATTAATGATAGTTAGTAACTGGGAATCTAGATTAGTGACTGATTAAGTTAATGGTTGCCCCATGAGTGGAAGATTGTGAATTGATTGAAAGAATGATTCAAGTGAGAAGGGTTTCTCCCTTAGGGAAACCATATGATTATTCTTTTGTTCCTTGTTCTAAATATTGTGGCCACTGTAGTGAAAACTGTGTGGCCATTCTAATGTTAAGCTGTTATGAACACTATATTGTGACTTTCTGTGATAAGATGTAATGTTGTGAATATTATATTGTGAATGTTTGCCCTGATTTGTTATGGAATAAACAGTGTTCCCTATACTGTGTAATCTGAATCTTCAAAGCTGTTCACAGCAGTATTCTTTTGGGAATCTACTGGTGCATGGCAGAGAAAGAGAGGGAGGAGGAAGGGCCTTGCTCAAAGTCAGTCTGTGGCAGGGTCAGGCCTCTATTTCCAAATCTCTGGGCACGTCATTCTATTATACTCAAAAGATAAGTGATGTGTGGTGGTGGGTTTTTGTTTCCTTTGGGGGGGTGGGGGGTGGAGGGAGCAAAACATTTGCTTTACAAAAAATTTCAAAATAAGATTCCTTTAAACAGTGAGCTCCTTTAGCGAACCAAAACAATGAAATGCCTAATGATCCTAGTATTCTATCTTGTCATATTAATAACACGTTGTTAACCATATTCAGTAGCTATATACTATTAAAATATGTTAGATATCAATGTCTAGATTTAAAGCATAATGACTTTAGAAAGATATCTGAGAATAAAACAATCTAAAAATAATGTTACTTAAAGACAGCTACAAACTGTTTACTTGTAAGTATATTATTCATTAAGTATTTCTGACCATTTTTATAGACTTGAAAAGGTGGCATTTGTATTAACCTCCCCATTGCCTTTTCACAATCATTAACCTTAAAAAGGATTCCAGTAGGAGTGATTATTACTTAATGGTTCATTTAAAGCAAAACAAAATAGGGGGGGGAAAAAGACTTTTTAATGACAATAGGTACCAATTTAGAGATTAGTCAGTTTTACCTCCTAGAAAATCCAGTAGAAAATTGGTGGGGCATGTAATAGAATCACTGAGTGTTAAAGAACATAGGGACCTTAGAGATCACTCAGTCCAAAACCCTTATTTTATATAAGAAACTCAAGTGGAAAACAATGAAATGATTTGTCCATCATTAGTGATAAAATGTATAGTTCACACCACCCTGGCACTTAAGGACTACCACTTAAGAAAAAAACGTAAGCTCTAGCACTGCATTTACCAAAGTAAAGGACTTTTACTTTTCTCAACACATGAAAAACAGATCCACTGAACACACACCCAAAAGCCTCACCTTACAGGTTACAGTTCCACAGACCTGCCACGTATCTGCCACATCCTGCTTATTGTACTGCATGGATTTAACTTTTTCCATGATCGAAACAGCAACTTGTGGCTTTCCTTTGTAAGTACCTGTTTTCCATGCCGGTTGTTTTGGGGCCTGATTTACTGAAAGATTACTAAAATCATCTGATGAAAAGTCGGCATCCAGCAAAGTGCCAAAAGGACAAACATGCAAGAGCAAATCAGAGAGCTGGCTTGCTTTGCTGCTTAGGTCAGCTTCAGTCTTGGGCCTGGAGTCCAGAAAATCAATCAACCCCAAAAGGAGATCAAAGGCTTGTGAGATGCCACTAATGCTAATGAGAGGTGGATAAGTAGATAAAGTTTGCTCAACTAGTGGAACACTAACATAAATCAAGCCATTCTTCTGAAGGGCAAGGACAGGCCACAGTTCTCTTCCTCCAAAGGGAAGTCCATAGACTGAAGCCTTGCTGATTCGGGAACAGCTATCACGGCTCTCCACAAAGTCCTTATCATTGTCCAATAACCTGAGTTCAAAAAGCAGAGCTTTACAGAAGGGGTCATCTTCTGGTAGAGGCACATAACTTGTTCCATTGAAGATTTTAGCTCTTTGTTCGACAGTGGGAAACCTTCTGCAACAAGGAAAGAAAACCTTATGTTATTCTTGATCCTGTCTATTCATAGTCAAAATAGAAATAACAGGAAAAAACTGTTAACTTCCTAACACATTCTTTATCTCTCCTTTATGTTTCATTTATTCTTTCACAAGATGAATTGTCATTTTAGAAACTGAAAACCTGAGCAACTTTGCTTTCTTTATGATAGTTTTATTGTTGTCGAAATGGAACAGATCTGATCCAGTTCTATACAGACCTCAGACTTTTGGATTCAATGAGTAGATTTAAAAGTAGAAGACAGAAGATTAACTCTTCACATTCTTCTCTCCTCACCCACCAAAAAAAAAAAAAAAAGTTGGTCCTGAAGGACGGTTTATCAGTAAGTAAAAAGTTACAGGTTTAAAAAATTCTTTATGACGTACATACCTTATATACAATGCCAGACACAGGACTAATGCATTCTTTTGGGGATACATAAGATACTTTTACTTGACTTTCACATATTGTATAATATTATATATTCTTTGTTTTAAAAGTTCTCTGCTACCACCTATGGGAGTAGAGACCAGTCCCAAATAATCATGAACTAGTTGAATGATTTTAGAAAAGTCTTTTAATTTCCTTAGGCTTTGGTATCTTTACCTAGAAAACAAATGGGTTGAATTAGGGGCTATCGAATGTCCTTTTAAGTTCTAAAATTCTTTGAACAGGGGATAAAAATCCATTAGACAGTGAGTTCCTCGCAGGCAGGGGCTGAATGTCATCTCTCTTTTTATCCCCACTACTTAGCAGAGTGTCTGGCATAGAATAAGTGTCTGATAAATGGTAAATGACAGGGCTAACTGATGAAATCAATTCTAGGGCCAACACAGGCATTTCAGGTGGATTATCCACTTTCTTGGAAAAGCCTGCAAATATCCGAGTTGAAAGACACCTTATTCAACACCCCCAGAATGAAGCTCAGAAAAATGAAGAACTCTTGACTACACCCAAAATCACAGACTTTGAAACCCATCTATCTTCTGATTCTAAAAACTAGATTTTAATAGGTTCAAAGATAATGGCGTTGCTATGGGACAGATAGGACCTGAGACAGCCTTGATTTGTCCTTGTTGTTCAGTCAAGTCTGACTCTTTGTGACCTTGTCTGGGGTTTTCTTGGAAGATACTGGACTGGTTTACCATTTCCTTCTCCAGCTCATTTTACAGATGAGGAAACAGAGGCAAATGGGGTTAAGTGACTCGTCCAGGGTCACAAAGCTAGTAAGTGTCAGAAGTCAGACTTAAACTCAGGAAGATCTCCCCAACTCCACACCTGGCACTCTATCCACTGTGCCTCCTAGCAGCCATCACCTTGATTTACTTATCTCTAAGGCTTTAAAAGGCATTAAATCAACTTTTGCTATAAAAAGGGTAGTATTTCACTAAATTCTACCAACTGCTAGCTAACTTTCAACATGAATGGGTGAAGAAAAACTCATCCAATCACAAAGGAATTTTTCTTTCTAATTATTACTGTAAGAACAATGAAGAGTTAAAAAAAAACCTACCCTATTTATCTTACTAAAATGAATTCTGTAAATTTTCACTTTTCATAGGATCACAGAACTGGAAGAGACTTTAGAGGTCTCTGTTTGACTCTTTTACAGATGAGAAAATTGATGCCTACGGTGTATAAATAAGTAGTCCAAAATCACAGAGGTAGTAAAATTCAAATCCTCTGACTCCAAATCAAATCAACCTTAATAAAATATTAAAAATTAAACCTGTTTAGAATGTATTTAGTAAAGAAAACAATACTAAGTACTATTCTTTTGTTGGGCAGAGAAATAAGAGCCAGCCGAGACTTGGGTTCAGGATAAATTTAGATGTGGATTTATTAATTAAGTGTGCGACTGCCAGAGTGATCAGCACTCAAATTGGCAGTGATTTTTGGACTTTCAGATCTTGGTTATATAGGCTAAAACCACAAAATTATAATAGGGAGCGGAGCTAGCAAAAGCAGTGACTTACAGAAGTGAACATCAGCCATTGGTCAATTCTATATGACTCAGGGAAGTATGGTACAAGGGTACTAGGGGTCTTTCCTAGAACTGGGTGGAGGGCACAGGGTGGAGGGGCATGGCATGAGGGGAACTGGAATTCCCCAGGGTGTAGTCAGAGCGGGCTGGAATTCCCCAGGACTGGTCAGGGTCATGTTCTGGGTAAGGGAGATGAAGGCCCTGCTTGGTCAGCAGGGCAGGACAGGATGGTACTTAGATGAGATCCTTGCACTGGAATGAGCCTGGTACCTATAATGATTCAAGGAAATAATATGAAATACTGATCAGGGGAGACAGAGTCAGGGAATGCCTTGAGCAATATGCCCAGACGTGCCTTAAGCAGTTTCCACCTAAGACATAAAACAGAGACAAAGACAGAGATACAAGAGGGGCCACAAGTCAGGTGGTATGTAGTGACCTGGGATTTGGGCTTGTGTACAGCACTTTGTGTCAAATACCAGGGATTTTCATTTCTGCCCTGCCAAGCTGTTTTATTTCCCAATCTCCTGTTAGAATCCCTTTCTTCCTTGAAGGCACAACATCCGTGAAACATTCCCCAGGTCTTTCTTAATTCTCCCCAACTACTACTGCTTTCCTTCCTTAACTTTACATTTAGTCTGTTTATGTTTCTTCTAAATCCACTTATAAATACATTTCATTTCCCTTAGACTATGTAAACTTCTTCTGATTAGAGGCTATTTTAATTTTGTATTTATAGTCCCAGCGCCTAGCACAGCGCTTGCCGTGTTATATATGGTTCCTGAACAAAAGCCTAAGGACTGTTAAGTTTAGAAATGAATTAGTCTCCATCAACCCTGGACCCCTCTTCACCAGGGTCACTACTTTGCTGCGGTTCCTTAAACAATTAAGGGCAGAATTAGTGATTGCTTTTCACTGAGGAAACACACGGACTTAGTCATCAAACCCAACGTCCGTTTGACGATGCTGACTTTCCCACCTATTCCATTTTCACAGGCTCACCCGGATAAATCGGTGGCAGCGGACGGGCTCATTCTCACTGCCACAGCACAGCGTCACCTTCCACCTCCTGACGTCATGCATCACATCACACAGATGCCCAAGTGCTTAGAACCGGTCCCCTCTGCACTCCCTCATTCGGTGCATTAGGGAGCCGGAGCAATGACTGACTCGTCCTGGGTCTGACAGGCGGGCTGGGCCCCGGGCTCCGGATCCCGCGTTCCCTTCGCGCCCGGCCGTGTTTCTGGCTGTGCTGCCAGGAGAAGCACTGGCGCCGTGCGCGGAACCCAGACAAGGTCCGTTGCACTACCAACACCTTGTAAAGGCAGCGGCGGCAAAGCCTTGCACAGGTGCAAGGGGGGGGGGGGGACGGGGAGAAGCAGCGAGGAGGGACATTGCGCGTTATGCGCACTTTGAGAACATTCAGTCCAAAGCGTGGCTCAAATGGTCACAACCGCGATGCCCGCGGGCACCCACTGCCACTCACCTGGAGAATCTCACCTTCCCCCCGGTCGGGCTTCCCGGTTCATGGCTCACTAGCCAAATCGCCCGCTGGGCCATGACGGACCCCCTCGTCACCGGTCTCCGGCACCGCCACGAGAAAACTCGCGTGGAGGCTCCCCAAGGCCGGGTCCCCACGTAGGCCCTGAGGGAGCTCTACGGGAGTCGCCGGTCGCCCCTGCCACCTACGGCTACGGCCCAGCGGGGAAATGGGCTCCGTCTACGGTAGCGGGGCTAAAGCCGGCACGACCGCACGGACCGATACAGGCCGACAGCGCAGAGGCGGCACGATGACCGGCCCCAAAATAAGTCCCCAGGAAGAGGGGTCAGTGCGGCTCACCGGAGAAAACTTGTACGAGGCGCAGAGCCCCGCTTCCGCCCCGCCCCGCCCACTTCCTGGACGGTGGCCTGGAAGGCTCAGGGCTCGCCGGTCTCCAGTGCGCCGCCTGACGCTCTCTCTTCGTTTTCACTTCGCCTTCTGCCCTCCCGCCCCAGAGGAGCCCTCCCCGGGCGCCGCCGGGCGCAGCGGCACTTCCGGCGTGCGGAGGCGGCGACGGTGGGGGCGATGCTGGGAGGGGGCCGCTGAGAGGCGTCGGCGGTTCGCTGTGTGGCCGGTGTCCCGCCCCGCTGGGCCGGCTGGGGCAGCGGCGGTGCCGGGGGCGGTGGGCTGGCCGGAAGGCTGTGCGGGGCGCCGGGCCGGGGCAGCATGGGAAGCGGAAGGCTTTCGCGCGCGGACGAATAAGGAGATCGTCCTGCGCGGCGAGAGCCGGGCGGACATCCGCGGGCATGGCTACGACGGCGGAGCTCTTCGAGGTGGGGTGCAGTTCCGGGAGCGGGAGGGTCGGGAGGCCGGGGCCACCTGGGCGGCCGCGCCTACCCTGGGGTGGGGGCGGGGATGACCGGGGAAGCGCCGAGTGGGGGAGGGGCGGCGAGGGGCCCGCAGCCGGGAGCAGATCGGCCCTCGGGTAACTTGTTGTGGGGGCCTGGAAATGCGTGGGGATGCCGGGAGGCCTCCGGCTCCGGGAGGAAACGGGCAGGGCCGCCCGCGATCCGGGCAGGAAGGGGCGGAGCCCTGACGGGCCGCCGTGACCCCCGGCAGGCCGACCGCGCTGGAAGTCCGGCCGTTGTGCTGTGCTGTGCTGTGCTGTGCTGTGCTGTGCTGTGCTGTGCTGTGCACCCTTCGGGGCCGGGGTGGTGGAAGCGGCCTCCGCGTGAGGGGCGGGGGGG
>CM053598.1:213575787-213597161 GCA_028646575.1 Pseudocheirus occidentalis
GGAGGTCACTGGTCATTTGGGAAGGACATTTCAGCTTAAGGATGTAACTGGAAGTCAAACTGCCAAAGGTTTAGAAAGAAAGGACTGAAAAGGAGAGGAAGCCGAGGTGCTGAGTGTACAAGGTGTGTAATTAGAATGTAAAATGCTCACTTCTGTTTTTCACAAAGTTCTCCAAAGATGAATGAGGACATGCACACAACATTCACAACTTCACACATCTGGATGGATAATAAAAAGATTAAAGGAAACAATTAAAATGAAGTTGAAACCTTACAACTTAATCCAGATGTGATTGCTAGCATGAAGCCTTCTTTTCTCCATGTTCTGGGCGACTGTTCTGGCCTCCTCTGCAGGGCCAGGCCAGACCACATTATGGAAAATAAGCACATCACAGAGACGATGGAACATGCACACAGAGACACGTGTCACCCTTTTATTTTACCATATAGAATTGGTTTTATACAGGTAAAATCCCACATTGAAGGAAAACGGCCCGGGCTTTTACCTTACATACTCATTAAAATGCTTAACTTATTTTACAGATAGATAATAAGATGACAATTACACATATTAAAAGATCAATAAGCCCACAAAGAAACATACTCACGTATAACTGGCAGTGCATTGATTTTCTGATTTTAATAAATGATCAATTTTATGGTTTTATATCACCTACACACACGGAACAAGAGGACAGTGTTGCTGACACTGAATTTTACTGCCACTTAGATAAAATCATGCCAATATTTAGGGCGACAACATCACCCCAATACTCACTGGGTACTTGGAATAATTCATCAGCATTGCATTCAAAATAAATTCTTAGGAAATACTTTTGTATGCATATGCTACCCACAAATGTTTTTAAGTTCCCATGTATTTTGATTCTTTTTCTGAGGGGAAAAAAAGTGAGCAAATTTACCTTCTTTTGAAGACTGCAGAGCAGGCAATATCATGTGCCCTTAGACCAGGATTAAGTGACTAGTACCATGAAAAGGATTAACATGAAACAGTTCATTCAGATTTTTCATTTTTCCAGTGTCTTAAACACTGTACTTTTTTTTTTTTGGCTTTTTGGAGGGCAATTGGGGTTAAGTGACTTGCCCAAAGTCACAGGGCTAGTTAGTATGTGAAGTGTCTGAGGCCAAATTTGAACTCAGGTCCTCCTGACTCCAGGGCTGATGCTCTACTCACTGCGCCACCTAGCCGCCCCAAACTCTATACTCTTAATTCTTTATAGGACACCTTTAGTAGGAAAACTAAGTGTCTTGGACCAGCTTTCTGAATTATATCAGTTTAATCCATAGAAGAACCTTTCTGATTCTGGGTTCTTCAGCTCGTCCTCCCTTCCCTCGTCCCTCCAGAAGGCCGTGTTCCACACACGGATGCCTTGTGGAAGAACTTTATGGGAAAGAACTGCATTCCAAACAGACAGGATCAGCACTTCTAAAATCTCATGTGATTTCACAAGTGAAAAGTGTCAATATTACCGCATTAAGAATTACTGACATAAATACTTTATCAGCAATCTGCAGTCAAGTGCTGATTTCCACTTGAAAACCAAACTTTTCCTAAGTCAGTAGCCATTTAAATTCACAATGGCTTGTAATTAGGGCTGTGCTGTTTAATGAGCTGCTCTGATCCTGCTGACAGCTCTCACCTTTTCAGAGTTTTTGAAAACATCAGACTTCAGCTCTCCATCCAGAAACTCATTAAAGTATTTCATCAGCTTCTGAGCCTCCACGGCGCGTTGCCGGGGCGTGTTCACCCCCTCCAGCTGGTCGCCAAGGTGACAGACCTTGGTTGCTACATAGCTGATATGCTCATCTAATTCCTGGAAATGCTGAAAGGCAACCTATAAGGAAATATGGGTAAAAGCAAAAAAAAAAAAAAAAAAAAAAGGTTACTGTTGAACAAGTACACAATAAACTAAGTCTTCAATCTATTTTCCTAATTCAGATAATATTAAAAAAAATTTTAAACAATGTTTCAAGTATTCTATATTAAAAATAACCCAGAGTCAGGAGCCACAATGGTGAGGTATCAAAAACAAACATAGCAGAGTTCCCCTCAAATGTCTCTAAACAGATTTGGAAAATACACTGGACAAGTTTGGACTGGGAAATTTGAAGCAAAAATCATAGAGAGTCATTTTTCCAGCACAGGTCAACACAGGGAGACAGAGAGGATCATGGATGCTGAGGACAGGGGTCTAGCCAATTACAGTTAGCAGAGAAAGGCTGTGAGGTCCCAGACTGAAGATGAGGAGGACTGACCTTGTCACAGTAGAGGAATGGAAGCCAAATGACAACTCTGTTGTTCACTACTCAGTTTTAGGTCATAAATCCAGTACTGACTGAGGAGGGAACCTGCGCCTGGACGTGGCAGTCCAGGGTAGGATAAACTGTGGTCCCCAAGCTGTGTACCCAGAATGAAGTAAGTTCAGAAGCGAGCCACAGGTGCATGGCTTTGACCCCAGGAGCAGAGGAAGGCCTCAGTTGAAGCCTCTAGTCTAAAGCCGTTAGGTTAACAACCAGGTCTGAAATCTCCAACCTGAACCTGCAGAACACAGAACACCAACAGGTCTACAGTTCAGAGGCAAACCTGGGTCAGCAACCTGCAAAGCATAAACCCAACTTTGTCTTGGGTAAGTTCACTTTAAGAACACTGAAAGCACGCTGATCCTGAGCTGTCCCTGACATCCTAGAATAACTCACTGCTCATGCCCCCCCCAAGAAAAAAGCAGCAGGATGAACCCAAATATTTCCTCCATAAATGAAAAGAATGTGACTCAGAAATTGACCTAAACAGAAAATCTGGTCAGAAAGTGGTCTGGAATAATAAGCCAAAAGCAAAACAAAACAAAACAAAAAAAACCTCTCCCTAAAAAGCTACTGCAGTGACAGAAATAGTCAAGACACTGACCCAGAGGAAATAAAGTATCCAAAATATCTACAAGCAAAGAAAACACAGTCTGGGCACAAATTCAACCGGAATTCCTAAAGGAGATGGGGCAAAAGTTTAAAATGTTTTTATAAATGAAACAAGTGCTGGTGCTGAAGGAAAAAACTGGAAAAGAAATAAGAGCTATGAAAGAAAGAATCGGGAAGGGTATTAACAGCCTGGCACGAGAAGTGCAAAATGCTGCACAAGCAAAAGAGTCTTGAGAAATTAGAATAGGCCGAATAGAATCTAATTATTTCATGAAACAACGAAAAATATTAAAACAAAGCAGATGTTGGAAAAATAGAGAAACATATCTCACAGCAAAAATAATGGATCTCAATAACAGAATGAGGAGAAATAAAGACAAAAAAACAAAAGTCAAGACATCATAAATGAAAACTGCACAGAACTCTTAGAACCAGAGAGCAAAATAGATATGGAAAGAATTTGCCAGTCACCTACAGAAACTTGAAATTGAAAACTAGTAGGAACATTATAGCCAAAATTCAGATCAAAGAAGAAAACACTGCAAGCAGTTGGAAAGAAAGAATTCCATAAAAATGAAGAGGAGCCCAAAGGTTAGGGCTGCCTGAGACCCCAAAATACCAACATGCCGGGTCCTGTGGAAAGAATTCCACTCAAGTCTTCTCAGCCAAGGAAAAAGTAAAATTTATTGAAAGTTCAAGTTCGCCACGTGGGGTGCTAGGCCATTTAAAGGTGCTCTCACAGAGCAAGTCTATTCTAAGCTATCTCATGGCGCTCTCACAGAGCAAAGTCTATACCAAACTAGTCCATGGCATTTTCACACCACATGGAGGGAAGATGGGGTTCTACATCATGGCCATAATGTAAAGCCAATCAGCAGTAGATTCCTGAGGGAACGCTACTGTGAGGAGCTTTTAAGATTCGGATTACACAGTATTAGTGAACACTCTGTTTATTCCATTACAAATCTTTGTTCAGTACAATGGTCACCATTTCAACAGTTCACAATATTATATACAATCTTCAGAACAAGGAAAGTCTCTATATTATATCTTATTTCAGAAAGACACAATATTTAGAACAAGGAACAAAAGAAGAATCAGCTAGTTTCCCTAAGGGAGAAACCAGCTTAACACTTAAAAGTTTCAATCAATCAAATCAGAGATCCAATCAATCACTTAACAAAGGAATGACCTAGTTTCCCTACAAGGGAGTTGATACAATCTACAGTTTTTCACAGACATCACCATAAAAGAGCAGAGGGAGCTTAGAATGTGATCATCCAAAAGGCAGCCAAAAATAAACTATCCAGAAAAACTAAACATAATCCTACAACAGAAAAAATGGATTTTTAATGAAAAAGAAGACTTCCAATCATTCCTGAGGGAAAGACCAGAGCTGCATGGAAATGCTTGAAGTGCAAACATTGGAGTCAAGAGAAAAACAAAAACGCAAACATGAGTAAGCAATATGGAGAAGACAAAGGATGAAGTGCTTACCTTGCAATATGGAGAGATGATACATATACCCTTTCAAGACCCCAATATTATTAGGAGGAAATTTAATTAGACAGAAGACCTGGGGGTAGTTCTGTTATGTTTTGATGGTTTTAAAATAACCTTGCAAAGGATAGGGAAAGGGTTTGAAAGCAGGGAAGGAAAGGAGAGCAAGGATGAGGAAAGTTAGGTGCACAAGAAGTACAAACATCTACGCAAACAAGAAGGAAGGGGTAAGGGATGCACTTGATATTTCTCACTCATCTGAACTAGTCAAAGGAGAGAAAAGCACATGCACATATGAGTACAGGAAGGAAAAACCACTTTTAACTTAAGAGTTAAACATGGATCCAAACAAGAGAGTCTCTCTCATTTGAAAGTCAGGTGTTCTCCAGATTATTGCACAGGCAGTTAAAATAACGGCTTTTTTATAGTTGAATAAAAGTATTAAAATACAAACACACCGGCAGAGTCAAGATGGCAGCATAGAAGCAGGAACACTCTGCAGCTCCCCCCATAACCACCTCAAATACCTATGAAATATGACTCTAAACAAATTTTAGAGCTCCAGAACCCACAAAGTGACAGAGAAACAAATCTCCTGCTGAAGGCAGCCTGGCAAGTGAGGGAAGGAAGGGTTCATTGCAGCACACTGAGAACTAAGCCCAGCCCCACATGAACCCACAGTTTTAGGTCCAGGGTGGCCCGACCAGCCAGGCTGAAGCATTGGAGAGAATAGATCACCGGCAGCTGTGGTGGTTTCCAGAATTATCAACCCATAAATATGAAAGACAAAGTAAAAGGTCAGTGGAACTCGGCTGGATTTTGGAGAGACAGAGGAGCGGGTTCGGCCTTCTGCCCCCAGAGCCAGAAGAGGCAGAAGCAGTGGGACCAAGCGACCATTCAGAGGCTAAGCACTCTTGCCTTAACCTGTCTGGATCGGGATTGCAGTCTTGGGTGCGGATCCTAGGGTGTGTGACCAGTGAGCCAGAGTGTGTGGTGGCTGTAGAGAGGGCATCTATCTAATAGCTCTGACAGCTACAAAAACCCCAGTGATTTGGGACAAAGCTCTCTCCATTCTGGAAGCAGAGTTCTACTGTGGCAAAGAGCTCAAAAGTCAACTAACTGGTTGCCAAAAACAGCAAGCACAGGAAGCACAAACAGACAACAGAATCCTTTTTTGGGGACAAAAAGGATCAAGGTGGGGAATGGGAGGAAAACATCAAAGTTAGAACTCCTGCATCAAAAGCGTCCAAGACAAAATATAAACAGGTTACAGGCCATGGAGTAGGTGAAGATGGATTATGAAAATCAAGTAAGAGAAGGGGAGAAAAATTGGGAAGAGAAATGAGAATGATGTAAGAAAATCATGAAAAGCAAGTCAACAGCCTGCTAAAAGAGACCCAAAAATACCCTGAAGAAAATAACACCTTAAAAAATAGACTAACTCAAGTGGCAAAAGAGGCCCAAAAAGCCAATGCGGAGAAAAATGCCTAAAAAGTCAAACTGCCCAGATGGAAAAGAAATTTCAAAAACTCACTAACGGGAATAATGTCTTCAAAATTAGATTGGAGAAACTGGAAGCTAATGACTTTATGAGAAATCAAGATACTATAAAACAGATCTAAACAAATGAAAAAACAGAAGGCAATGTGAAATATCTCACCAGAAAAACCACTGACCAGGAAAATAGATTCAGGAGATATAATTTAAAAATTATTGGACTACCTGAAAGCCATGAACAAAAAGAGCCTAGACACCGTCTTTGAAGAAATTATCAAGCAAAATCAACCTAATATTCTAGAACCAGAGGGCAAAACTGAAACTGAAAGAATTCACCGATCCCCTCCTGAAAAAAGATCCCAAAGAGAAAACCCCCAGGAATATTATAGCTAAATTCCAGAGTTCCCAGGACAAGGAGAAAATACTGCAAGCTATCAGAAAGAAGCAATTCGAGTATTGTGGAAACATAATTAGGATAACACAAGACCTAGCAGCTTCTACATTAAGGAATCGAAGGGCTTCGAATATGATATTCTGGAAGTCAAAGGAGCTGGGATTAAAACCAAGAATCACCTACCCAGCAAAACTGAGGGGAAAAATATGGTCATTCAATGAAATAGAGAACTTTTAAGCACTGTTGATGAAAAAACCAGAGCTGAACAGAAAATCTGACTTCCAAATGCAAGAAGCAAGAGAAGCATGAGAAGGTAAACAGGAAAAAGAAATCATAAGGAACTTATTAAAGTAGAACTATTTACATTCCTACATGGAAAATGATCATTGTAACTCATAAGGCTTTTCTCAGTGTGAGAATAGTTGAAGGGAATATATATGTACATATATGTATACATGCATATATATATGTACGTATAGGAGGATGTATGTATATACAAATATATACGTGAGTATGGGCATTTATATGTTCATGTATACATAGACAGGGCACAGGATGAGTTGAATATGAAGGGATGATATCTAAAAAGTAAAATTAAGAGGGGAGAGAGGAATTTATTGGGAGAAGAAGAAAGGAAGCAATAGATGAGGGTAAATTATCTCATATAAAAGAGGTAAGAGAAAACTGTCACAATGGAGGGGAAGAACAGGAAGGTGAAAGGGAATGGGACAGCTTTATTCTTACTGAATTTGGCCTAAGGTAAGAATAACATACATACTCAAAAGGTTATCTTACTCTACAGGAAAACAGGGGCATAGAAGATAAGAGGGGAGAGGGCAGATTGCAGGAGAGGGTAGTTAGAAGGAAACACTTTTGAAAAGGGACAAAGTGAAAGGAGAAAACAGATTAAGTGGGGAGTGGGAGAGAAATACAGTTAGTCTTTCACAATATGGAAATGATTTGGAGAACTACACATGTACAATCTATATTGAATTGCTTATCTTCCCAGTGGGGGTGGGTGAGGAGGGAAGAAGGGAAAAAAATCTAGAACTTCTAGAAATCTAGAAGTTTTAAAAACAAATGTTTAAATTTTTTTTTTTTTACATGCAACTGGGAAATAAGGTTACAGGTACTAGGATATAGAAACCCATTTTGCCCTACTAGAAAGTTAGGGGGGGGAGTGAAGGTGTATATAAGAGAACACAGATTGGGGGAAGGGGTATTCAGTAGGCTTGCTATTTGTTGGTGGGGGTAAGGGAAAGACGGGGAGAGAAAAAATTGTAATTCAAAATCTTGTGGAAATGAATACTGAAAACTAAAAACAAATAAATTTTTAAAAAATTAAACAATAAAAAAAGAAGAAAGGGCCAATTCACTAGAGAAGTCTTCCTAAAAACCTAGGCCAGCTCCAGGATTAAGCAGTTTCCTAGATGACAATATATTGTCTGATTTGGCATCAACCTTCACTATTCAACCCAACAAGAGTAACTGATTCCAAGCCAGCAATTTCAGATCATTACTTTTTTTACTTCACAAGCAGAAAATATCACTAAAGAAATAATCATTTTTCAGCGCACTGGTGTTTTTTTTTTGTTAGTGGGAATCAGAGTGAAGTACACGTCTATTTCTCTATCCTTCAGATGCCTCATCCTGACTGTTACCTGATTGCTTTTCTGGAGCTCCTGTACCTTCTTAGCAAACTCCTTGGCTTCTTTCTGACACTGCTGCTCTAGTTTCTCTACCCGCCTCTGAATCCTTTCATCCATTATCTGAAGTTCTTGAATATGGTTTACAAATTCTTCTAACAATCTGTTAAAATAAAATTATTATCAAGTACAAAAACAAGTTATGCCCAAATAGACTCTACTAATAATCAATTCACAAATACAATCCAAACCTAAATGACAAATTCCATAGGGCAGCAGTTCTCAACCTGTGGGTCACGACCCCTTTGGGGGTTGAACGACCCTTTCACAGGGGTCACCTAATACTATCAGAAAACACATATTTCCAAAAATGTGTGTTTCCAAAAAACACATAATAGGAACCAAGACACAGCTCCTCTATCCGTCTCCAGGTGGGTCTGCCCACATGCAGATACTCCCACATACGAGTATTCAAGGGTCTCAGCATTAGGAAGGTTGAGAACCACTGCCATAGGATATTTATTTCTGTACGATCTTTTTAGGAAACTATCTTTGTTTAACAATAGTATTTAAATCTTTCTATTATTTCATACTTTTTTCCTGGTCTTTTTCAGAACTTAAAACTTTAAAAATATATATGTTATTTCAGAAACACATCTCTTAGTTGTTGAAAGGAAAATCAATGTTCTGTAGATAAATCATGTTGAAATTTTAACTCTGGGCCCAGGATGCCCACAAATCATGAGATATGTCCCTAGAAACTACAAAATAATTCTACTATAAGCCTAAGGAAAATCATAAGAAAGACAAAAATCACAAGAAAGACAAAAGACAAATCATATAATACATTCTAAAACACAGCATACATTAATTCTTGATTACATGTACAATTTGAAGTGCTCAAGTTTGTTCACATCATTGAAATTGATTGTACTTAACACAGATGTTTAATATATTTCTGTTTTAGAAAGGAAATATTTATAATAAAACTTATAAGTTTTCTTTAAATTATGTCAGTAAACCAGATGAAAGTCTTCAAAATGAAGTCATTATACAAATTCAAAAACACTGACCATTTAAAAGAAAACACTTCACTTCTGAAACACTACAGATTTTGTTTATAACTGGCAAAATCAAGTCAGATAGATATGTTATTTCAAAAGCAAAAAAAGAAGCCACATGAAAAGACAGACTGACGTTGAAATTTTCACTTCACCTTTTGGGATCAAAAGCTTCAGGTCCTCCTCGGGAGCCTCCTCCAGGAGTTCTCCATACCAGACGTTCAATGTACTCATCTGCCACAAAAGGCTCCTAATTGGTAAAATAAATATTCTTTGAGACAGCTCCAAAGACAGCAATTTGATAATACCGTTAATAGGCTCTTAAGAGTTTGGTTTTGAGAGTTTAAAAGGTAGTTAAAGGAATTCACAATAATTATATTACCAAATACTTAAAACATAAATTCTAGAAGAGCTTATTAAAACATAATACTTCAACAAAATGTACATGCTTGTTAATAACATTTATTTTAATCAAATACATAACTTTTGGGAGGAAAACTTGGGGAGTATTCAATCAGTCTAAGTTAACAATGTTCAGCCTCAGCTTCTATACATTTTTTAGAATGATGGCACCAACAAGTGTGCACATTTCTGTATTGCTGTATATACATATGTGTGTGTGTGTGTGTGTGTGTATACATTCATACACTTCCTGCTTTTGCCCATTTGGAATTCCTCTTTCATCACAAATAAAAAATCTGTGCTAATTTATTTCATTTTCTTGTCTACTGTCCTCCTGTTTTCACTTCAAAATGTTGTTGGGATAATCTGATTGAAGTGGATTCAACATCAAGTTCTTTGTAGGCTCTTTTGTTATTTTACTGCATAATACTATGTGTGTAAACACACACACACACACACACACACAATGTTCCCAAAATAGTAATAATCATCTTTGGACTGAGAATAGGAAAAAATGCCTTCATGGAACCCTAAAACCCTTCTCTTCATCTGCTTTCAATGTCGCAAAGACATCCATGCCTTTTCTCTGACCTTCCTCCTGTCCTCTAGAGTCTAGATAAGGGGGAAAAGTCCTTTTTGTTGTTGTTAGCATTCATCGGCAGGGCCGTAACACTTCCGTATTCATACAAAGTTACCTATCCTTGCTTCGATCTTCTAAACATGTCTGTTTAAATTCTAACTTAGTCAATAAATTCCCTCCGTATTAACACTGCCAGTTTACACAGTCCATTCTCTTCATCAGAATCATCTGTGTTTGTCTTCAGACAAATCTGTTTCTTTGCTGAGTAAGTTGGGGTAATATCAGCATCTCAGGTTTTTGTCTATTTCTTTTTCTTACTGTTTTAATGGCAAACCATGGATACAGTGACCAAATCTAACAGTACATGCAGCAGAGAGAAGGGAAGAACGCTTTAACCCCAGTCCACTCCAGAGAGCCCATTACACAGATGTGAACTTTGATGAGAAATTCAGCGTCCTCTATTTTACTCTTTTGTTCAGTATGTTATACATGTTGTTCTCTTAATTTTAGCTATTTCGTTCCGAATCAGTTCACAGAAGTGTTTCCAAACGTTTCAGAATTTCTCATGTCTCATTTCTTATGGCATAATTATATTCTGTTATAATGTCCCACAATTTGTTCACCCATTCCCCAACCAACTGGTACACATTTTCCTTTTGGCTTTATTGGTACGAGAAAAGTTATCTCACAATGGCTCAAAAACTGTGATTATCTGACAAGCATTTTGTTTGTTTATGATGGATCTGAACGTATCATTGGATCCTCTCCCACGTGGGTGTGAAGCGCCACAGGTGGGTATGAAGCCTGACCAAGATGGCTCGGGAAGCAGCTCCATCCACGCACCTGCTGCTGCAGCTACTGCTGCATGGAGATTAATAACACAGGGGCGGCTGATGGAACGCAGGCCCAGGGCCAGCCTCTGTCACAAACCGAGGTGAAAGCTCTAATTTAGCCAATGTTTCACTTTCTGAGGTCAATTCCTTTTGTCGTTTTTAAGTTTTTGTTGACATTTTTGGTTTGTTTGTACACTACTTTCATTCCCAAACTTTCCTCAAACCAAGTCATAAGAACTGGCTTCCTGAGAGCATCCCACTCTTTGGTATAATTTTGTCCCGGATCTTCACTCCTCTTTTTCCGAAACGTTTAGAATTCGCATCCACTTGTGCCCTAATCCTTCCAATCCTAATCATCAAAACCTTCCTCTATTTCCATCACTTCCATTTTGACCACCAGCTCCTCCACACGATCACAACTCAGTTCGGGATAGCAGTTGCTCATCTCATTTTTCTGTACTTTCTGATGAACGACACCGATCATGGCAGTAAGTCATTAAAATAATAAGCACCTTATGAGCAAGAGCTATTTCATTTTTTGGTCCACGTCCCCCAGAACCTACTACAGTGTCTAACACACAGAGGGTGCGTAATAAATGGAAACGAACATTAAGAATGCCTGAGCTTCTCCTGCTTTTGAGCAGAGCGCTCCAGAGTGATCGGCACACTTGTTAGGCTAAGTGCCTCCTTTGGGCCAGCTTCAATGGCTGAAGTCCCTATGACTACGATCCGTGCAAGAAGTCGGGCAGATGTCCTGAACTCCTCATCTATGGCGTCTTCTGGCTGGGCCCCATCTAAGCTCCCTCCACATATCACTCCCTTTTCTCAGCACTGATTTTAATGCAGACATTTTCTTCATTGTTCCCAGATTCCCTCATGTGAGCGCCCGCTTATTACATATGTTCCTTCTGAATGAGAAATAACCATCCATTCCCAGAGTCTAACCAGGAATCGCATTTTATCCTATGTCAGCGATTAGGGGCTTGAATTGTAGTGCTTATGTGACGATCAAGTTCATTTTACTACCTACATTAGGTACATTTATGTATATTCCTCCCTTTTTAGATCAAGTCCTTGGTAAACCATTGGTCCTACCCATTGACCTTCCTATGGCCCACTTGCTACTCTCGCTGAATCTGGTCCACTAGTTGTATGTGTGCGGCTTTCCTCTGATTGCCCAGCCATTTTCAACTGATGCCATAAATACCAGTCAGGTCACTAGATCAGCCCACAAAACCCAAATTAACCCATAACGTTTCTTAATTAGGATCTAAATCATCCCTCTTGTGCAATAACTAAAACAGTCCTTTTCACTGCCCTTGGCACGCTTCTTCATCCTCAGCTTACCATAAGCTTCAGAGTTCCTATTACTCCAATTAAGGAGAGAAGTCAATCTAAGTTAAACCAAGTTAAAGTTTCTACAGAAAAAATGTCATAGAATTCCAATGTGGAGCAGCAATTACATTCCCACTGAACTGAGATGATGTCCTTCCCTTTTTCCTCCTCTTGTCTGGCTTGGACAATGGAGCCCCAAGCTCCTAGTGATCACTCTTCTGGCTGAGGCATATTTTGAGACAGAGCAGAAATCTCTCATGTGAGTGTAAATAACTAACAATTCTTGGTCCTAGAGCGCTTCCTGTTCATTCACCTTCTTTCCCAGGGTCTCAAAAAGTGGCCTACCTAATTAATTCCCTTCCAATTCCTACTGCATCCTGCTTCTGAATGGGATTTCTCTTCCCTCTGGGTTACTAAAGCCCAGCACACACCCAAAAAGCTTTCCCCCTATTTTCCTGTCACTAAAGTAAACACACAGGCTTTGCAGGTTTCTTGGAATATTACTTATTAGTAATAATGGAGAAATGGAATAAAAAATCTCCAAGAGATAATGAGGGAAAATATTCCAGATACAAGAAGCAGTGGATGAAAAAGCAGGGGCAGATGACAGAGTGTAACACGTGAGAAGCCACAAGGCCAATCTGGCTAGTGCAGCGGGGGACAGGGAGTATAAGAAGACTGGACAAGTTCTAGGAAGCAAGCAGGTTTTGAAGAGCATGAAATGGCAGAAAGGGCTTATATTTGATCCCAAAGGTAACAGGGAGCCACTGTAGTTTCCAGGTGACCAGAAAGGCTGGTGGAAAGCACGACATGAATAAATGATAAAAGCATTCAAGTGCTTGCTGTATGCCTGGCTTTGTCATGAGGTCAGAAGAGCCTTTAAGGAAAGTGCTTTTGAACTACTCTTTTTGTAGTGACAAAGGTTTGGAAACTGAGGGGATGCCCATTAACTTGGGAATGGCTGGACAAGCTGCGGCCTATGATCGCAGTGGAGTACGTGGACTCATGATGGGAGGTGCGGGGAGTCTGAATGGAGACTGAAACATGCTATTTTTCACTTTATTTTTGTGGGGTTTGTTTGTTTGTTTGTTTTGTTATGTGTCTTCTTCACAGCATGACCAGCATGGAAATATTGTTTGCATAATTAGGCACATATAACAAACTGCTTACTGCCTGGGGGAGGGGAGAAAGGGAAGTAAATAATTGGGAACTCAGAATTTTTAAAAATGAATATTAAAAACTGACTTTATGGATGTGGAAAAATTGGGAAACTAATGCAATGCTGGAAGAACTGCCAACTGATCCAACCGTTGTGGAGAACAATTTGGAATTATGTCGAATCATGCCCTTTGACCCAGAAATACCACTATTAGGTCTTTGTCCCAGGCTGATCATGGAAAAAAGAAAAGAATTTATATGTTCTGAAACATTTATAGCAGCTCTCTTTGTGGGAGGAAAAAAACTGGAAATTGAGAGGATCCCCAGCAACTGGGGAAGGGTTAAGCAAGCTGTGGTATATGATTGTGATGGAACGCTACTGTGCTATAAGGGAGCTGGTTTTAGAAAAACATGCAAAGACAACAGACAACAGTGAAGGCTAAAATGAGCAGAATGAAGAAAACATTGCATTTAGTAACAGTGGTAATTCTGAGTATCAGATTCAAACTAATACACGTCCAGAGAAAGAACTGGTCAACAGAATCATGTATAGTATCACTCTCCATGTATCTGTGTGTATGAATACAGAGACGTACACACAGATACATATGTATACATGTGTATACACACACATATTCCATATCTGTGTCTAATGGCGGTCTTCTCTATTGAAGGGTAGGGAGAGAGCAATAAAAACAGTGTACGTCAAAGAATAAAATAAAGTTCAGAGAGAAGCAAAGAAAAGCAGAGTGGCTTTGGAAATAATATGTAGTATTTATTACCTAGTTTAAAAAACAGTAGTGTGAAATAGACTCATGGTTTCATACTGAATTCTCTTTTTGTGTTGTGATGCACACTTGGAATTTTTTTTGTCTTTAAATTTTTTTAAGTTAACTTTATATATAACTGGGCGAAAAATTTTAACTGCTTTACACGGCTTTGAGGGCTGTGTGAAGGATGGATTAGTGATGAGGTGTTTGTGGTAGGAAGATCAAATAGGAGACTACTGGTTGTTGCAACAGTCCAGGTAAGAGGTGATACGTGCCTTAATCAGTGTAGCGTCTGTGTGAGTACAAAGAAGTGGAGGCAAAGGGCAAGAATCAGCTTTTTGCAAGTTAACTTCTCGGTATTTACACATATAAAACCTCAGAAATTTATGCTCGTTTTCTGCAGGCAGAACCCGCACAAATGAACTTCATTCTGATTTCAGTTATCTTCCTACTAATTTTCTTCTGGAGAGCTGGCTCTGTCTGGGTCTACTCTTGGCTCTAAGATGTCACTAACGTGACCCTTCCCTCCCCCCCTTCCCCCCAGGTGTTCTCCCAGTTCCTGGTTCAAGACAAGCACAAAAACACTGACAGGGTAAAACTAACTGTTCCAAATGGAGAAAAGAGGGGAAAGAAGGAAAACAAGATTATGGTTGGGGACCTTGTGACTACAAAGTCATAAAACAAGGATCTATAGGTAAATGAAAAACTGACTCTGAAGAAAATTCACCAAAAAAAGGAATTCCAAAACTGTTTTAAGCAAAATCAACTCAATCAATGGGCAATAGTCACACGAATGGCACCTTTGGGGGAGAGGAGGACAACATGGCAAAACAGTATAGGAAAAATAATAAAAATAAATTTCTAAACAGCACTGAAAATTTTGCGAAACACTTTACATCCTATCTTTTTGGTCTGTTTTAGTTCTCAAAACATTGCTAAATAGGTACAAGAGTATCATCCCCATCCTACAGATGAAGCGACTGAGGGTCAGGAAAGGTGTGGCAGAAGGGGGATCTGAAACCAGTTTCCTGACAGATATTCAGCACTACAAGCAAAGACAGCTCCACTGCTTTATGGGCAAAACAGAGATCTAGCACTTAAGGAAATGATGAAATTTCATGATCATAAGGTCCTTCTAGGGCTCACAGCTAAAACTAGAAGACTTAATTTGAAGGATTCAGAATCACAATGTAGTATACTCCTGAATACCACCAAATATTATCTAACCCGAATCTTTGTGGCTTTTAAAAACTGTGATGTAACGCCATTAAGTGTCTCGCACACGCTACTTTAGTGTCTGATAAATGCATGTGCTCGTGTGTTTTGTATAAACCTGACTTTGTGCACGTTGTAACACTATTAGCTTCTTGAGGGTAGGGCTGCAGCACCTAGCACTGAGCCCAGCATACACGAGGCATTCAATGATGCTTACTGACTAACGTCTGGACAGATGAATGAGGGACCAAAGGCCAAAAACCAGTTTGCTACATACTTCTTTATGTCACATTAAGTAGAAGTAGAGAATATGAGAGCTGGAAGGGATCCTAGCCAATCACTTCATTTTACAGCTAGGTAAACTGAGATCTAAACTTGTGATTTCTTCAAGTCCTGAGTGCTGTTCCTATCTTTCTTCTTTAGCAAATAACCTGCTTTCCTACCCATCTTCAGTTCCTCCTTTCCTATTTCACACCTCAAAACCCCTCTCTATCTCAACCTGCCCTTCCCCTCTTTTCTCCAGTCTACATCTTCCTTGCCAAAGCCAATGCCTCTACTTGACAAAATTATGGGAAAAAATAGGAAATATGATTCAAAACCCTAGCATGGTTCTTAATTCTTCCTCCTCTCTCACTCCATATATCTGTATAGCTGCCTAGTCCTAGACCCTTCTCTTCACTCACAGAGGCGCCATCCTAGTTCAAGCCCTTCTCTCACTAGGACCACTGAGAAAACCCTCACCTGTGGTTCCAAGAAGCTGCAGCACGCCCTGTGGCCCCCCTAGTAAACTACTGGGTTTGTTCAGGTTAACAGGTTGAGGGTAACTAAAAAGCCTTAAACTCATCAACGAGTTAGGGAAATATCTACCCCACGCAGGGGAAGACTCCACTTGAGGGAACGGGAGGATGAGAACAATTGGCGGCTCAAGTAGGTGCTATGGAGAGCTCAGAGCTTGGTCAAGCAACTCTTCAAAACTATAAGTTGAAAAGAACGTGCCAGCCTAGACTGATAAAGGGCCTCAGAATGGCCTGGACCCCAAGCTTATTCCCATCTACTTTATTTGATCTCATGGGGTGTGTGCAGTGTTCAGAGAGGTCAAGTACTTCTGGCGTGAGGGCTGCTCATCCATCTTTGGTGCATATCTTCACCCAACTCTCACCTGCGGCAGTGGCCATGCCCCAGTAAAACTGTCTCAGCAGGTGGCCTAAACCAGGCTAAGGGTAAGTGACAGGCCTCAAACCTGTTGGTGAGTGAAGGAGATATCTACCCAAAGCACATGAAGACTTCCCCCAATGGAGTGGGCAGATGAGAACAATTTGTTCCAACGGTCGTGAAGGTGACTGAAGCAGGCCCCATGGGGCACTAAGGCTTAGTCAGGTAACAAAGAGACCAAGGTCATCCACTGCATCTTGGACCTTCACGGGTCATCTTGACTTCTATCTTGCCACTGGACTTCAATGACTTTGAGAGAGTGAGGGTGAGGACTTAACTTTGTGCAACTCTGCCTCACTTAAAGCCAATTAAGACATCACTCATGATGTCACTGACGCTCTTCCAAAAACAAAGTATGAACAGCAATAACGACCATAGTTTGCTCCTTTATTGCCTCTCAAAAGGAACACTGTTAAAAAGCTCCTAACTGGTCCCCTTGCCTCTAGTCTCTCTCCTCTTGAATTCATTCTCCACACACCTGTCAAAATAATTTTTCTGAAGCAAAGGCTTGAGAAATTTCATTTACTCCCTATTATGTCTAAGATAAAATACATATTCTTTGCCCAGACATTTAAAACTTTTTCCAATCTGGCTCCAATCCACCTTTCCAACTCTATACACTTTTATTTTATCATCTTTTCACACTCTGTGTTTAGCCACATTGAACTAACCAAAGTCCCACAAACACAACATGCTACCTCCAGTTTCTATGCATTCGTGCAAGCCAAGTCTGGAAGGCTCTCTCTACTCGCCCAGCAAAGAATTCTTTAAAGCTCAGTGCAAAGACACCACTTGGTCAACAAAGCCCTCCCTCACCAAATTACCTTATATGTGTTTTAATTTGTGTACACGCTACATTGTTCAAAGCACTGTAAGCTCTTCAACAGGAAAAGTCTTACTTTTGCCTGTTTGTATCTCTGGAGCCTAGCACACAGTTGGCGCCTTATTTTAACTGCTGAATCAAAACCTATCAGAAATGTTATAAATAACCATATTCAGAACTAGAACTCATGTCTCCTGATTCTCAAACAATGTTCATTTTATCAAAGGACCTTAGGACTTGGCTGAACACCAGGTAAATTTAGGATCTTAGAGAACTGGCCAAAATTCAGAAATATAAGTGGTCATCCAGTTACCAAGTGTCGGAAGAAGAATTTGATTTCAGGTCTGAAGTAAGTCCGGCAAACTAGCCTAAATTAAAAAACATTATCTTCGAATTCTCTCACCAATTTATCTCCTTATCAGCTAAACTCTCTGGGCTAAGGAAATCATCTGGATGTTTCCCTATTTCTCTTCTCCATTTGTTCATCAGGAGAGAGAGAACTATTAATGTTTAAAGCACCCATGAGAGGGAACCAGTTTTCAAAGTTACAAGAGGGGGAATCTGCAGCAATGGACTGGGTCCCTGCAGTATGGATGATGATGATGATGATGATGATGATGATGATGATGATGATGATGATGATGATGATGACGATGAGGAATGGTGTACAATATAGAGGCAATAAATAATTGTCCATTATCTGTTCAGTGTTTTACAAGATTGCTTCATTTGACCCTCACAACAATTAGTACAGGCTATTATCAGGCCTCTTTTATGGTTGAGGAAACTGAGGCAAACAGGCTTTGGATGACTTACCCAGGGTCAACAGCCGGTCAGTGCCTGACACCAGATTGGAAGGCAGGTCTTCCTGCTTCTGGGTGCTGTGGTCTCCCCACTATACCTTACTGCCTCTAGGAAGTCAGTCAAGATCCTCAACGTTCACATGTTTAACTTTTGAAACTTCAAGCTTTCAGATGATTTTATTAGTAAATTAATTTTCACTTTCTCATGGACCACCACACACATTCATGACTATGCACAGTGGGAAAAAAAAAAAGAGGCAGGATACACCCAAGTTTGTAGAGCAGCTAGTATCCTACTAGGATGGTTTGGCATAACGGATCAGCTACAGACATACAGCGTGCTGATCCCATCAGTGACTGCATAATCCCATACTCCAAGACCCTTCTTAGGATCTCAAACTGCAGCAGTAACTGGAGAGGGGGAAGACTTAAGGTGGGGGGACCAATCAGCAATGCTCCAGGTGAGAAGTGAAGAGTCTAGACTAATGTGACTAATATGAGGAGAGAAAGGAGGTGACAGGAGAAATGTTGTGGCCGTAGAATTGGATCCATGAACTAGGGCAAGTCAAGAATCAAGTAGGACTCTGCCTGCAAGTGTGGGTGACTAGAAGGATGATGGGGCCCTTACCAGAAACCGACAAGTTAGAAGAAGGAGTGGGTTTATAGAAAAAGGCAATACATTCTGTTTTAGAAAGCTGAAGTTTGTATGGGCCGTCCTAGTACGGACATTTAGCAGTTGGAGATGTAGAGTTCAGATAAACAGATTTAGGAGCAACCTCACAGAGATGATCTCTGAGTTTCTGGGAGGTGATGAGTTCACCAAAAGAAAGAAGAAAGCTAGAGCAGAGCCCCCGTATACATACATTCACAAAGGACAGAGTAACATGAATGACATTACTGCAAAAGAGAATGAGAAAGGTCAGACAGTTAGGGAAGAAAGAGTATGTACAGAAGAAGGTGGGCAACATTTTCAAACACTCCAAAGGCTAATGGACTTACCAATAAAAAGATCAACTGAAACCTCAAAGAATCCAATGTCAGGGTTGAGAAATTAGTACAAGGTGAGAAATGAGTAGAGGAAAGAAGAAGCGACTACTTCTAGGTCAATAGATGGTTTTTCCTAGGAATTTAACTGTGAAAGGAAAGAGATATAGAGGGGATGACTGGGTCGAGGGAAAGTTTTGGAAAGAATGGGGGCACTGAATGCAGGATCTGCACATTGTTTTCAAGGAAATACAGAAGGAATCAGTGGATGAGAAAGGGCTGAAAAGCAAGGGGAAGGAAGTGATGAGATTCTAGACTAAGATGACTTGTGAAAGAGTAAAGAAGGGAATCAAGGCTCCAAGTACGGGGGCCGGTATTAGCCATATAAGGGTCATTTCATAGAGCAAATAAGGACAGGATAGGGAATGATGCTGGGGAGACTTGAAGTATGGAACTGCAAGATAAGGAAATGTAGAACTAACTCAATCTCCTCTGGGAAGTCTAAGTGTTTGGAAAAGGAGCGGCAACAAAAGAATGACACAAGGATTCAGGAGGGCAGCACAAAACTGAACTGGTTAACTAAAGGTCAAAGACGCTGAATACAGAGAGTTGATATCCTGGGAAAACAAGAAGAGTGACTAGAGGCTGTAGGGAGATGGGGTTATTATGAGAGGAATTTCATAGTTCTAGACTCCAAAAATGAAACGCTTGTTGGTGATGACAAGAGAAAAGGCAATACTGATAAAAAGTTTTTAAGTCCTTTGAAGAGAGATAAGAACACAGGTTAAGCTTTTGTTTCCTAAATTAAAAAAGAAAATTACTTTGGCAATGAAAAATCGCTTTGATTTTTTTTTACTGCTACAAGGGGTTTCCAATATTGAATTATTGAAATAATTCTTCACAGTCAAATGTTAACATTAAAAATGACTTTTAAAATGTTTAAACTGATGAGGCAGAAAGCTAATCTAAAGAAGAAAAAAACAAAAGCTAAGATGAAGCTTTACATAGAAGATTGTCTAAGACTTTGGACTCACAAAAACATCCTGTTGTTATTATCATCACTAGGTAATATGAGGCAGAATCATGCTCTACAATATTGTAACCCTTAAATGACAAGTTCCAAGACAAGAGACTATTATTTTTAAGAAAAAACAAAACAAAAGAACACCTAAATATATTTTCTTTTTTTTTTTAATTTTTTTGCTTTTTGGAGAGCAGTTGGGGTTAAGTGACTTGCCCCAGGTCACATGGCTAGTTTTTCTGTTAAGTGTCTGAGGCTGGATTTGAACTCCAGGGCTGGTGCTCTATTCACTGCTCCACCTAGCCGCCCCTAAATATATTTTCAATGAAATCAGGAAGGCTCACTTGACTAAGTGTTTGTAGATAACATAAATATCCATTTTAACCTATAGCATAAGTGCCAGGAAAAGATTCACTAATTACCATGTTTCAAGAATTAATTCAACAAGAGTTGTGAAACCACAAGTACAATTAATTATGGGTCCATCTCTGTCTTGCATTTTTCTGATTTGCTGAAAAGGACAAATTTTGACAAGCTCAAACTAGGCGCCTCAAATAACCTTGCAAATGCTTTCCCTCTTTCACAAACATGCATAGTTTTAAAAAAAAAAACAAAACCAAAACCCCACTTAACTAGCTAGCATGACTGCAAGGTCCTGTGCCTTATCAGATGGCAGGAGGCTGTTCAAGAAAATAAAATTAATCTGACCTTTAAAGACAGCAAATGTCATGTGATAATATTCCTCTTGTGATACAAGGAGTTTCGCAGCTACATGAATTATGTAGCCAAACTGATTTGAGAGGAAAAAGCACAGCAATTTTTAAAGTAAATTTCACCTGGCAAAACTTAGCACCTGAGGTTCTGAATGTGAAATAACAAAAATTATAATTGAGAGGGAGAACATAATTTCTTCTTGCGGCACAAGTTTTCCAAACATAAACTGCACAGGTTTCCCAGTAGAAAAGAGATGCCTTTGGATTTTTTTTTCTAAAAGGAAATCAGTAAAAGGAGAGTTTCACAGGTGAAGAATCCAATCTACTTCCCTAGGTCCAATCAAGTTAAAAAAATAAAACCCAACAGACCTCTAGGTAGCCAAGGTACAGATTCGCCAGACAATCCTGGGGACAGTGGGTGCATTTGATGATGCTGAGGCCCAGCTGTTTCAAGCCGAGCACCGGAATTCCAACCCCAAGTCACTTCCCGGCTC
>CM053598.1:213597661-213612868 GCA_028646575.1 Pseudocheirus occidentalis
TGAAACTGTGAACATTGTACTGAATCTGATTTTGTAATGGAATAAACAGAGTGTTCACTAATACTGTGTAATCCGAATCTTAAAGGCTGTTCACAGTAGCATTCTTTCAGGAATCTACTGCTGATTGGCTTTACAAATTGCCTGTTGGGTTTTGTTGACAATATATAGACAAGCTAATGGTTTGTGTGTTTGTTTAAGTAATATAACCTGTTAGGTTGTTTAAGCTTAAATTGTTTTAATTAATTTTCACTTGAACACTAAGGTTCCCTAAGTAGATCAATAACATCATTGAAAAACAATTCCTTTTCACCTATGCTTATGCTATCATTCTTTTTCTTATCTTATTGTTACTAGATTTTCTATAACTACATATAATAATAATGGTGACAGTCCAAATCATTGATTTTCACCTGATCTTGTTTGAAAGTTTGTTTTTGTGGGGCTTTTTGTTTGTTTTTAGCATTTTTCTGTTACAGATAATACTGCTCTTGCTATTTACCGAATGAAAGAAAGGTCCATTTAGATGGGTTTTACCCCTTTTTGTGTGTTTTTAACAGAAATGGCTATGGTGTTTTGTAAAAAAACAAAAATTATATTCATTTGATATAATCATTCAATGTTTAAAAATATAGTATGTTATTTTTAAAATAATAAGTCAATTCTGCATTCCTGGTAAAAATTTAACCTGGTTATATGACATAACCTTTCAAATCCGTGTAGCTCAGTTTAGTAATATTCTACTCAATGTTTCTCTATCAATATTCATTACAGATACTGGCCTATAGTTTTCTTTTTCTGATTTCATCTTGTTTTAAATATCAGAACATATTTGTTTAATAGGAGGAATTTGGTAGGCTTTCGGACTCTCCCATTTCTATTACTTTTTGTAATTTTGTAATTAACTATTATTTAAATGCTTGATAGAATTCACTAGTAAATCTCTTGTCCTTTTGTATTTTATCTTTCAGAATTCACTTATCACTTTAATTTCTTTTTCTAAGATTAGATTATTTCAATGACCTATATTTGCTCTAAAAATTGAAGTATTTTATATTCTTGAAAATATCTATTTCCTTTAAGTTATATGGTTTATTGGCACATTATTAGACAAAATTTTCTCATTTTTATATTTTTTGCATTTTTTCTAAATATTCCTTTGTTGATATTAACAATTAGATTTTCCTTTCTTCTTTTAGAATCATATCAGCTGACAATCAATAAATTTTATTAATTTTTTTAAAAAGAGTTTCTTCTTCTGTTTCTCATTTCAGTGTGGAATTTTCCCCCTTTTAATTGTGTTTATTTCTTCTTTGATTTCCAGATTTTCTATTTTAGTGTTTAATTCAAGATTGATATGTTGCTTTACTAATTCTTTTAGTTGTGTACCTGAGGATATCATATAAATCCTCTGATTTATAATTTCTCTCTTCTGAGGAGGAAAGTGCTTAGAAATATTCATTTTTCCTGTACTGCATTTGATTGTATTCTCAATTTTATGATATGCTATTTTATTGTTATTATTTTTTATGAAATTGTCAATTCTTTCTAATATGATTTGACCCACTAGTTCTTTAAGTAATGTAGTCCTTATTTTACTTGGAATTCTTCATTCAAAAATCTTGTATTTAATTGTAATTTAATTGTAATTTTTAGTATTATGATCAGTAAAGTTTGTTTTTGTTGTTGTTGCTGTTGTTGTTTTTACTATTTCTGCTTTTCTGAATATGTTTGTAGATGTTTTATGCCCTAACAAATGACCATTTTTTTTAGGTGGTGCACATGGTTCAGTTATATGGATTCTCTTTTATATGTATTTACATTCATGAATTACCAGGAATCTGACATTTCTAACTTATCTAAAAATCTTATTCAGGTCTTTAACTCTTTTCATATTAATCTTTCTATTAGATTTTTCTGTGTCTGAAAGGGCCACATTGCAACCCCCAACTATTCTAATGTGTTGTCTATTATTTTTTGAAGTTTGATTAACTTTCTACTTAATTTATGCCATTAAGTACAGATACATTTTATTTTTCTTTATTTTATATGACATCTAAGCATAATATAGTTTCCGTGTTCATCTCTTTAAACCATGTCTATTTTTGTTGTTGCTTTGTCTAAGATAATGGCTGCTTCCTTTGCTTTTTCAGTTTACCTGAAGCATAATACATTCTTTTCCTGCCCTTCATTTTACTCTGTGTGAATCATTATGTTTCAAGTATGTTTCTTAGGAACAATATTTGATTGCATCCCATTTTTTAATTCGCTATAATATCCTCTTCTATCATAGGGATCAATTCCATCTCATTCATATTCAAAATTATTATGTTTGTTAATTGTGTGTTTACTTTCATTATTACCTCTTTTTCTCTTTTGTCTCTGTTTCTATTTTGTTTAAATGTGGTGTAATCAACACAAGTCTTCTATAATTGAAGCAATCTTTTTTTCCTTCTACTTCTTCTCTTATCTTGCCTAGTCACTAATTGATCACTGTTACTTATACTTTCTTTTCTTAACTCCCTACTTTACATTTTACCCTTCAAAGATTAAGTTTCTTTTGCTTATGACTCTTCCTTCCTTGACTCTCCCTTCTCTCCTAAACTTTCCCTTCTCTTCTTTCTATCACATTTAACATACTTCTTTCTGTGTCTAACTTGCCTAAGGTTCATGGGATATCTATTCATATGAGAAATAGGAAGCCCTTCCTCTTTATTTCTTCCTTAGTGTATGCCTTTTCCCTCCCTTTTCTTTCCTCACTTAAGACTATCAAAACAGAATAGAACTACCCCCCTCTCCTACCTCAAGCCCTATGTTTCTTTTATTTAACTCACGCACATTGAAGACATGATATTTGAAGGGACATGTCACTTCCCATGTTAGAGTGTAATATTTCCTTATTTTTAGTCCCTTCCAACTACTCAAATGTATTTACATTTCTCTTCGTTCCTGTGTTTGTATGTTGTCATTTCCACTTAATTCTGGCCTTTTTTCAAGAATGCTTTCAAATTCTCTAGTCCATTAAAAATTCTTTTTTTCCACACCCCCCACTGTCAGATCATACTCGGTCTTGCAGAACATGTTATTTTTAGTTGTAAGTTTGCTTGTAATCTTTTGTCTTTCGTAATATCATATTCTAAGATAATGTCTCCTTTAGAGTAATTGCTGCCAAGTCTTGTGTGATTCTGATTGTGTTGCTTGGCACTTAAACCTTATCTTTTTGTCTGCTTTTGGTATTTTTTTTTAACCTGGAATATCGGGATTTTAGTTTTGACATTTCTGAGAGTTTTCAATTTAAAGTTCCTTTTGGGAACTTAAAGCTGGTTGCTTTGAGACAAAGGGAGAAAAAAACCCCTAAAGAGTAAACCCAGCAGTCCATTGAGTCCCCAGAGGTACCCTCCCTCATTTAGAAGCAACTAAAAAAAAAATCACCCCAAGCCCACCAAGCCGTGACAAGCTTTCCTTGCTCCTGCTACAAGCCTCCATCAAGGTCCTCAAGGTCCTACCTGCCCAATATGAAATGAGGCCTCCTAGAACCTTGTGCAATGCTTCAGCCAGACCACATCAACCAACTCCTTCAAGAGAGCAGCTAAGTGAGTTCTCTACCAAGTCCTCCCCTTTCCTCCACCTCTTCCATGTCTCCGATAGGCTATAGCTCTCTGTTCACAACATTTCTTTTACTTTCACTCACATTGCTTCTCTAGCTTCTCCCACTTAATAAAAAACTGTTCTTGCTGAAAAAAAGTAAACAAATGAATAAACAAAGAAATAAACAGAATAAGTGCTGTACTGGTGGAATGTCTCTCTCACACTGGAACAACTCCTGAAGCCAGAGACACTTTTCCAAGTCAATTGTATTTGACAATAGAAAGAGGTAGAAGACAATAATAGAACTATTATTTTGTTTTATCAGGAATTCCTGGTTGAGAAAATTCCCTTTAGCAATGCAGGTTGACACCTTTGTGCAATTTGGTCTTAGAGAGCTGCTTAGAGCACTGATGAATTAAATTAGTTGCCCAGGGTCACATAGCTAGTGTGTATCAGAAATAAAACTTGAATCCAGATCTTCCTGGCTTTGAGATTAGCCCAGCTCCTTATTGAAATTATTGCCTTTCACTTGTACCTTGTTTTCTTTTTTTTCTTCAGTATTTTGATTTTGTTTTAATATTTATTGTTGATTCCTGCCATAATTCACCTGATTGATCCATTCAGATTTTCATGTGGTCTGTTATTTCTATAAAATTTTCGACCTTCACTTTTAAGCTATTTATTCTCCTTATAATTCTTTTCTCCAGAGCTCTTAATTCTCTTTTTTTTTTTTGAGGGGGGAAGGCAGGACAATTGAGGTTAACTGACTTGCCCAAGGTCACATGGCTAGTAAGTGTTTAAGTGGCTGAGGCCAAATTTGAATTCAGGTCCTCCTGATTCCAGGGCCAATGCTCTATTCACTGTGCCACCTAGCCACCCCTCTTGTTTCTCAAATAATTTCTTTTTTGTCCCTTAATTCATTTCTGGAGTACTTGTGGCCAATCCATGTTTTCCTGAGGCTCTCCATGTACATATTGTGAAATTACTTTCTTCTGAAATATTCAAAGTTTTCTTCATCATGTTTGGTATCTTCTATTTATTTACATCTCCCCTCTCAGTGAACTACGATTTTGTGCCAAAGTCGAGCTCTGCCACTCCTGCACTCTTTCTTGGATGGAGTGGTCAGTCCCTGCTTGGTCCTGACCTTAATTTCTTGGACTCCTGCCACTGACTTTCACCTCCCCTAGCATGTCCAGGCTTGGAGCGCTGGCAAACTTCAGGACGCCCTGGGTTGGGTCATCCAGACAAATTGCTTTAGTCTTCAGGTACCCCTGGATCACTCCAAATTGGAGCATAGACCATCTTAAAGAATCATACTCTTTTTTTTTTTTGTCTTTAGTGCCTTTTGTCAGAGTGCTATGGATTTCCATCCACCTCTGGTGCATTCCAGTCAGAGCACTGCTTGCCTCTTGGAACATCTGCAACCTGAGTGCTGAAGATTCCAGACTCCCCTGAAGCCCCTCAGCTGAACAAGCTGGGATTTCCAGCCCTAAGACAATAAAAAAAAAATGCAAGCTTTAGGGGCCCCTGAAATCTCTCTGGTCAGAACACTGGAAAGGCATCTGGTCTATTTACCTGTGTCTCTGCTGGCTTCCCTGGTGGGATTCCTTTTACAATGCCCCAAGGTCTCAGACCATCTCTGCATAGCCTTGGGCTGGATGAAGCTTTTCTTTGAATTGTTTGGTTATTATTACAAATCTTTACTGTAGTGTAACTCAGAGCTGGGCTTTTCTAACATCTTCACGGCATATCTCACTCTCAGATTCTGTCTGGTACAATAATAATATTATAATAGCCGACTTTTTAATATAACATTTACCAAGTGTTTTACATGTACTGATGGTCACATTTCATTATTTCTGCATGTGTCCCAAATACTACTATAGTATGGAGTTTGCTGCTGTAAACTCAATGAAACCACCACGTCTGAGAGCTAGCATTTAGATAGCATTCAAAGGTTTGCAAAGCACTTTACATATGCTAACTCACTTGATCTTACTCAGCTTTAGTTTTTCTTCCTTTGGCACACAGCAGGTACTTAATATTTGTTGACATGAGTTGAACTGAAATAAGTGCATGATTTAGCCACACAAAGGCAAACAAGTAGTTCCATTTTCTCTTGAATTCTTTGCAATCTGGCTTTAGTACCTACTACTCTTCTGAAATTGCTCTCTCAAAGGTCACCAATGCATGAAGGAGGGAAGTCATAGTTCCTCAGAAGCAGCCCACTGAGGCAATTCCAAATGTTTCTTCAATAAATGAAACAGAGTCTTGTTTTCTGATCAATGACTTTCATTCAAAGCTGGCTTATTAATATTGAATCTCTAGCTTGGAGCTTGTTTGCCCTGCTTCTTTCTTTTGATTACAAATTAAAGAATTGATAGTTTAGGTCACTGTAATGCCAGGGCTATCCTGAATGTACTATCTTCTTTCTCTCTATAAATCAGTCTATCAGACCCTTTGGAAGGGGGCCTTTCAGAGACCATAATTGACATGAATGTGTCTCTCCTGAGAAGAACCACTACGTTATTATTAAATAGAAGCCTGACGATTTTGGTTTATTTGTGTTTGCTATCTAACTATAGGGGAGGTTTCTCAAGTAATTAAAATACGGTCATGATAAATATACTTTTAGGACCATTTGACCATAACTGAAATGACTGAACACTGGGAAATTGACTTCATTTGCATACATTAGGACAATCCCCATCTCTTAAAGACTTGCACCTTTTCATTGTTTCTTAACTCTACAATTCCATGCATTTGCTCAAAATTCAAAAGCTCAGGCAAACTTAGTTTCCTTTAAAATTCCAGCTGAAAGATGCCCACTGGGAAAACGCTACTGTGCTGGAAACAGCCACACTAGAGAGACAGTTTTATTAGTAGAGTCACATAAGTATTTCCAATAAACCAAGGGATGTTGGTATTTACAGTGCCGTTTATAAAAGGTCAGATGTGGGCCTTTTTGGCAACAAGTGATTCATTCACTTGCAGAAGGAAAAGTGGGTCCTCCCTCCATAGAGCAAAGCGGAGCACACAACCAAAGGGGCAGCAAAGGCAGAGGGCGCCACCATGAGGCTTTCATTTCAATGCTTGTCATTTCAATTGTGCTGGGTTAGAGATCACAGAGCAGCCGTGCTATCTCCTGAAGAGACATCAGACAGTGTAGTAGAAAGGGTAATCCATTTATTTTTAGAGAAGTTTTCCACTCAGAGATCATACACACTGAAGATCACAGAAACACATGCAAGCATGAAATTTAATTTTTAGGAACTCTTTCCTGGGGCTTCCATAGAAAACAGCAGTGAATGGGAAATTGTCATCAAATAAGGCAATTACAGAGAGGTTTGAGGGAAAGAGAAAACTTTGAAGACACATTTTACAGATTCTCAAAAAAATAATTGTGGCAGTTCTTCTGGTAAAACGGAATTGAATGTTATCGAATAGAATCGATTTGCTACCTTTAAAATGGCCAAAAAGAAACGTGGCATTCAGAAGATATTTCTGGAGAGGATTTTTTAAACGATTATGATAAATATGACAAATTTTGATTTAGAAACAATGAAATACCAAGACAACAGGGAAAGTAAATCACATAGTCAAGCAGAAATGACACACATTTAAGGCATGAAGAGACTAAAAGAACTTGAGTCTTTATTACAGTATTAAAATAAAGTGGATAGTTTTGCTGCTCTAAAATAATGGTGAAGCAGTATTTTCTTTATAACTGCATCATCTCCTCTTTTAGTCATCATCAAGAACACGAACCTTGCTTGTCTTTCAGAGTTAGCATTCTCTTTCATTTAATTCTGAGACCATTGATAAGACAATGAAGAAAGTTCTTTCTTTTTTTTTGTCTTTTTTTTTTTGGATGGGGAAAGGCAGGGCATTTGGGTTTAAGTGACTTGCCCAAGGTCACACAGCTAGTAAGTGTTGAACTCAGAATTGAACTCAGGTCCTCCTGACTCCAGGGCCAGTGCTTTATTTAGAAAGTCCATATTTTCTTAAGCAAAACTTGCTGTCTGTACAGTGAAGGATCTATGTAAATATCAGCCCTATGTAAATCACAGTATGAGCTTCCCTTCAGTTTCTGAGTTAGGCAGCTTTCTACAAAACAGGAACCAAATAATCCTTCCGTTCTGAAGTCTTTCTTCCTCAAAGGGGTCTCCGACATGTAGACATCATTTTGATACCAATTCTTAACGACTTCGCAGTCTTTAAAGACGGCTGAATTCCTGTAGGCTAAATATGGACCAGAAAGATACAACTGTTTTCTTTCGGACTTAGCAGAGCCCTGCCCAGAAAGTCTCCCACTTTCCAAATTCATTCTCAAAATTTTCCAGGAGATTAAAGCAATAAAATAGAATTTTAAATTGAAAGCAAAAGAGATAACAACAGTGATGCTGTTCAAGCAATACTGAGTTAATTTTCTTTAATTACAAGTCTCTGGAACAAGTTTGAGCCACAGTGCTGATTAGACTGATGTTTTTTCCCATGCAGAGCATCGGTGACATTAGAGGTGAGGGAATGTTAAAATAATTTTACCTTCTTTCCCACTTATTCTAGGTTTCTACCTTGATTGTACCTGATATTACCCTCTGGAAACTCTTTTCAAGAAGAGATAAGAAACTGAATTCTAGCATGCCAAGTCTCCGGAATTCTGGACACCACAACAAAATAATTTGTCAGACTATCCAAACTTCTAGCCGTCACAGTGGAGGAGACAGTGAAATTTTGACAGACTTTGTGCCTTTGCACAGTACTAAGCTCACCACTGGAGGCTGTAAACATGATGGGTGAAGTGACAGCCTGGTTACAAATCTGTCTGGCAGCTTCATTAGACATCTCTCGCCTGACTGATTAAACTGCATTTAAAACCCACTTTCATTTTTCTTTCAAACCTTTTGTTTAAATTAAAAGGTCGTGTTTTCAAGTGAGCGATCTGCTGCTTCCTTCAATTTCGTGCTACAATACAGTTACATTATTACTGGTGTTACACTGACCAGTGTGAATGAGATTCTCAGACATCAGCAAGTGCCTCATCCCCTGGGCTTAACCCAGAAAAAAAATGGGGGGGGGGCGGGAGAGGAAGAGTTGTTTGTTAGCTTGCATTAAGCAACAGAAGGGATGGAACTTTGTTTTAATTAAAAAGCTGATGTTCCTCATATTAAAAAATAATAATAATAAAGTTGTGTTTTCAGGGCATATCTGTTCCTTGGTTGGAATTTCTGACTAGGAGTCTGACTCCCTTCTCTCCTCTCTCCATGAATCCAACTTCATTAACCTAAAATTTTAATTTGAGTTGAGAAAAAGGCAAATTTTAAATTAAAGGACATTTCTTTCTTAGAACTCAGCACAATAAAACTAGATATCATCACATATGTGAATAATATTTACCTGTTCAAAGGATCTGCATACAGCTCCTTAATATTGGCTACATGCAATCCTATATTCAGAGGTTTCCATCATATAAAACCGATAGTTTGAAATTCATGACACCTTCCTGTAGGCCTTCAGACTGCTCCAGGAAATGTAATGAAACTCACCGACTCTTTCCCTCAGTCTGTTGCTGTTGCTGTCCAAGAAAAACACAGAGGAATCATTTGAGACACAAACCATTATGAGCTGTTTTAACTTCCCAAGTTACCAGCAAAGGTTATGGTTCATACATTTCACAGCAGGTACCAGAACATGGGCCTACAAAGGAGTAACTACCTATGTGGGAGCGTGGCTGTCTGGTGGGGGAGAGGAGGGAGAAACTTTTTCTAGATACAAGAGGAAAAGAGAGAATTTTGATATATCATAGCAGTTTGGGGGTACCACTTGATTTCTCTTGTTGGGTATTACTACGTTCATTTGAAAATGTATATACTTCCCTCAGATGTTTTCCTGTATCAGTAATGGACAGGTTCAGCCAGAAGCATTTACTATTACTATGGTTCTTGATCATGAGACCTAAAGTTCATTCCCTAGAGGTAAGATTTTTCATTTAGTAGACTTGGAATTTTAAACTTACATTTATTATTAAATTCTATGCAAAATTGATTTTTGGATTAGATTTCGTCCTTTTTTTCATTTTCAATTATAATTAAATCCTCTATAATCATCAAGGGTTGACTAGAACTGACGTTGGCAAACTCCTACTGAGCATCAGTAACTCAGTGTGAACAGGGTTAATGAACCATATTAAAGAAATAGTGTTGCCTTTTCATTTTAATTTCAATGAAATTCAATTTATAATAAATGTATTTGCATATTGATGTAGCAAATAAAATCTGGAACTTCTTTTACATTTTTCACTTTTTTAGGACCTGAAAACTAACCACTTTTTATCATTCCACTAAAATATTACCAGGTTTTTCTCCATGAAATGCTAGTTCTTGAAATGCAATCACTTAAATTTTCTCCCAGTGATATATGTGGGATTTTCACATGAGCTCTGATGAGAAAATTTTAAATTTAAAAGTGATTCAAAGTAATTAATTCTCTAGTCATAAATAGCATAGAATCACGTAGTTTATATAGTACATTTAAAAGACATGGCTAAATCTAAAGTTTAAATTAAAAAACTTTCTTGTTACATCTATAGAATACAAAAATATGTGTCTACTATACCTGCATTTTGTTTTAAAATGGCTATTTGTTCATTTATATCAGCGGTTCTCAACCCGTGGGTTATGTTCACTTTGTAACAATGAAAATACATCCTGCATATCAGATATTTACATTATGATTCATAACAGTAGCAAAATTACAGTTATGAAGTAGCAACAAAAGTCATTTTATGGTTGGGGGTCACCACAACATGAGGAACTGTATTAAAGGGTGGTGGCATTAGGGAGGTTGAGATTATAATTATAATATCAATATTATATATTCATGATTTATACGTATACATGCATACATGAATATTTGTTTTGCATCATCTAAACTGCCAAATAATTCCAATATTTAAAAAATTGAATAACTTTTGCAGTCACCACAAAATAAAAATAATTGGCCATTATAACAGTATGCTCATTGAAAAAAATTCAGAGTTTTGGAATCTATTCTTATGTCTATAGGAGGAAGAAATTCCTTCACCAAGGCATTACCTATACCAATGAAAGCCCTGGTAATGAAATTCCTACTTATGAAACTCAGCATCTTCTCTAAAATGTATAGTTTTAAAGAGTTACCTAGAACACTGAGAGGTTAAATGATATGCGTAGTATGTGTTAGAGAAAGCACTCGAACTCAGGCTGTTTTGGCTCTGGGATTGGGTCTATCCACTGCCCCTTGATGTCTCTCATGGCTATGATTTAATAAAATAAGCAGATCATTATTTTTAGCATGACAACATAATCACATCCAAGGTGGGGCTGCAAAACTATTTTCCTCTCTTACTAGGATCTCTTCACTCTTGTACCCATCCATGTTTGTGGACTGGATCAGACTTTCTTCTTCCCCAAAAGCCTACTTCTTTCTTCCACTGTCTTAAAGCCCTGAGGCTTTAATCACCTATAGAAATCACCTATAGAAAGCTTAGTGATTGATTCCTAGGGTCTCCTCAAAGGAAAGCAGAAAAATGCTTAATGTTCAGTGTAACTCAGATAGAGGACAGCTATTTATTTCCTCCAAACAAAAGAAATGCTAAACCCAAAAGATTCACAAGCACAACTATACAGTTATGAAAATTCACTGGAAAAAGTTACATAATAATATAAATAATATAACAACAATTCTATGCTTCTGGGAGATTGATACTTGAAACATCAAAGCATAAAACATTTTGCAGAAATACTGAACAGACATTTTATCTTCATTCTCAGCAATTCCTTCAGGGTCTATTTCTTTTGCTTTTTTTCTTTGCTTTTTTTTTTTTGGAGGGGAGAAGGCAGCGCAATTGGGGTTAAGTGACTTGCCCAAGGTCACCTGGCTAGTAAGTGTGTTAAGTGTCTGAGGCCAAATTTGAACTCAGGTCCTCCTGATTATAGGGCTGGTGCTCTGTTCACTGCGCCACCTAGCCACCCCAAGGATCTATTTCTTATGACACTGTGGACCGTGGTTTGGGCTCATCTTCTTATTGTTTATCATCTTCTCTTCTAAGAAGCACTGTGTGGCTTTAGGGAACACTTCCATTATGCAGCCAATACCAACTGAGGCACCTAGGAGACCCTGACCCCTCAAACTCACAGTTAACCCCAAGGCTAGAAAAATCCACCTCAGAATCACTACTCAATCATCTACACTCAGGAAAGACAAATAAAACAGAAAGAACAGTTGGGATTTTGAAATCTAGTCTATGCAAACACAGTCCAACACATGCTACCTTCCATTAGCAAGGAGTTAGCCATTTCTGCTGGTGTCAAGGTCCTCACCCATCATAAGAAGTTCAAGGAAAAGTTGGAAGTCTTGACTCATTCAGCATACATAGAGAAGTCTAGAAGATGAGGTCATTCTACAAAAGTTCTATGAGTGAATGGATCTTCCCAGCTAACTGGCTAATGCTGTCTGACAATTTTGATGTAACTTCACCTACCCTGAAGCCATCATAGGAAGTAGGAAGGGAGAGAAATGGACAGTTTTGAGTAAGGGCTTACTTGGGGTTTTTTTGGTATCATCGCAGAGTACCAAGCTCTCCAACTCTGAGCCTGTTTTTTTTTTCTTTAAAGTGTCCCAGGCACAGATTCAACATTCCACTAAGTATATGCTAGTGGGGGGTAAGGGCAGTGAGAAGGAGGTGAGCCTCCAGTACATTAGAAAGGAAAACCAATCCAAACCATTTCAGATCTCTTGACAAACACAGAAATCTCCTCAAAAGCAAATTAATGTTGTTGACTTTTGATGGCAAAATCTCTCTGCATGGTTGAAAAAAATATTATTTTCCAGCATTTTCTAGGATTTTTTCACTTAAAAAAATTCATTCATTTCCTACTTGGAGGTCTTAATCAAAGGAGATCTGGATTCAAGTAAAGCACAATTTATTCTATTTGTTAACAAAAGGAACTCTGTTTTATTTTTTTAATATCTTAATATTGATGGATATATTTAGGAAAGCAATTGTTGACCATCTGTGACATGTAATTTTAACAGGTACTTTTAATAAAGTAAGAGTTGAAACGTACCAGGCCAGTAGTATGCATTTAATTAGCTGGTATAATATACTTAGGAGCATTCTAATGAATAATAAATGATTTTTTTTTATTTTCTGCTTCTGTGACAGAGCCAAATGATCATGAATCAAAGGAGCTCAGAGTATTGAGTAACAACCAGTAAACTTGTGCAAGATTTTTTTGTTTCCCCTCTCCAGTTTAATTGGCTCATTGTTCCTAAGAACTATAAACTGTGGGGCTGGTGGCTGTGGTAAAGTTTATTTCTATAAAGGAAGATTAACATATTCTGGAACTTAACCCTAATCCTTGTTCTGAGTTAAGTCAAGCAGATTGGATTAGTAATTCTTACCTACCACCCACTAAAAGAAAACTAGCTTCTTTGATAGCCAGTGGTATTATGTACCTTCTCCTGCCGGATCTTGCTCTAACATTCCAAGAAAAGAAATTATATGAAGTGGAAAGGAAACACTTTGACAGAAAGAGAGCAACAAACAGGCTCTCAGAAACAGAGCCTGGATCAGTTTGTCCAGTATCAGCCCCACATATTGGTTAATTATTTTTATAAAAATCAAGCACTTATTAAGTGATCACTGGGTGCCAGGCAAAGCGTATTTTATTATTGCAGGCAAAATACAGTAGAAATATGATATAGGGCTTCTGATGAGTTCATAAAATATATTCTTTTGTCGGTGTCTTTTCTCAGAATGTTGATGCAGAAAGACAAGAAAATCCCCTCCCCCCTCCCATTTTTCCCTTAACCTCTTAACTGTTAGATAATAGCTCCTTTATTAGTGTGATGAACCTGTGGACTCCTTAGAACATTTTTAAATGCAGAATATAAGACATCTAGGATTACCAAGGAAACTAATTATGGTGACATACAGTTATCAAAATATTTGAAAAAACAAGCAAGTTCACAGACTTCAAGTTAAGGACCCTGATCTGGGGGTGGGGGTAGGGGGAAATTGTTCTCTATTGTTCTGCTTTGTGTAGTTATTATAAACCAATTAATGGGAATTCTTTATCTTAGGTAATCAAAGCAGAACTAACTATGTGATACCTTTCTTATAATGGACAAATGACCTAAATGCTCTAATTTCTTTTTTAAAATTTGATTTGTTTATTTATTTTTAGTTTACAAGATTCTGTTCCATGATCTCTTGAGTTTCAAATTTTCTCCCCTGCCTTATCGGCGTGCAATCAAGCGTAGGATCTGCAAATACTTTCACATTGGACATTAGTCTGGTTGTATAGAAGGGTTGTAACCAATGGAGTGAACAATGGGAAAAAAGAAAGAAAACCAAACATGAAAAAGAATGATAGCATGTAGTTTGCTTCAGTCTCCATTTTAAACTCTGTTCTTTCTAGATCTTTCTCTGAATGTAGACATTTCCTTCCATCCTGAGACTTGTAGAGTTGTCTTACACCTGTGTGTTGCTGAGAAGAGTCCAGCTGATCCAAGTTGGTTGTCACACATATGATGTGTCTGTGACTGTGTACAAACTTTTCCTGCTTCTGCTCTTCTCATTTATAAGTGCTCTAATTTCACTGGCCTGAACATATGCTACTATTTATTTATGAAATATCATTGTCCATCTAAGCCAAATTTTTGCAAACTTCCTTCTCTCTATTTCCTTAAAGATAAGGAGGAAGTTAAATTGTACAATACTGATATGCATGATGTACCTCAGCTCCACAAGAACCAAAACAGAAGCCACTTCATTTCAATTCATTTTCTTAGTTATTTTTGCTATGCAGCAACTAGATGATGTTTGTTATAATTATGATAGACAATAACCTTTTAATAATATTAAATATAATAAAAAGAAAAAATGTTCTGCTGTTAGAATAACAACTGAAAATTATACTTATTGAATATATTTCCCAAAGAACTAAAACAATGGAAGTTAAAGTAGAAATGTCACAAATTATAAATGCATAATGTTTTAATTTTTAAATACATATTTATTGTTACTACCCATTTAATACATACATATATATATATATATATATATATATATTTCCAGGCCTGAAATTCTCCAATCATAATTTGCTTTGGATATAGGATCTGGCAGCTAAATTTAGGAAGAGTAGGTATATTTTTTTATAGGGAACACGTGCAACCAGAGCACATGTGTGTAGGGACAATTCTTGTCTCTGACACTACAGATGCCTGTCATCATACTACTGGTCCTGCCAGTTTGCTGGTTTCAGATGGCACAGTTTCTCTCCCAGACCATTAAACTTTGCTGTTCTCATAATCTCCACTGGGCCTTGCTCCCTACTCATTTTTGTAGTTACTTCTTTTGCTCTGCTGAGCAAAAGAGAGATAGAAAGATAAGAGAATGAGAAAGAGAAACAGGGGGAGAGAAAGGGAGATAGAAGATGAGAGAGATAATGAGAGACAGAAAGAGAGATAGACAGGGAATAAGAGAAAATGAGAGAGACTGAGAGGCAGAGAGTGAGAGAGAATGAGGGAGGCAGTGAAGGAGAGAGAGATGGAGATAGAGATTCAGAGACAGGGAGA